>CM068833.1:83408691-83828691 GCA_028554795.2 Sinohyriopsis cumingii
GTAAGAGACCTGACCTTCTTTAAAACTTATAATATTCTCAAAAAAACCTTCATCCTGGTTCTGTTATCAAATTTGGGTTTTTTTTGACAATAGGAGAAGTAACATAACTTCTTTATTGCATGTCTTAACAACAGTGTTTGAGGATTCAATTTAGGTTGCATTTTAGTTATTATTTCAGAGGATTCATTTCTTTAAATTATTCACTGGAATCTCAAGGTACTTATTCTTACTTCTGAGACTAAATCGTTATTTTGGAAATGTACTGAATTAATTTAAGACGTTTCGGATTATATCAACCCAATAAATGAATACTGTTGGCACATTAGCACATTCGAGGCTATTGACCTATCAAGTTCAATCGTGGAATTTGTATGCATCACTACTGCAATTCATTTGAAGAAGAGAAAGACAACCGCAATTTCAGAAAGAAGAGAGAGAGAGAGAGATTATGCAAATGGTGTGTGTGCGATTTGGATATTCATCATAGCTTTAACAATTTTTCAATCATCTCACTACAATGTCTGCAGCTTGGAGGTATCATGTGATGTCTAGCACTTGGTTATCACGCTGCTGTCCTACAAAGACACATTATCCTAACACCAGGATAACAAGTGCCAACATTAAACTCTGAGCACCTTGCGCGGAAGCTGTACCATTTTTGTGTCTTTGGTATGACTCGGCCAGGGTTAGAACCAGCAACCTCCCCATCCAGTACTGATGCTCTAGCCACTAAGCCAACGTAGTGGTCTATAGACAAGTGGAACTATAGACAAGTGGAACGAAAAAAGAAGATATGAAAATACAGACAGAAAAGGAAAAATGGGAAAGGCAAATTTAAATTTTAAAAAAAAAACTGAAAAGGGAAAAGCGACCATCCCTTTACATGCACGTTTCTGTTTTGATGCTTTCATAAATAAAAGGTTAGTAACATTTGTTAGAGAAGAGGAAGTAGATCAATATGGCCAAGAGAGCATTGAAATATATTTGTACAAAGTGTACTTATTGGCAAAACTATGAGCTGCTATGGCCACCTACCCAATACTGTTTGAAACCAAAGAATTAAAAAGAAATAACAGTAGGAAGGTGAGAAGAAAAAGACAAACATTAAATTGTTAAATTGCATTATAATTTAATTGAACCAGATAAGCATACATAAATATGACACATATCTCTCTGCATAAAGTAAGTGTTCATCTCTTAAATTTGTACTCGGCTGTCGTTAAAGCGTTCACACAAAACTAAAGATTCTTAAGAAGACCACATCTTGAAAGAAAGAGGTTAATTCACTTTCAAAATAACAAAGCAGAGATTCATTCATGACCTTAAAATTTGTCCTTGTTACTTTGCACTCCTTCAGTGTTTCCATGATCAATAATTAATGCATCTGTAAGGTCTTGCAAGGACACAGATCAGCCCTTTGATAGAGAGAGAACTTTAATATGATTACTGTAGCAGAGAGATTGGAAGAAACAAACTGGTTTCTGTATAAATAAAGCTTAAATACGAAAACCAAAACGGAAAACTCTGACAGCCATAATATATGCATAACTTCTGGTTAGGGTGGCTCAGTTAAATTATGGGGACATTGATATCATTAATGGCAAGGAAAGGTTCGATTATCCTTTCACTGCTGCTTTCAAATCGGCTGGGTATGTTTAACACTTTCCATGAGCATAAATGTTTATATATTATTGTCCATAACACTATTTCGAATAAAATGTACTGGTGTTTCGTTTCTGCCTACAGCGTTACACGAGAGTGATATTTGTGCACCGTACATTATTTCAAGCAGTGAGTTTGTTTCACCCCATGCTACAAAAGCAAAGTGTTTATCATGAGAAAACCGATATACTTCCAGCTCACTAGCCGTCGTTTTCACCATAGCCAGGGTATTTATAGATTCAATGTCTCATTTTAACCACACGACCTGAAAAGTCTTATCAATGAGCGGTCCATTGCAAATCTCCAGAGGTAGAATTGCGTCAACTGTAAATCTGTATTATTTTTCTGTCCGTATAACTGTTCGATCTTCTGACATTTTTCCTAAATTTTAGATAGTTCCGACTACTGTCATATAATGCAATTTTATAAGCTTTGTTATAGTCTATTTTAAAGTTTGCCAGTTTATAACAAAATATTTCTCTAAATGTTGCATGTATTACATCTGCGTTGTGTATGTTCTGTGTTTGTACTGTGCGGAGGTATGTTCTTAGCAGTGGTACTAATTTTTTTCAAGAGTAGTGACACTCATCGAATTGGTATATACATGATATGTTGCTATCGGCGGCGACGTTGTTTCAGAGGAGGACATTGGTAATGTCGCTTTGAGGGTCCAAATCTTCGGGAACAAACGGTCTGCAGGAGACAAAAGGCTTTTACAAATCCTTCTGCAGACCGTGAGGGGTGGAACATTCTTAGTAGCTCCTTGACAATCCGAACGAGAGGTGGGACGGAATATACATCAATATTTGTTTAATCATCCATCATTATTTGTTTAAAGTGCGTCTTTGTCCCTATTTGAGAAAATCAGCTAACATTAATTGAGTGATTAAACACTGTTTGTCTTCGCGTTTACTATCTGTTTAATTTCTAATCACTCATCATCCGTTGTGATAGATCCATCAATGAAAAATATTGTTTAAATTATCTGCTATTGTCATTGCTGACAATTCGTTTCAAGTTACATGTCATAATTCTTTCCAGTCAGGAATAATTATCATCTTTCCTTATATCAGCTGTTTACCTAGGTGCTCATCATAATATTCAAGAATAACAGTTATGCAAATGTACTAGTTCTCAATTGATCGGTAATGATGCAATGACAACAATAAAAAACCTTGTAATAAAGTTATCATATATATATATATATATATATATATATATATATATATATATATATATATATATATATATATATATATATATATATATATATATATATATGGTGATGACATGTATCAATAATCAGTACTAGAGTTATGAGTTATGTAAAAGAAATATATGTTGATGACAGGAAATGGTGTGCGGTCTGTGTAAGAGAACTATAAGCTATGCTAGAAAACTGGCGCCAATGTATCAATGTCTTTATGCTAGAATTATGGGTCAGACAGTCAAATAGGTATCAATGACGGGATATATCGATATCACAGTTATAAAATGACTCTGAATAAGAGTTACCAGCAATACAAAGGAAATGTATAATAATGAGAACAAATGGTTTTCACCACCGTCATAACATTCACTGACAAAGTACTCTCTGAAAGAATTATCAGCTATCGAAATAATATAGGTTTGAGTGAAAGGCAATTTTGCGATTAGAAATATTAGATGACTGTGCTAGATGTATTAAACAAAGGAAACACGTGTGAATGCTAGGAAATATTATGATAAAAGGTATTGATGGACGCTTCAAAAACTTACACATTTCAAATTGCAACTACTGCACTTTACATCACCGATAAATTTAGACTCAATGTTAACGCGTTTAGTTGGTCCAAAATATTAAAGGTGGTGGTTCACTTTGGGAAGTTACACTTCACCCGCTAAAACTGATTAGAAATCCCTTCAAACGCGCTACACTGTTAGATCTTTAATGGGAGTAATCTTTCGTCAAAATGAATCCTGAAGTCTTGTGTGAACTTGTGCCCCTAGACTTACAAACCGGCCGTGATTTCAACGCGATGAGAACGATTTTAAGCCAATATAAAACAAATGAAAATTGATGGTATCTGCATCATTAGAAGCAAGAGAAAGTATCGCAATTGCTAGCATGCATTATTTTGTTATATCAATATTTCATATGGTCATGCATGTGATTATTATCATTATAAGAGTAATATCTACAAACGCCTTTATTTAAAGATATATATTATGTAGAGTGTATAGGTTATACACCAATGAAGTAAAGTAGGTTAAGTAACATTTCACACAGCATTATGGTCCTAACGATTTATAATAAATATGTTTGTCAGTCACTGTTCATATCATACCTCGTTAGAAATACAATCTGATACATGTAAAAGGTATCGCGATAGAAATGAAATTTTCCGTATGTATTATATACAAAAGTAACGAATTACTTCTGGCAAGAGCAAAGCGTTGCTATTTTAATGCATACGTTTTGAACAATGATAATTAGGACTAAACGATAATTTGCTCAACATTCTCTGGTAACTATATTTCAGCGTGAAAGCAACGTAATGGAATGTTCCATGAGATACTATGTGTAAGATTGGCTATTCTGTCTCATTGTCTGTCTACAGTATAAATTAACTTCAATAAATTAACTTCAAATGTTAATAAAAACAAATATATAATACTTGGACATATTAAAGCCTGCCCCGTCAGACTTGCAGTGGCACTGTGTTCCCTTACCTGCCGATTAGCGTACAGTTTAGCTTACCACCGCTCTACAAAGGGCTAAGATGTGAGATCAAAACGAAAAATATAGATCCAAGTCGTGCTTCGTGTGGGCTGGAAAACCTTTTGATAACCAATTCGAAGATACTTCATATCTCTTAGGCACTCGTCCGATATTAGAAAGTCGATCATTTATGCCAGTAATCAGCTATGTCTCCTTTTTAATTTAGTCAGTAAAGTCATTAGCAAAGCAGTAGTATCATTCCTATAACATCTAGTATTTAGTCATCCCTCTGAAATGTACTGATCTGTAATTACCGGAAAGAGGAATGGTTGGGAATGTACTCTTCCGGTACGATTTTATTCGTTTCCTCATGCTAAAAAGGAGGGATTAGAAGTGTCGCAGAGGTAGACTAAACGAATTAGCAAGTTGCACGGCACTCCCCCATTCCACCCAGTAAAGCAACTAATTATCTTTCTGTTCTATGCGCGCTAATAAGCGTTGTATTTTAGGATGTCTTCGTGTTGTTTTAAATATTGTCTTGTGCCCACAACGCATTTATCCATTTTATCCACTGTCCATAAAATGAGCGAACTAGCAAATAAAACGAACATAAAGATATTTATACTAATCAAACAGATATTAAGTAGGCGGTATATTATGAGTATGATTTTTATATACACAATTAATACAGATTTTCATTAGCAGGTAACCACCAAACTACATCTGAACCGTTGGGTTGCTAGTTCCAGAATCATGATGACAGCACAGATACACTTCATTTTAGACATATGTAGGACAGTACCTGAATATTGATGGATATCCAGCTAAATGCTCTTTTGGTAAATATGAAAGTGCTCACAATTGTGCAACCAACGGTGCATCTGTGTCCTGCCATTGAAATTTAAAGATTCTAAGCAAAGAATAACAGATAGCATAACACACATGAGTCTGCAATAGAGAATGCCCAGTAAGTGTTAGGCTCTGAACATTGAAATATGTTGTTATTTTCTATGAAAAAGAACACGTGGAAGGTGATCTCCATCATGTTTCAACATTTGATACTGACACCAATTTTAAACCTTCATCAGATAATTAAAGGACACTCAAAGTTTTCCTACAATTGTTAAAGAGATCTGCATGCAACGGAAGCAACGTATCATCTCACATGACGGGTCATTCTGAGAAATCTCTACCGGGGTCTCATCAGAATAACATCTTGACATCTGGGAATTATCATACATTTACAAATTTGGTAGCACTTACGAACACTGGATAAATTATTGTTGCGTTGAAAATAGGAACATCTATGTCTAGGCAAATAGCTAGAGAGGTAAATCGACTGTTTTATGCTTTGGAAACAGCCATGTCTTTCTTCAATCGATTTGTACTGGATTGACAAACAATACTGCATTTCAACGTCTAAAAGAAGCTTGAATTGCAAAATCATATAACAAGTATTATGAACTTTAATAACATTATTTGGATGGTCACTCTCGACTAAGGGAAGAGCAAGCCTTATTTGCCAAGGGACCACACCATTTTTAGTTTAATCTTACACTGTTTGGAACGTGCCGCTTGTGGAATATAGATAGATAGATAGATAGACAGACAGACAGATAGATGGATAGATAGATAGATAGATAGATAGATAGATAGATAGATATAACAGAAAAATTCAAGGTATTTTATTTCTGCACAAGAGCCTTATATTTTTCCAAATTCTGTCACATCTGTTAGATTTTTAAAACATTCACGTTCAATGGTCATTATCAGAATATCGTTTATCTCACGCGAGAAACGTCGCCTTTTATTTATACTGGCGTTCGAGGTTGCTGATGTTAGTCGTGTTTCTCTTTTTCTAACTTGAAATGTATAATAACTTTAGTGTTGACCGAATAAATTTGGTAAATCCCCGAGGAAAAAAGACCAACCCGTTGTAAGCTGCTGGTTTACATACATACAAAGGCCGAGCCCGAAACTCGACCCACGCGGTCAGATGCGAGATGACAGTGATCGGTCAAGACAAGGGCTTTAGACCACTTGTCCCTCCTGGGCACCATGAAAATTCCATTACAAACTTGATTATACAAACATTAGGTAAATAGTCTTAGTTCGTTGATAAACAAATATATGACATGAGTATCAATACTAAACCGACATATAATAATGATAATAATAAGCATATCTATAATAATAATAATGAACACATTCCACAATGTGTTTAAAAACGATAAAAATAAAGCAAAACAAGGCCAAATAAATGCAAACAAATATATCTTATAATAGTTTTAGCAACGTGTTTTATGCTATATTGCAAACTAATATAAAAGTGCCATTTTGTGATATAACGTGTCAAATCATGTTACATGGTATATACATTTTAATAATAGCTGCTAATTCATGTTTACAGTTAATTTTAAAAAAATGATATTGTTTTGGATTTAACGTCAGTTTTCAGTACACGATAAGCTGTACATGGCATGCAACACATTTAGTGGATTAAAAACTTGGGCAACCCCTAAGAAGAATCACCAGCTCATGGAAAGTTGCTGTGAAGTTTTCTAACATAGCCACATTGACCGAGCCCGAGACTCGAACCCAGGCGGACAGAGGTGTGATACCTGTGATATGTAAAGATTATTACCTTAGACCACTGAGCCACGCTAGATATGTTTGTAGATACATAGTTTAGATATAATGCAACTAAAATCAGCGGAAAAGGAAACACAATTCTTGCAGATTCAGAAGGCAGCTGCCCACCCCGTTCTGTTACATTTAAACTTTTTGAAATTAGTCCCATATAAATCAAAGAGGAGCTAAACATTTAATGAAAACATTGCACAAAAATATCTGAATATTGTTTTCACACCATATAATTGTATTTGTCCCAAAACATTCCAGTCCGTGCAGCGCTTTTCTGAAAGCCACAACAGGTTGTTCTGAAATGTTGGTTGCCACCACAGCACTTGCAATGGATTGTCTCAACTTAGAAGCGTCAATTGTCCTGCAATTTAGGGCGTATGAACGTGCTACTATCATCTCCGCATGTCCCCTTGCGATATCAATGTTCCGAAATAAGGTTTATTTGAACTGTCTGACGGTTAAACACTGTACATCATCTAGACAATAATCGATATACGTTAGAACATTTTGAGTGCTTGTAAATCTCTCCTTTTGAGATTTCCAGATTTTGCGAGATAATGCGAATTCAATATTTTCAAGTATTGTGAAACTCGTCCATTCCAACCCTCTCCCTTTTATCTGAGAGTCCGTCGCATTAGCCAATGAACAATCACCGATCCTCCCTATAATTGCTCTGTTGCAAGATACTGATGACATTTTAATACGCAGTCCACATAATACGAAAAAAAATCCTTGGTCGCCAGAATCTCATTTTCCAGTTTGGTTATAGTTGCTATATGCAAGTAATTTCAATTCGTGCGTTGATCTCTGCGTGGACAACTAATGTAAAAGTTATCTTGTTTATACTGAAAGTGTTCCTTAAACTAGGCTGATAAGTAATACTGGTATTATGAGTTCGGTGTTAGTCTAATGCTACCATAAACTGGGGAAACTAATATGATAAGATCTTATTCTGATCTTACGTGGGGTTGTGAAATGTCGCTGTCAGGGAATATAGAGGCAATTGGATATAGAACATAGGTGTAGATTTATGAAGACTGTCAGAATTAGGACTTTAACGATAAGATCTCGAACCGCGTAATTGGTTAGGTATTATAAATGACATCGATCTAAAATATGTGAAGCCAGAATCATGGTTATGGGTTTAAAATCATATGTAGAGAACTGATACTTACTATAATTTATAGTATTTCCTTAAATGGTAAGCTTCTGGAATTAACGTGCGTGCCCCGTCGATGCGAGATATCGGATTCATTTCCCCAAGCCTTTGTTGTTAAAATCAGTATATTCCAACACGGCACATAATTTTGCATGCATAGTTGCGAACTGAGTAGAACAAAGTTTACATAAGTTTACCTAACAAGCTAAATCTTATCATTGGATGAAATTTAGTGCAAACAGAACGTCCTAACCTGGGAGAGGCATATCTCATTCAGGTGAGACTACCCACACAATAAAGGAAAAAGGAGGTCGATAGTGGTAAAATAAAATATAAATCACCGCGACAGTAAATCCCAATGCATCTATACATATATTTCAAATTTTGTTCGTAGGACATACGGTACTAATTATATAAAGAAATAAATCCAACTTAGCAACAGAAGAATATAAATTTGAATATATATATATATATATATATATATATATATATATATATATATATATATATATATATATATATATATATACACATATATATATATATATATATATATATATACACATATATATATATATATATATATATATATATATATATATATATATATATATATATATATGGGCCGCCATAGTTTATTGATTTTGTGGACCGTAAGTTCCATCGACAAAAACGGCCTTACTGTGGTTCGACTTATGTATATACATTTAAGCTAGTATGTATGCTAAGGTTTCGTTCTACTTGAGAATAATAAGCAAACCTCAAACAGATTTTCAATCGGACATTGTACAAACTTTAAGATATGACAACTGTTGACATGACCTTTTAGGTTTCTACCACCATATATACAGCTGATGTCCCTTCATTTGATTGTTGCCCGCCAATTTTCATCGCTGAATGTTTGGGACGCCATATATTTACTTAAGTTATAGGTTGTGTTTGCTCTGGAAAACGGCAAGAAATTTCTGCTATTTAAATCTCTTTTTCAAATGTACATGAATATTGACCTTTCAATCCCTTAGTGCATACTATCACTCCAGAAATATGAGATAACAGATGAAACCAAGGCGGTCAAAATCACATGGTGATGCAGATAGTCATGCAAAACAGGGCGAGGGTGGTTATATGAATAGAGACTATGCATAATGCGAGGTACAGATGAACACATTACAGGACACTGCATCATCCATACAGGTCAAAAGAGTGCGCGATTTCCAAGAGAAGAACCTACTAAAATCAATATGAAGTTCTCTTGTGGCAATACTTTATCCGAGAACGCAATAAATGCACGAAAGGTGGCTGAAGTGTTCTAATTAAGAGCTGATAAATGTTATTTTATATCCCATATGATCACCTGGGTAAACCAGAGGGCGGACACATGTAAGAAATCTTGTGGCATGATGCTGTAACTGCGGGATTACTTGGATTCAGTACAACATACCAAACGTTGCAAGATAGGTCCTACATATTCGTGCTGACGGAGCAAGCGAGAAAACGTGCAATGGCAGGAAGCCATTGTCATTGCTCACATTACCCGCCAATGGACCTCTTAAACGTGTAGACATGGACGGACGATTTAAGCCCGTTAACATCGAGCAATAAGGGCAATATAGATACTCTTTTTTTATAGACTATCTGACTAAGTGCACATAAGTAGTTGTCGTGAAGACTGCCGATGCAAACACAAACGTGAGTCTTTTGTTGAAGGTAGTGTGGGCCGCCATGAGGCCAGTCGGTGATTTTTCTATCAGACCGTAAGTGTGAAGGCAAATATGGTCTGTGAGACCGCTCCGGTGACCTACTGGCTAGATCGTCCGCCTTCGATGCGGGATGCCATGGTTTCGGGATCCAGCAAAGTCATACCAAAGACTTAATTAAATGATACTAGCAGCTTCTCTTGGCTCTCGCTGATAGTGCTAGGACTATTAGGGATGGTGTCAGGTTAATATGTCTGGGTGGTACATCATGCTAAATGTCTGCTTCAGGATGCCCCAGTGATAAACGTCACTCCAAACAGTCACGCTGCAGACATCGTAGCAATGTGACTGTAAAATTGTTAAAGCTACTTTCATAATCCAAAACGCACACACACACACACACACACATACACACACACGCACACACACACACACACACACACACACGCAAACACACATACACATATATGGTCTGTTCTTGGTGTGATTTCAATTAACACTAATATGTATGTAAATACTTGCAGGCAACTGATTGATTTATTTGAATTGACTCAACATTTCTGAATCACGCTACTACTCTTATTAATCTTGCATGCTTTGCTCACTTACATAATGTCATAGCGAGTTCTAGTGTCAAATCTTTGCATGGTACGTTGTATAAAACCAAAACATCGTCAGGTACTTTTAAATATACATTGACTTTAGTGTAATTTTCCAGGAGGAAAATATATACATACGTGACCCAGAACCCAAGCTAATAATGCAGATAACGGTAGCCACTGTCACACAGAATCTAGATATATATGACAGTTATGGAGCCATGACCCGAAATAAGATGTCAGGGTCATAAAGTCTGGGGACAGTATTAGGAAAGATCGCTTTTGATGTACAAGTGCTTTTATTCATTGTTAGATGCATAGGTGGATAATGATAAATAAACCTATAAGAATACACAAGATGCTTTTATGAAACAACGCGAAAACTATACATGACCAATAAGGTCCCCTTGACACATCGAACATTTTTCTGTATGGTTAGCATTATCACAGAGATGACCGATCTGAAGTGCTTCAAAGATCAACATCTCTAAAGAGTTTAATAATTGTGAATTTATCTATAAGAATATTGCTTCTTTATTTTTTATATTTCTTCGTTCAAACTTGAATTGTATGTCCTTGGCACACTTGCATTCTCATTTTGCAGCAGAGGTTTCAACCAAATTTCGATGGTCACATCGGTGTGCAATCAATACCCACCCATTCCGGATTTCTCCACTGCTTTCAAGCATTGTTCTGAGTTTGACGAAAGAAGCAATATCCAAATAAATACCGTCAGTATTATTTGCAGTCGGGAATCTTTTTCAAAAACGACTCTTTTGTCGTATACTGTTAAAGGGTCATGCAAATTCTATCAATAACACTTTGCATGATTCGTTTGGTGAATTCTTTTAAGTACGCAAATGCTTAAAGCTAATATGTCCCTTTGTTTTTGCTTTAATATAGCGCCCTTCTATTGCTAAAAGTGCCTATTTTATCGCTACTGTGGTGGTATCAGTTGTTCCCACACTGATCTATCCCATTATCTAGTTATAAAATAAAGAATAAAGATGCTTTATCAACCAGAAACTTTCCAATAATTATATGATGGTTTAGGTTTCCTCTCTTCAGTGTAATTTGAATAATATCGGTTTCAGAGATACGTTAAAGGTATTCACATGTAATACATAGTAAATAATAACGGATAATGATGATCTATACTAAATTTGGTTGCCATGTGATCAGGTTTAAAAAAATTAAATCTTTCTTGTACCGTTGTGTCTTATATAACATTAAACTTGTTTGGCTATACAAAGTAAACAGTTTTTTTTTTAAGAACAAAAGTGCGCTATGAATTAGGAGATCACGAAATAAAATTACAAAGGTCATAACTTGTATTTTTAATGTGCCCTTTATAATTTTATCTGTTTGTGCAATTAAGTGGTGAGTTTTATAGGAACAATATGTATCGGTTGCACCTTTAATATGCGTTAATAATGCCAAAGCCTTACGTTCACCGAAGAAGTAACATTCTCTACTGTCAATGTTCTATATAATAGTTATGTCAGCTACACAGAATGTCATAGGTATCAATGACAGGAAATGGTGAAATGCCAAGCAACAAAAGACTTGGCACAAGATTTCTCAGCTGCATAAAGAAAATATATATATCCATGATAGGAAATATTATGATGACCAGCATCAAAATAGTCTGAACTAGGGTTATCCGCAATGCAAGAGAAATATGTGTCCATTACAGGAAAATGGTGCATGGATCCTAAACTAGAACTATCGCCTATGAAAGGGAAATATGTGTCAATGATGGAAAGCTGTGTGAGGATAAGTATCAATAGACTCTACTATAGACATCAGCTATGGATAGAAAATATAAGCCTACGATGGTAAATTGTTTGATGGTAGGCATCAAAGGTCTCTGTACGGGAGTTATGAATTGGACAAGGTAAATAGCTGTCACTGACTTGAAATGACAAGAACACGAATATCAATAGACTCTGTATTAGAGCCATCAGCTACAAAAATATAATATGTCTCAATACAAGGAAATGGTACTGTGACAAGTAACAATGGACTCGGCACTAATATCAGCTACATAAGGACATTATATGCCCATGGTAAGAAATAACATGATGACAAGTATCAAAGACGTCTGCCCACAGAGTAAACAATTATGAAAGATATTGTCCATGGCATTGTTTCCAAACCGATCAAGTGGACGTGACAGTTCTGTCCACCCCAAGTACCTTTAACAACGAATATGTTACAACAGCAGGGACTCATTTGGGACGAAAATGTTCTCGACTGTTATTCAGCAAGGAGACAAAGACAAGACAAACACTTGTTTTTTAGTGTCCTATTTTTAAATGTGTGTGTACTAATGAGCATCGATATTATTCCTGTTTATATGTGGTATTTATTCTTACAGATGCTTTGATATAAATTTATAACCAAGTTGACCTCAACATGTCAGACAAGTATTAATAGAACCATTCATGCAATTCAAATTTAATGATATTTAGAATACATTAAATCCAAGTAGGATACTTTTAACTCGAAGGCGTATAGCATGTTCCTGTTATTTGTCTTCCATTATCCATCTCATAGTTAAAAAGAACCAGGAATAAACTTAAAATGTCCCCTTCTGAAAATAGTATTACTTTTCTCGATGAAAGGTCTGACGAATTTTTGTCTTGTATCAAGTTATAGTGTCGTTTTCCAAGTTACATCGTATTATTATCCGTTTCATATTTTACAGTAAGGCTTCAAGAGGTAAACATATACAAACAGATCATACCTAGAATTTTGTAGCATGTAAATTCTTGGGTAAATAATGTCTGGCAGCAGTAGTTTATAGTTTAAGTGAATTAGATTGATTTCATTGGTACTTAGGAAGACATCAATACATGATGGGTTATTTCATGATGCATCAATAATGGGTAAGTAAAGTTAAATATGTGTCTTTCTTAGAGACGCGATGAATAGACCTGTTTCACAACGTGTTTGTCGGAAGAGTTACAGTTACTGATATCGATTATCAAAAATAATATTCAGCCAATCCAAGCTGAATGAATGTTGCTTATATTTACCTGGATGTGTAGAATATAAATATTGTTGTTATTTTTTTATTTTATTTTTGGCTTAACAACACTTTTCAACACTCGATAAACTTTCCATGACGGCCATTGTAACTGTTGACACAACAAACTGGTAAAACCCCGTGGAAAAAAGACCGACCCGTTGTAAGCTGCTGGTTTACATACATACACAGGCCGAGCCCGAAACTCGACCCAAGCGGACAGAGGCGAGATGACAGTGATCGGGCACGGCAAGAGCTTTAGACCAATCGTCCATCCTGGGCACCACGAGATTGCCATTAAAAGCTCCATTATAAAAGCATTCGGTAAATATTCTTAAAGCGTTAATATAACAAATATATGTCATGTGTATTCAGACTAAGCATATCTACAATAATAATAGTCAACCCATTCGACAATGTGTTAAAAGAGAATAATATAAAATAAAAAACTGTTAAATAAATGGAAACAAATATCTCTTAGAATATTGTTGGCAACGTGTTTTATGCACACAACTAATTTAAATGTGTTTAAGCGTTATAACATCCGTCAGATCATGGTATGTGGTATATACAATTGAAATAATATCTGATAATTCATGTTTACGGGAATGTAATTTAATAGTCAAATTAGGTTTTATATTGTTTTGGATTTAACCCCAGTTTTCAGTACACAATAAGGTGTACGTGGCATGCAACACTTTTAGTTGATTAAGAACCCGGGCAAACCCCAAGAAGAATCAACAGCCCTTGAGAAGTTGCTGTGAAGCTTTCTCAAATAGCCACGTTGACCGAGCCCAAGACTCGAACCCAGGCGGACAGAGGTGAGATACCTATGATATAAAAGGTTATTACCTTAGACCACTGGGTCACCCGAGATATGTTTGTAGATATATAGCTTAAATAAATTGCAACTAAAATCAGTGGAAAAGGAAATACAAGTATGGCAGATTCAGAAGGCAACTCCCGTCCACTTTTTGTCAAACTGAAACGTTTGAAATTAGTCCCATATAAATCAAAAAGGAGCTAAACAGTTTATGAAAACGTTGCACAAATATATCTGAATATTGTTTGCACACTATGTAATTGCATTTGCCCCAAATAATTCCTATCCATGCAGTGTTTTCTTAAAGCCACAACAGGTTGTCCTGAAATGTTTGATGCCAACACAACACTTGCAATAGATTGGTTTAACTTACAAGCGTCAAATGTTCTGCAATTTAGGGCGTAGTAACGTGATACTAGCATGGCCGTACGTCCCCTTGCACTATCAATTTTCAGATGTAAGGATTATTTGAACTGTTCTACGGATAAGCACTGTAAATCATCTAGGCTATAATCGATATACTTTATAACATTCTGAGTGCATGTAAATCTCCCAGCAGTGCGCGCCTCATTTTAGGATTCGAGATTTTGCGAGATAACGCAAAATCGATCTTTTCAAGTATTGTAAAGCTGGTCTATTCAAACAATCGCCCTTTTATCTGAAAGTCAGTCGCACTAACCACTGATCAATAACGGATCCTTTCTGCAACTGCTATGTTGCAAGATATTGATGCCATTTTAATACACAGTCCGGATAATACGAAATAATTGTCCATGGTCACCAAAATGTCATTATCCAGTTTGGTTATAGTTGTTATATGCAGGTAATGTCAATTCATGCGTTGATCTCATATAAATTCGCACTTTAGCATAAAAGGTAACGTAGTAACCTTTGATTTTTTTTATTATAAGAGTTCTTAAAACTAGCCTGATAAGTGATAGTGGTCTCATGAGTTCAGTGTTAGTCTAATGCTACCAGAAACTGGGGAAACTAATATGATAACATCAAAATCTTTCTCGGGCATATTGATTAAGGAAGGTGTGCATGTGGTCTCAGACAAACTAGGAGTGAAATCCTGATCTTTGGTACGGTTGTGAAATATAACTGTCAGGGAAATATAGAGACTGTGAGATATATAACTTACGTGTAAACTTATGAAGTCTGGGTCAGAATTAGGGATTCTATGGTGTGATCTCGAACCGTTTAAGTGCTTATTTGATAAAAATGACATTGATCTAAAATATGTCATGCCAATAGCATGTGTATTGGTTTTAAATCGTATGTAGAGAAGTAATACTTGGTTTAAAATCATATATAGAGAAGTAAAAATTGATATTATTTCATTAAATGGTAAGCTTCTTGAATTAAAGCGCATACCCCGTCGATGTGAGATATCGGTTTCATTCCACCAACATTTGTTGTTAAAATCAACATATTCCAACACGGAACATAATTTTGCATGCATAGTAACGAAATGAGTAACCAAATGTTTACCTAAGTTTACCTAACAAGGTGACTCTTATCAGTGGATGAAACTTAGTGCAAACGTAAATTCTTAACCTGGGAGAGGCATATCTCATTCAGGGGAGATTACTCACTTACACAATCAAAGGAAAAAGAGGACGATAGTGGTACAAATAAAATACAAATCACCGTAAACCCAGTGCGTGTATATATATATATATATATATATATATATATATATATATATATATATATAGAGAGAGAGAGAGAGAGAGAGAGAGAGAGAGAGAGAGAGAGTTAAGTTAGTATGTATAACAAGGTCTAGTTCTACTTGTTTATAATAAACAAGCCTCAAACAGATTTTCAATCGGACATTGTACACACTTTAAGATTTGACAATTGTTGCCATGAATCGGGTGGGCATGGGGTTGTCGTCTTGTACGCTGTAGATCTGGATATGTTGAATGCGGTCCTTTGCACATTGTGCAATATATACGAATCGAAAATATTATTTATTTAATTTTCTATTTATAGATCCATTGGGATCACCAATTTGATATTTCCTGAGAGCATTTTGAAACAATATGCTTTCAATATGACCTATTAGGTCTTTACCACCATGAATGCAGCTGATAACTCTGAATGTTTGTGACTACTTATATTTACTTACGCTTTAGATTTTGTTTGCTCTGGAAAAACGGTATTTAAAACTCTTTTTCGCAAGTAAATGAATAGTGACACTTCAATCCCTATGTTCATATTATGACTCATGGTGATGCAGATAGTCATGCAAAATGTGGTGAGGCTGGTGATACGAATGGAGACTACGAATAATGCGAGGTACAGATGAACACATTACAGGACACTACAACATCCATACAGTTCATAAGAGTGCGTTATTTCCAAGGGAATAACCAACTAAAACCATTATGAATTTCTTCTGTGAGAATACGTTAGTCGAGAACGCAATAAATGCCTGAAAGGTGGCTGACATTGCTCCCAATTAAGAGCAGATAAATAGTATTTTATATCCCATATGGTTACCCTTGTCAACCAGAGGGCTGACACATGTAAGAAAAATTGTGGCATGATGTTGGATACCTTGGATTCATTAAAACATACCAAAAGCTACAAGATATGTCCTACTGGCTTGGTATATTTAATTAAATACATCTTAAGGTCAAAATCTGTGCTGACGGCGCAAGCAAGAAAACGAGCAATCGCTGGAAGCCATTGTCATTACCTCCATTACCCGTACATGGACCCGTTAATCCTGTCGACGTGGACGATTTAGTCCCGTTAACATCGAGCAAAAAGGGCATTGTAGATACTATTATCTTATTATCTTTACTGACTATATGACTATGTAACATATGCAGTTGTCGTGAAGACTATCAATGCAAACACAAACGCGTGTCTTTTCGCTGAAGATATTATGGGCCGCCATGAGGCCGGTCGGTGTTTTTTTCTATCCGAACGTACGTGTGAAGGCAAACATGGTATGTGAGACCGTTCCGATGGTCTACTGGTTAGATCGTCCACCTTGGATGCGGGATGACATGGCTTCGAACCCAGCAGAGTCATACCAAAGACTTAATTAAATCGTACTAGCTGCCTCAATTGGCGCTCAGCGTTAGGATGTTAGCGCTAGGATTGGTCGTCCTGGTGTCAGGTTAACGTCACTTGGTGGTATATCATGCTAAATGTCTGCGGCAAGATGCCCATATGATATGCATCACTCAAAACTGTCACACGGCAGACATCGTAGCAATATGAATGTAAAATTCTTTCAGCTACATTCTAAATTAAAAACACACACACATATACATATATGGTCTGTTCTTGGTGTGATTTTAATTAACACTAATGTATATGTAAATATTTGCAGGCAAAACTGATTGATTGTTTTGAACTGACTCAACATTTCTGAATCAAGTTACTACTCTTACTAATCTTAGCGAGTCCTGGTATCAAACCTTTGCATGGAACGTTGTATAAAACCAAAACATCGTGAGGTACTTTTAAATATACATTGACTGTACTTTAATTTTCCAGGATGAAAAGATATTTGAAGGTGACACAGACCCCAATATACTTATGAAGATAACGGTAGCCACTGTGAAACGGAAGCTCGATATATATTACATTTATTTGACCATGACCCGAAATAAGATGTCAGGGTCATAAAGATTGGGGACAATAGAAGTAATGATCGATTTTATGTACAAGTGTTTGTGTTCATTGTTAGATGCAAAGTTGTATAATGGTAAATAAAATAATAAGAATACACAAGTTACTTTTCTGATACAACGCCAAAACTATAAATGAACAATAAGGCCCTTTGACAAAGCGAACATTTTTTCTGTTTGGTTAGCATCATCACAAAGAGGTCTGATCCGAAGAGCAACATCTCTAAAGAGTTTAATAATTGTGAGTTTATCAATAAGAATATTGTTTCTATATTTTCTTATACTTCTTCGATCAAACTTGAATTATATGTAATTGGCATATTTGAATTCTCGTTTTGCAGCAAAGGATGCAACCAAATTTCGATGGTCACATCGGTGTGCAATCAATGCCCACCCATTCAGGATTTCTTCACTGATTTCAGGCATGGTTATGAGTTTGAGGAACGACGCAATATCCAAGTAAATAACGTTAGTAATATATGCAGTCGGGACTCTTTTTTCAAAAACGATCATGCAAAGTCAACAACAATTTGCATCACTCGTGTGAAGAATTATTTTAAATCCGCAAATACTTAAAGCTAATAGTTTCCTTATTTATTTGTTTGGCTTTAATATATTATTAGTAGAATAACTATGACGGACCTATTTTAAAATAGATAATCGAAGCAAAACAATAGATGCCAAATGAAATTTTTGTTGTTGTAGGATGATTTAATGCCATTTTTCAGCACGATATGATATGCATGGCGGCCAGCATAACACTGGTGGAGGACAAACCTTAATCAAAACCCGGGAAGAACCACCGAGCCACGAGAAGCTTTATCATGTACCCACGTTAGCCGAGCTTGAGACTCGAACCCACGCAGACAAAGGTGAAATGGCAGTGATCCGGAATGGTGAGAGATTTAGACCACTTGGACACTCGGGGACACTGCTAGGTCAAATTGCCAAGAGACCCGCGTAGATCGTGAACTTATGAAATACAAAGGAAGGTGTTTAGTCGTATATTCTATATGTGGTCTTGCCTCAGCAGCAACTGTTGGTCTTGCTGTGACTGGAATCACAGTCACATCAACCATCGCAGGTGAACTAATCAGTATTATTGTCGGAGCTATATTGACAGTAACCTGTGTCTCTGATGGTGCTAGCAAATTAATTTATATGCAACTATATTCACGAGTACCCATCTATTCTGAATTGCTGCTTGCAGTTTCACAGAGTAGTCTCGATAGGATCAGTAAATTGTATTCGGTTAAAATCGAAGATAAAAATTATCAGCTGGTTGAGTTTGAGACTATGCTGGCAGAAATGGAAAATCACGGACACGAGCACAAGTAAGAAACAGTGCTGATTTACAGAGACGAAATGTTAAATCAAAACAAGACAGTCTTCATTCAATGTATATTGATTGCTACCATATGCTTGTCTGAATAATTATATACTCATCGAGATTTTTGTTTCTACAATTATAACAGAGTAGATATGTTTCATTACTCAAGTAGTATGACATAATTAAGTTTTTGCCTTTTATTGGAAAGCCTTTGGGGTCATTGACATCCCTACGAGATTCTACCTGCATGACTGGTTCATTCACATGTGTTTGCACCCCTGGGGACCAAAATTGAAATTACTAAACACGTATCGATCGCGTGTGAGCTAACTAAACTTTTGGGGATGGAGACGAGTACGGGTGTCATTGGACCCAACGGGTAACAAAAAAGACAAATCGAGCAGTTTCATAAAATTAAACCAAAGAAATAACCCTGTTTTGTATCCCAATCAGTTTTAGACTGTATTCCTTTTTATGAAATTATATGGAACTGTTGTCTGAAGAATAGAAAACTCATGTTTGGTATTGCACACGCCCACTCATTTCAGTAGAATAATCACGCCAAGGAGTATATAAGAAACGGTACAGACTTATTTTTAAATCAGTTTTGGATGCATCCCAACTCCCATATAAACCACTTGAGCATACATCTCTATATATAAAATTAATCAATGCAATTAAACACCTTTATAAATATTCCATCATCTTAAAACCTACCTGTAAGGCAACGTAGCACACTATAGTTGATCGAAGTCCATGACGTTTCACTACACCCCAGCCAAAGTTCAATGTTATCGTACCGGATGTTCCTCTCGATATGACTATCTAGTCTTTATACATTGTAGCGCACTACAATTAGGACAATATGAGCTGATAGACGGACCGTAGAGGCGTAACGGACTACAGTTAGGATAGTATGTACTGATAGAGGGACCGGTAATACGTAACTTAATTTGCATTGGCAATCTCTGCTGTGGGGAGAATATTGGCATAACTTTATTCAAGTGTTATTTACTTTAATTGAAACGTATCTGCATCTGATGATAACGAAACAAATGTAAAGCAGATGGAGTCCTGTAGAAAGTTATAGTAACCGTAATGGTGAAAATAAAGTTTCATTCGCCGGATTAGATTCATGTGATAGTGGTCAGAGAGTTATGTGTTGGTATATTACTGTCTTTTGAATGGATATGTGTACATTGATCAGACCCTCTGCGATTCTGAAGCGATAAAAGACGCGTGACAAAAGTTGAATCGAGTGGATGGTTCGGCTCACGTTTGCATTCCTTGTGTTGAATTATAGTACAGCTAATGTTATTTTGTGTTGACAGAGATTTCATCGTACTTTATTGATAAAACGTCAGATTCCTGTGTCTAGTGCTATGATCATCATTTAGCAACATGTGAACATGTACGCACGAACCACCTCGGATTAAGGATTTAGCATACGATCATGATATCAAATTTACTTCAAGCATTTGATACTTTTTGTATCTGGGAAACCTGCTCTATTATCCAATGATGCCCGCTATAAGTTGTATTCCAGGAATCATTGCAAATGTATCAGTAAAAATGTTGCACTGAAAGTTAAAGTCACATACATTATAACACGTATGCCATCGTGATAGAGGGTTAATATTAGTTTTAGGAACTGAGATAATATTAATTTAATATTGTTAAATGGGAGATTTTTTTACATTCTATTTTAAAAAATTAAAACTTTGAAGTTATGCTTATAGAAGAAAATAAAACTATTATAAAATATTCACATCACCCTTTGATGCATAACCTGATGTTAATTTCTAGGTAAAAGTGTACATTATTTAAAGCGAATGATTTGTCATCTTAGTATTTGTACAAACTAATTTAGTCATTTTTTTTTTGCAAGGTCTTGATCAGTGTAATAATTTTCTTCTCATGCAGTAAAAGTATTTCGTATTAATTACATAACAAAAATTTAAAAATCCATTTTAAAATGTCAATTTAAATATTCATCCAGAGAATTTAAGGTTCGTTATATTAATGACATCTTTTAGAAAAGGAGACATATGTGTGTATGTATTACTGTACTGTGTTCATTATTTAAATTGAAGGAGAAAATGGCAATTATTGCCAAATAGATAACACTTTTATCAAAGGAGTAAATAAAGAAAAAATACAACTTCAAAATAAGCTTCAGGACATGTCTTTCATTAAAAAATGTCATATTTAATGTAATGGCATATTTGATGACTAATTACGTTAATTCTTCAACTTGTTATATCTTTAAATATGTAGTTAATCTCGCACATATGCAATAACCAGATTTAAGGCAAGACTAAATCGTGTCAGGGCAAGAATCAAATTTTTTATATAAAAAACTCAACTAATCTTACAAGAAATATCTCATTCCCAGCTCTAAATATACAGGTCATTAATTACAGCAAGTAAGCCCCCCCCCCCCGCCCCATGTGTTTCCTTTCGTCAGACCATCCCTGTTTTTGTTCCCATCCCTAGTACTTTTTTCCACCAGGAAAATAAAAATAAAAACATTAAAAGATAAAACAAATCTAAAAACTCATTTGTGCATCTAACTGAGTTGTTTCAGCCTTGCACTTAGTACATTATGTATACTAATCATTATCATATATTTAGTGCTTAAACAAAAGAAAAAAGAAAAGAAAAAATTTCCCAAAATAGATGTATGCATCTATTTGAACAGGTTTAGCCCAGCACTTGAAGTGCTTAGTACATTATATATACTAATCATATATATATATATATATATATATATATATATATATATATATATATATATATATATATATATATCACTTACATTAAAAATAATATGGCATTTAAATTGTTGTATAAAGCAAATTGATATACCAATACTATTGGTATATCAAATTATGATCCGCCCATGGCGCAATAATACGAATATGTCAACATTCTTTCAACTGCAGGCCTATAGATCAATGAGGAATTTCTACTCAATCATTAATAATAAATAACATATGAAAATAATTATAAAAAAGTATGCATAGTCCCTGTTTTCTAAATGAAATTAAAATGGTACACAATTTCATCGGAATTCTTTCTTTTTTCCATTCCCCTCTCCCCTCTTCTGAGTAAAGGATAAAAAAGCAAAAATCTGTAGTGAAAGAGAAAAACATATGGCGCTGGACGAAAACAATCAGAGCGAACTTGTACCAAGTAGCCTACAGTAATCTGGTTCGTCGTAACGGTATGTTCACGCTTTCCTTGGGATCTATCCACAGTGTTCATAATATCAATGAAACATGGTTGCAATCGCTTACTTGTTAAATGTGTTGGTTATGAGGCATACATACTGGAGCGTATTTACTTGTTATGGTTGTTTCTTAAACCTATTATAATGTTCTAAAACTTCATTGTTGATTCTTAAATATAAAAATGTCCAAATGGTTTGACTAAATTTTACCATCATTCATAAGTCCAGAATTATTATCTTATGACACAAGCGAAAATTCTCAACGCTCGTATTTTTATGAATTTTTGCCAGTTATCTAGCTACGATAGTGCAGAGAGAGAGAGAGAGAGAGAGAGAGAGAGAGAGAGAGAGAGATACGATTTCGATTTTTAACGTAACTTTAACAATTTTTCAGTCATATCGCTACGATGTCTGCATTGTGGCAGTTTATAGTAATGTCTAGCACGGGGCATCATGCCGCAGACATGTATAATGATGTCCAACCGAGTTACATTATCCTGACACCAGGCCGACCAGGCCTAACACTAACCTCTTAATGCTGAGCGCCAAGCAAAGCAGCTGTTAGTACTATTTTTGTAAGTCTATCATATGATTCGGCCGGGGATCGAACCTACGACCTCCCGCATCCGAGGCGGACGCTCTAAACTCTAGGCCACCGGAGCGGTTGAGAGACAGACAGAGAGACAGAGAGACAGAGAAAGAGGGGGGGGGGAATTCTTTAAAAATGTTGATTAAAGCAGAATAATGACTTCTCAATATGTCAAAATAATTTAAATACCTCTTGTTGGTTCGTCATTTTGCTTTCTTTCTATTCCACGCTAATTTCCATATGTCACTAAGTGAAGGTCTCACGTTCAGGTTCAGTGTACAAGTGGCTAACCGTGTTTTTAGTGCACTACTTTCTTCATAAAATCATATTTAATGTTTAAGTCACGAGTGTGTATTATATTGATTTAATAAATTTAAATACAAATAGAAACTCAAAAAGAAAATAATCAACTTATTAATTTGCATATGTGATTGTCAACAACAAGAAAAATGGTAGAACTACATTTTGTAGCGGACACACTGGCAGGGATGTGAGTGCATTCACCCGGTTAATACACAGCTACCCAGAGCATATCGTAACTCCATTCAAAGTGTAAATAGGTGTATTTGTATGTGATATAAATAAAATATATGTATAGCATGTACACTGTATCAATGATATACCACGAGATGTATACATTTTTCATTAAAAGGAAACTCGGCAAGACTCGTTTCCTTTTAATAAAAATTTGTACATCTCATGGTATATAATTGATACCGCATATATTATAAAACCAGTAAAGTTTGTAGTGTTCTTTTTTCCTCTTATATGCACATTTGAAATGAATTAATGTTTGCCTTATCTTTTTCATATAAAATAATTAAATAAAATACTAAGCGAAAATATATCTAAAGACATTTCTTTTAGCTCGAAAATCAAATAGTTTACCTCAAAAATTAGAGTACACAAACTAGCTGTCTTCATTCTGTAATGTAATGATAAGTTCTTGTGTTGTCAGCAGAACAAATGCTGGTTTATCACTTAAAGGAAAAACTTAATAAAACAGTTAAAACAGAAGTCAAGAAAAATATCTGAAAAGTAAATAATTTGTCCAAGAACATAATTAGCTCGCATAAAGACTAGAGGTTGTAAAGATATAGTACTATGGCCGAGATCATGCGTACCTCTGCTACTGACTGACTTTAGAAACAATTATGATAAAATAGAATCTATGTTGGGGTTTGGGCCGAGACAAGGAAATCCAAGTGAAGGGTTTATATTATGTGTCTCCCCACTAGGCTTGCTCGAGTGAGGAGACATATAATATAAACCCGCGACTGGGATTTCATTGTCATGATCCAAACCCCAACGTAGAATATTTTTCTCACCTAATATTTTCCTTTAAAGTAAAATGAATTCTTCACTAGCGTTCACGTCCAATGTTTACATGCGGCGCATTAATATAAGTATGTTAGTGAGGGCTGGGGTGTGAACTTTGCGTCTGAATTACACATCTTATACGCGTGAGCAAAGAAAAATAACATAAAAGGTCGCATAACAATGAGGTATTGTCACATTTAATATATGGATGTTATATACATTTGACAAAAAATAATTAATATTTATTACAAAAAACTGTTTTATTTTCATCAGTTCCAATTTTGAAAAGTTATATTGTAAATAATAAAACGATATTGGCTGCTCAGCTCCACTGTAGTTATACTTATTACAAGCTGTAACGACGATTAACATCTTTCTTTAGATTATTCATGGGTAATTAGAGATCTGTATCACTATCGTATATAACTATTCTTTTCTTTGGAGGAGGTGAAACTGTGTGTTACATGCTTGTGTTGTCCTTAATATTGATATCCCCCGTGTCTAATATACCCTCCAAAAACGGACTCTAGAGGATAACCTTGTGCTAAACTTTCAAGTTACGGATCCTTTTGAACATTTACAGTGAAATTTGCTTATGGATTAATCTGCTGACGGATAAAGTATTCCTTCTGAATGGTAAGTGTATCATTTGTCATTAAATATTAGAGGTATATTTTTGATTTAACCGGTTCACAGTGGAGATGCTTAACAAAATTAGAAAAAAGCATGTTTTACATAACCCTTTTATGGCTGTTACTAAGTTTTCCGTAGCTGTTAAGAGATTAGGAAGGCTATGAAGTGTATATGTCTATAGTATATATGCATGATAAGTGTTTTCTCTTATATTGTTCATTTCACACAGCATTGAGAATGTTATCCTGTCTGTAGCACAGTCATTTTCAGTTCAGCGTCATTAAATGTAGCTAACAGTATATAATTTGTTTCACACGAAGTATTTAAAACTAGTTAGGTAGCTTTAGCTACATTTAATGACGCTGATTTAAACATGTATTGAGCTAAGCCTGCATATAGGATACAATTGACCATGTTGTGTGGAACGAACAAGCATAATACCAAAAAGCTCGACATCATATGCATTTGTTTTTGTCTCTCTCGAAATGTTTTTGTATGGTGTGCTCTCAACGTTTGATTTAACTTAAGTTACTATGTTTTTGTTATATATTTGTTGCTGTTGTTGTTGTTTGATTTTAGTACAACTATTTCAGGCACAGCACACGACAACAAGGGTATCTTTTTTAAAGTAGTTCTGAGAGAGTGGACACCTTGACTGAGACGACTGGTCTGAGATGACTAGACTGAGACAAGAAAAGTAAGGTTAGCAAAACAATTAGATTTCTCTGTCGCATGAGTGCGAAAAGATGCAGTAAAGATATTGTGCTTGGCCGAGATCATGTGTACCTCTGCTACTAACTGACTTTGGAAAAAATTATGATAAAAGTTTATCTCAGAGTAGCCATATGTAGATGCAATAATAATTAAAATGCCTCCAATATGCACAATCAGCGATACATTTCTTGCATCCGTTGATAAGAGCTAAATAATTCGATTTTTTTCTTTCTTTTTCATACCACCATTTTGTTACATCAAGATCATCTTTTCCTCGAAGCGGCTGTGTGTAATTTTATCAAAGTTAGGAGTAAGAACGTACATCATTATGAACTGATTAAAGACAAAATAGCAAATAATCAAAGGCCATAGAAATGTATCTTTAACATTTTGCAAACTGTAGGACCCGAAAATATTGATGATGCATATAACTCGTCCTGTCCACCAAACTATGTTCTATTTATTGTCCTGTAGAATTACAACAAAGACACCAGGAATACAATAATAGCCCAGATGTAATAAAACATGCAAAAACCTTTTTATTGCAAAGATGCAGCCCGTAATAAAGATTCATATTTTGAAACTACAAGTCATAATGTCAACGCACTGAATTTCGTGTCCACAACGTTATATGTGGAATCCATCCATTTACATGGGGACATTTTTGTGGCGCTCAAATATTTCTTTACACATTATATTTGGAACAAAGATATTACCTTACATCATTAAAACATGCGCAGATAATGCCATTTGACCTCAAGCACTTGCACGTTGTTTGTAGCCGCGGAGTTCCAAACGTTGTTATATGTGGAACCAAATACGTTCTACAATAAGAGGATCACTAATTTTGTTAAGGTAACAGAAGTTTCATCTGAATCAAAAGTTATATAGTTAAATTAGATCATTGATTGTAGTATTTTAATGTTAGAATTTGTGTTTTTAAAGAAGGACTGTTCTTTCGCTATAGATGTATGTAGGCTTTGTTGAATCTGTAAAAATGGCGGGAAACTACATTTGACTTCTGATTTAGTAATGGCCTTTGTACTTATACTTAATTCAGCAAACTTTATCCAAGCGCAGCAGGTACTATGCTGCTTTGACTATATCTTCTGGATTATCGTTTTGGTTACGCTAATAACTAAGACACGGATAGTCATTATCTTTGTCATCTCGTTATTTGCAGAACCGTTTGACATACAAGGCTGTCGGGCATTTCTGCGCACATAAGGTTTCCGTCTCCAATACTGAAGTAAAACGCATACCGAAACCGACCGAGTGACGAAATTAAAATACTGCAATGCTTACCATTTGAAAAGCGGTTACATTTTATTGATATATAATTAGTCAAGTGGGATAATTAAAACTTTTTGTTTCAATTTGTAAACAATTCTTTATCTGAAAACCCATTTTTTCCATATATTATATACTGTTGTATAGT
The DNA here is from genome assembly GCA_028554795.2 of Sinohyriopsis cumingii. Lineage (NCBI taxonomy): Eukaryota > Metazoa > Mollusca > Bivalvia > Unionida > Unionidae > Sinohyriopsis > Sinohyriopsis cumingii. The sequence goes on from CM068833.1 coordinate 83,435,916, forward strand.
TTTAATTCTGTACTTTAATTTGTCACTGTTATATTTCTACAGAAAATCAGAGTCACATGTTTTAACAAAATCTTTATTCAGGCAAATAAAATTTTGCTTGATGAGTATCAGCTCTCACATTGAACTGATCAAAAACCAAACATTATTGTGTTAATTACAAGTAACTAAATGCAAGGTATGTAATCTTAATGTTTCATGAGCTTGTCTCTGATTTTGAGATAAAGCTTAAATACTGAACATTTCTTTTTTTCATTTGTGATTTTTTAAGTGAATCATGGCAGCGTTTTAGTTTTTTTTCTTTAAAAAGCGTAGCCAGGTTTACATGTGGTGGATACAAATCACATTGATCAAATGACTGTGTTAAATGTTCATTGTGTAAGAACCAGTCACGTATGGTATCATAGAAAATGTCAACAAATCTCGAACAATGAACTGAAAATGTGGGGAAAGATTTATCTGGACTATGTGTGGGCTTTGTGTCTTACATTGGATGGTAAAGAGTTTGACTACCTGATGGGCATGCATCGTCTGCACAATGTAAGTATCGGCATTTTTATATAATTTGTAACTAATTTTAAATTGCATAGGTTAGCACACGCAAAAAAACTACATTCTTTTGCTATAGACCCCAAATTATGTGTATAGTCATCATGTAGTACCATGGATTTTGAACCGATTCAGTACCATTTTATCTAAGAACAAATCCAGCCAATGCACGAATTTACATATTTTAATTAATTTGTCTAATGTTTCTATTTTTTAAAACAACATCAATGTATGTTATAATTATGATACAACCTGATCACATGGTATTGCAAATCAATTGCACCAAGTGAATTTCATAACATGATGTTAGTCTTCACATCAGATGGGGCAAGAATGCATTCACGTGTATATAGTGTATTACACTTTCCATCTGAATACTGTTGTAAAATGATTCAATTACTAGAATGTTATATGGTCCACGTGTAGTTATTTTTTTCAATGTTTATTTCAACTCACTGTTGCATTAAGTTATTGTCAACCAAAATTTGGAATCTTCTTATTAGTAGTTTTAATATGTTTCATTTAATAATAATTCAGTCAATTCAAAACAGTTGTTGGCTAGTAAAGTCTCGTAATGTTATGTTTTCGATAATGGCCACTTGATTCGCAGCATCTGCGACTATAAATAGCAAACATTACTCCCCTGCCCCTTCATCTGCCTAGATCAGGAAAAGGCATTCGATAAAGTTAACTATAAATTCATGTTCATAACTTTTGAACCTTTAGATTTCCATGCAGATTTCATGCCAGATTTAATATTTGTAGAGTACATACATCTTGCCATGGTTTATCTTTTTTGGTCATAGTAAATCACAAATATATATTTATGATATATGTTTGATTCCTAATAAATATTTAATAAACACGTAAGGCTACACATTTAACTTTACATGAAACTAAATATAATATTTGTTATAATCAGCCGGTTTGGATAGCGCTCACTTTGCTTTAGTAAACCGTTTGAACCTCTCTGTCACAATGAACGATTATTAATAATTTTCGGCATATGCGATTTTAATGGACACAACTATGAGTGCGTACGTAGAAATGTTTTATTAAAACAAGAAAAGAACAAAACGAAATCATGTAAATCATACCAAGGGCATTGAAAGCTAACTGTCACCCTGAATATTCGTTCCTTGTAAAAGTTTCCAAATGTTAAACAGTAGAAAAATCGTTGATGTTCAACTGACACATGCGATGATTGCATATAGTATATTCCTTTGATAAATAAACAGGATTTGTAGCTGCGATTAATTAAATTGTCATCACATTCGAAGCTGTTACGTAATTATTATCAGATTAAGGTTACGCTCAACCGTTCAACAATATGGATCAGTATAATCAATGTATCTTTCAACGGCTATTGGTAGTATAATCTGGAGAAGAAAAAAAATCATTGGATATAAAAGGTTTGAAAACTTTTTGAAAAGAACGAAGACAAAAGCAATTAATTAACAGACAGACAAACAAGGGACGAAATGAGAAAGAAAATGAGGAATGGCATTATAGTTATGCAAAGTGATATTACAGCGCAAAATATATAAGATAAACCAAGTGAAGATTATTTCGAGGTTGAGGTGGTTTTAATAAAATCAATAGCGGTAGTAAATATATGTCATGAAAGAATTAAAGTGAAGGAAATTGAAGAGGCAAGATATTGGAAAGGAAAGCTGCAATATATACGTAATGCTACTTTTGTATTCTTTGTAAATTTGTCGCCTTTTCTTAAATTTTGAATCTTTGAGTGTCTCAAGGCTTCCGAAAATGTTGGAAAAAAGCCAGTCCAGCGAAAATGGCCAGCATCAGAACGGACTAAAAAAATATTATAAATGACCAGTTTGATAAAGTTAGGTACTTCCAGATTCTTCTTTTTCACCATCTTAATACCGATTCAATATAATAATGAATCAAGGTAATCATGTAGGAGTGTGTGAGAGAGAGAGAGACAGACAGACAGACAGACAGACAGAGAAACCACTTCTGTATGACAATAAAATATTTGCAACATTTGTTTTTGGTCATTTATATATTTTAAATGGAACCCGTTAGGGCCAATCATTCTATCTCTCCATCGTGTAGTATTTGGCAAAGCGATGGAGCGATTTGTCATTTATTTCTTAAGAGATTAAAGTCGAAAAATATAATGCTAGTAAACTGCATTTATATATATTATTGATCAACCCGACGTTTTTAAGAGAAAAAAATCGGTGGAGGTTAGAGCGATGTCATTTATATGTGAAATGGTAGACACATTTTGATTTGGTGTGGATTTTGGTGGATTTGGGTGTTTTCTAACACCCTTTGAAAAGAGGCAATTGTCACCAGAATATTCTGTTCAAAATAATATTATTTTGGATGTATAGGATACCACCCCGGTGTTTTTGTGACTCGCGATATGTCTGCCTATTCTGCGCACAGCTTTGAAAATATGTAATGTTTATCCATTGGGCTATATAAATGTAATACATTATTTGGGATTGTTTCTGTCAGCAGATCAGTTGAGTAATTAGGTCGGGTTTATAGCTAGTTTTACAAAATTCAACATAGCAATGCTTTAAATGTGAAGAAATATTAAGCAAACTAAATTGATCTTTTAAAAAGATTATTAAAGTTGAACATTTTATAACAGAAGAAGTTATTATGTGGAAGAGAAAAAACAATTCATAGAATATAACGTGTTTGCGACATCTTGTTTATGTGGGAACATTACTAAAGAATTCAGAAACAGACTATACCCCAGGGAATTTCTTGAGAATCCCGTTCTAGTGGCAAGTTGACATGTCATGTGGAAGACTATTTTGTACATGTGGGACAAGTTCTTGCAAAATCGCAAACTTGGATTAGGAAATTTTTAAGGTAAACATTTCTATCTTTTAAATAATATATTTATTTGTATGATTCTAAAGGATGCGTAGTACATATGATTTTCTGGATTACAGGTTCAAGAAGGTCGTGGAATGGCTCTTGATGTTGACATTTAGAAATCACATTTTCCTATAGATTTCGAGTCGACATGTGGGATATTTTTGTACACTTTATGAATATAACTTTTCTTAATTAAAGTACCATTGTTCTTTCTTTATGAAAAAAGGCTTTATGACCCAAAATAACACGTGATCCAATGTATACATAAATGATGTATCATTGCGCAGAATTACCCGACACGCATAATTGGACGACATTGTGGTAAATACATATTTTTTCTCCAACCATTTATTTATTTTGCTTCAAGTTACACTTTTTACAAAGTTATGGATTTTTTAACATCACATATAATGTTCTGTTTTACCTTTTTTGAAAATTTATAGATTATTTGCCATATTAGATGGGGACCGTTCTGGTTGCCTAATGGTTAGAACACTCACCTTGGATACGGAACTCGTAGGTTGGTTCCCAGTTCGAGTCATACCAAACACTTACAAAAATGGTACTAACAGTTGCCTTGCTTGGCGCTCAGCATTAAGAGGTTAGTGTTAGGACTGGTTGGCCTGGTGTCAGGATAATGTGACTGGGAGGGGGACATCATGCTACATGTCGTGGCTTGATGACCCAGTGCTAGACATCACTATAAACTGTCACACTGCATATATGTAACACTTTTTGGACCCATGATCTCGACCAAGCACTTTAGCTTTATACATATTTGTTTATGGATTTGGCAACTTTATGAGAATATGTCCATGTGCTGGTTCAAATGTAGAAGGAAAATTTGTAAATTCAACAGAATATCAGTTATATAGTTGGGTTTGTCCTGTAATTTTATAAAGACTTTTGCATCATTCTTATATATATCCTTTTGGCAGATATATACATATTAGAGTTTGTGTTGTTGTTGGTAGTGGTGGTGGTCAGTATAAATGGTGGAGGACGACCCAGGAAAGAACAACCGATCCACAAGAGCTGCTGCCAAGCTTTCTCACATGCTCACACTGGTCGAACCTGAGACTCGAACCCACGCAGACAGGTGAGATGGCAATGATCAGCAACGGTGATATAGATACACACACATGCGTTCATGTTTATGGACTGTTCCAGTGCATTAACTAATCAACGTTTCCACCACGGATGTGATGGAGGTCATGTGTTTGACCTCTCGACAGCGTTATACGAAAGACTTGTAAAAATGGTACAGGCATCTGCCTTGCTTGGTACTTAGCATTAAGAGGTTAGTGTTAGGACTGGTCAGCCTAGTGTCAGGATAATGTGACTGAGTGGGTCTTAATGCTACATGTCTGCGGCATGACGCCCCTGTACTAGACATCACTATAAACTGCCACAATGTAGACATTGTGGCGATATGACTAACATTTTTAAAACTATGTTATAAATCCAAAAATACACATAATTTTTGTTTATGGTTCTATCTAATATATATATATATATATATATATATATATATATATATATATATGGGTCAAAACCTAGCCTAAAACAACATCGATGCAAATTTATACATGTATACCCACTTTCTGATGTACCTGTGTCACGTGAGCAAGAAATATCTGCTTTAGTTTACATTTGTCAGTCACTATTTATTCTAGTACTAATATTAGTACACTTACTCGTACCTCGTGGACAGGGTACTAACATGAGCATATACGTGTTAATGGAGCAAGCCGGGTGTGATTCACACCCGGCGTTCTTTTAGCCTAATAATAGCACTTTAAACATATTCCTCGAATATAATCAAATAAATTTAGTAGTCCTCTTATTTGATACCGGAAGTATCGAAAATCATTGTAGAAATAGTTGTAAAATCTCGTTTACCTTTTCTAGCCGATATTTTCGTTTAGATCGTCCGCCATATTATTTCAGAAAATGATTACTTCCGTTCTCAGCCTCGTTTGTTTGTGTGCCATATAAGGACATTGACGCCTTATTTGGAAATGTAAACAAATCGTAGTAAAAATATGGCGCCGTTTGGGTCAGAAATTCGGTGCATTAAAAGTAAATACAGTTTCTCGGCAACTTTGAAATTCCACCAAGAAGCGATTATTCGCCACTTGATTGATAATAATATAGCGTAGAATATCCAAAATATAGTCTGGCAAGCCTTACGTAGAAAAGGGGTCACGGCGAGAGTCTCGCGTTATCTGTCATGGCGGACAGGATAAGGTTAGAGTAACCATGCCAATTTATTTTATCGTGTAAGGGCTTAATAAATTCAAAATAAGCCAAACTTCTTTCACAACATGATTATACTTATGTAGTTGATTTCTACACTGTTTGTTTTTCTGACTTAGGTGATGATTTATTTTGCTCCATTACATGATATGGGATCAGTTCGTAGCCTCAACCACAAAAAATCAAGCTGAGGCTACGACATCGTAGCTATATTTATTCCACCAACATTTGGCCCTCAAAATATTGCAAGTGACTCAAATTCATTACTTTACAAGTATCTTATCGTTATTCACATGCTTCTTGTATTTTCATTGTGACTCAGTAGTTAGCATGCTAACTCATGACTGAGAGGGTGTGGGTTTGAATCCTGGTAACGGACCAGCCTGGGTCAGCTACCGTGGTGTGTCCATGGTCAAATTTACCTTAACCCGAATTGTCTCAGCAGAGAATAACCTACTTGTGTTGATGTGCTGTAACAAATGTTTGCATGACTTCATTAATAAGATTAATCTGTAATGCAACCCTCACACTGAAATAACATGCAGACTATCTATAATTCCAAAATGTTTCCCTCACATTGAAATAACATGCAGACTGTCTATAATTCCAAAATGTTTCCCTCACATTGATGTAGCATGCAGACAGTCTACAATTCCATAATGCCCCCTTCACATTGATGTAACATGCAGGCAGTCTAAAATTCCGTAATGCCCCCTTCACATTGATGTAGCATGAAGGCAATCTAAAATTCCATAACGCCCCCTTCACATTGATGTAGCATGCAGGCAGTCTGATTCCATAATGCCCCCTTCACATTGATGTAGCATGCAGGCAGTCTATGATTCCATAATGCCTCCCTCACATTCATATAGCATGCAGAAAATATACAGTTCAAACGTGCCTCCCTGATATTGCTATAAAATTATACAGTTTCAGTTGCAGCTCATGAATTTCAAACATTTTTCGGTAATTGTATCCTACATTCTAATGAAATATCAGATTCCAGTTTTTTCAAATGTATATGTTGACTAACATATGTTCAACTTTCTGCAGCCTTATTTGTCTTTGTTTACTTGAAGATGTGTTGTGTCATTCATCAAGTACTGTATTATGCCATTCATCAAGTACTGTATTATGCCATTCATCAAGTACTGTATTATGCCATTCATCAAGTACTGTATTATGCCATTCATCAAGTACTGTATTATGCCATTCATCAAGCACTGTATTGGCTTGCCTGTAAGATAATACATCCATGTAAAGTTTTAAAAAGTCAACTTTTTAAACCCAGTTAACAACCTTTATTATAAAGTAATTTATATACATTTATTCTATTTATAAGTACCCAAAAATGTAGAATATTATGAACAAATTCTTCTTATTATAAAAAGCTTTAACTTAAATAGTTTGGATGCTCCTTGTTAAAGTGTTATAAAAACTATGCAATGATTATATTTTCTAAATGTACTGAAACCAGTCTGAAAAAGCATATTCATTTACAGTTGTACATATCTTCGGAATTACAAATATATGTTACAAATAGAAACTTTGATGATGTTACCCATCTGCATTTAGTTTCTTAAGTCAAACGAAATAGAGATAATATTTTGAACAAGAACATGCTAAATCTAAATTATCCCCCCCCCCAAAAAAAAATAAATAACATGGAACGTTACTTTCTATTTAAAAAAAATGCCTGATGAATTTCATGCCTGAAAATGCTCAAATAATTTGAGCATGACAGTGTTTTGTCTGGAATAAATAGATAAATACATAGATGTGTTATTTTAATGCAAGTGTGTCTGCATATATAAATATATATATATATATATATATATATATATATATATATATATATATATATATATATATATACACTTTTTGTATATAATGTTTAGTATGAAGGTATATGTAGATATGTTCTCATGTGTCTTAAATTATATATATTGTTATAACCGTTTATCAGATTTATTCAAATAATAACACATTCGTATCCCCCATATATGGATTTGAGGTGTAAAGATGGTAGAAATATGTAATTGGTGTTAGTTCTGATATATTTGTGTAATAAATTATAGAAAGATAAAAGACATTACAGAAAAGAAAGAAAAAATGATTGCTGTTTATAATTATGATGTTCTGAATAAAGAAAGAAAGAATAAATTATATTTTACCTTTTGTTATGTTTTCTCTTTTTTACTTCATCACAGTACTGATTTTATTTGATTGCCATATAGCAAGCTTCATAAAACAAGGCCTTCCCAATACATCACAAATTTATGTGTGCTTAAAATAACAGATTTTCTTATTAGAAATATTTTTAGAGGATTACAGTAATAGGCTGAGAACATATATATAAATTTTACGTTTCTAAATCAAATTTGGTAATGGATAAAATTGTTTATAATATTGGGGTGGAATCCACGGTGTGGATACAGTAGTATAGGAAATGGGATTCTAGTTCACCTAGCTCCCTGCATTATCTGCTCCCCTTTGGATTTATGCCACTAGAGTGTGCAGGTTTTGGCTCACTTTGTTTCCTTATGAGGTTCTGGCTCACTTGTGTGAATGATGGTAGTTCTGGCCCACTACATTTTTCTCCTGTGCATTAGAGATATGCTTGTAGTATAGTGAAGATGTCTATTCCGTGTTATCCATGGAGCATCGCTCGATTGTGTTCAAGTGAGGTCAGCAATGTTCGGATACAAGAATTAAGTGAAGAGGAGACCAAGAGTGGTTGAAGCATGCGGATGAGCTCATAGCATATGCGTATAAGGATTTTACTTATGTGCCAGAGATGACCTACTGTGAGAAAAGTGAAGACAAGCACGAGAACGCCGATGGGTAAGATGGTCGCCGAGAAGAGTATGATAAGAATATTTTGGAGGTTATGTCGTGGAAAATGGTGTTTTTTGGAGTTAATGGAGGCACATAGGCTGTGGGAATCCATAAGTTGAATTGCTCAGGAAAACCAAACCATTCGACGAGCGATATTTGTTCCTTTGTTTAAGGAGACTTTTTCGACTCTGAACAGGTCTTGTTTAATTTTCCGTAACTCCAGTTCGTAAAAAGAACATTTGATAGTTTCTCCTGAGGAATCCTTTAGTGTGAAGGTGACCGGAACATTTTTTAATGGTATTGACGATGAAGACTTTTTAGGTCCAGTTGGAGGTGTATCTCCTTTTCGAACATGGTTTTATGTCTGCTGATCCTGATGTGGTCACCTACTTTGAATTTGGATATTTAAAAAAACGCCTGTGACTTGTTGCTGATCTGCCAGTGAGGCTACTGTGGGGTTCATTTTAATGCTGGAGTGCCATGTGTGACTGTATTGGTCAGTGATATCTGGCAAAAACCATACAGGCAGCAGAGATGCTTCCAGTGCATAAGATTGCATGATTTGCGCAAAATTTGTATTAATTCGTGCACTTTGAAATTGGTGATGTGCAAGAACTCTCGCCAGTTAGTTAAAAGTCGTGCATATAAAAATGTACTCTGCGTGGCAATATACAAAATGGTATTTTTTTATGAATTTACAAACAAGAATATAAAATTAAATTAAAAATTATAAAATATTGTTTTTCACCATACCTTTTTCATTGCAAAGTTTGCAGATTTTCTTCAATACAAAAGGATACTTGGAAAATCTAATTATTTATAACCGAAACATTTGTCCAACAGGGGTTTTGCAATTGATTACTTTTCCTTCCATGTGTACATGCTCAAACTTTGGTCCATTTCCGGAAAGTGATATCTGCCATGGCGGGACGTAAACTCACTGATTATTTTCAACGTCGGGTTAGTGGTGGCAGGAATGTGGAAAGTGGAAATCAAGTAAGTGGTGGTACTAATGTGGAGTGAGTGGGATAATGAGAAATGTAGTGGAGTTTTTCACGAAATGGAGGAAAATATTTCAGTATCAGATCATGCTCAATTAGATATACCGACAAAAAAGAAATCAAAATGTGCAGTAAAGTTTCAGCATTCTTGGTTTTCAGAGTACAAACAGTTACAACTCAACTCCCAAGACAGGAGGAATGTTTTGTGTTGTTTGCAAACGTTTTAGGAAAAATAACCCTTTCACACCATAAATTAGCTATTTGAATTTTAGAACATCAACTCGTACATGACACGCCAACAAAAGACTTGCTTGAAGACAATATTTTATGAGGTTGTCAGAGACTCCTTTCAATATTCAGTAAATTATCTTTAAGGACTGTGGAATTGAAGAAAATTCAACATGTTCTCAATTCTCCCCAGCACTCGATGAGAAAAGTTTATGAAATCAGGTGGATGGTCTTTTAGAGTGCTTTAGAATCTGTTTTCCAATCTTGGAAACCACTGGTCACTTACTTTGAGAAACACAAAAGTGATAGTAGGAAGTGTAAGGATCTATTTCTATAGTTCACCAACTACAAGTTTGTTATGGTACTGTATCTACTCTTGAGCTTCATGCCATCACTTGCTGCCTTAAATATGGCTTTTCAGAAGACACAACTTGACATTGCAGTTGATCAACCAAAACATCATAGATTTATTGCAACTGATGACAGGGCTAAATCAGGACAGGATATTTATCAGCAACAATTGCATAACAAATTAAAATCTGAGAAGGACAAGATTGGAAATGTGATCATCAACTTGCAAGGTATTAAATTACGTACGGGGCAAAGGATGCTAGTTCTGTGAAATCAGAATTTGAAACAATTACAAAAGATTGTATTGAAGGCCTAAAAGCATGAAATTAAGCAGAGATTTCCACCATTAAATAAATCTGTCGCAACAGGTTTCCACCTACTTGGCCTTAGAAGACTCCCATTACTGAGCAAAGATGAACTGACGGACTATGGCACTGAAGCACTTAAGGCCCTAACAAAGCATTATGGAGAGGATAAGAAAGCAGAACAGTAGTCAGTAAAGCACTGGTTAAAGAAAGTGAGACTTTGGGAAAGATTTGTTGGTGAAAATTCTTATGTTGGAGCAGAGATATCCATGAGAGAATACCTTTGAGCTGTGAAAGATAGTAAATAACAAGAAAAAAGAAAGATTTCCCAACATTGATTACTATGCTTATGTCCCGTCAGACATCACACTATGAGAAAGAGTTCTCAGCACAGCAAACATTCACACACAGCTTATGAAAAGCTGAGGTCAGAAACAATAAACACATTGATGCTTATTCAGCTAGAGGGGACATCGTTTGAAGATTTAGATTTTGATAGTGCTGTAACAGAGTGGAGAAAGAAGAAGGAGAGGCAAATATGTAAGTGTTGGGTAAATATTGAACTATGTCCTCAACCCCTATTTTATTGAAACTCCCCCTTGTTTTGGAGACAATGGGGGTAATCTCCCTTATGATGAAATCCTGGAAGCATCTCTGTGGCAGTTGGTGTTATTGCTTGTACATCTCTTTCACGTGTGATTTTTGTGAGTTCTTTTAAGTCGTTTGATGACAGATGCTTTCATTTGATTGTGTGATGTACAAGATAATACGGTTTCACAGAAGCCAGTATTAGACGGTTTTATTACAGATTTCACTACCGTGATCTGTACATAATTTATTTGGCCTTTGTGTACCACCCAATATGCTATCCAGCACTTCCTTGATATAATTTCCTTTTTTGTTTTTCAGAGGAACTACCCATGCGTATTTGCTGAACACATCGATGACCGTCATGAGATAGTTGAATGACCATTGTACACACTGTAATCTCTCATTTCGACGAGACCTGACAACCATATATTGTCTGCCACGACCGCAATGACCCTGATCGTATAAAATGCTTGTGTGCTGGTTTATGCAGTTCTTCTGCCAGAACGTTCAGTTCCTGTGATTTTATTGCTGGTTCAAAAAGATCAGCTGACTTTTACCTGGAATCCTGATGCCAGGCATATCCGGTTTTCTTTGGGCGCCTACGCAAAACTTATGTTTGGCTCCGATGATGCCACGCATGTGAGCTCGATCTACATGTTCTCTGAAATGTTTAGGTCCCTGAACATGATTTGTTCACATCCCACTTTGTCGTAGGGATGATATTTGTGACAGATGTCATGTTGCATCGCGATGGCATCGATACCGTTGCAAGGCTCTGAGCGGAAAGCAGCTGATGGTCCGGTATGTTCTGGCAACATCCATCCACCACGAGGTCTTGGAAGTTTTCCGATATGCACATGAACATCCAAGGTGCCACCAAGGATTTGACATTGTTCTCAGCATTTACAATCACCCATGCACATATTTCATTTCACAAGAAGGTCTTCACAACCTGTGTTTAGATCACAGTTTCTGCATTGGTATGAGCCAGGACAGTATATTTTACTGGCATCTGCTGGTGATAGCAATGCTGTCGGCAGTGTAGGTGATAGTGTCGCCTTACCGGTGCCGATACGTGATTTGATGGAACCACACATGGCGCACCTTGATTTGATCATGACGCTATTAGTTTTGGTAACCACCTCATGGTGTCAGTGCTGTCAGTTTGGTCTTGTACTTAAGGTACCACAAATTCATGTTGGCTGTTGTATGTTATAGGTGATGTTATTTTAGGAAACATTTGTTGCTAGAAACAGTGATAACAGTGTTTCTTTGGAGATTGCCCTATATATGTACATTGAATGTAATCAATGCAGTACCATCCATATGTGCTATCATGGATGTTCTGAGGCTGATGTCTCAGAAATCACCATCTGGCTGACCAATTATTATGCAAGCACCGTCCATAATAACAATGAACGAATCACGTATTACGTGCATCTTAGACGTAAAGTCTGATTGCTGAGGAAGACTTAAAAGTCTCATATCCGCATACAGACACAAGACATCTTAGAGGAAGACTGAAATGATTCAAGTCCGTGTGGAAACGCAAGGATTAAAAGGACTCGTGAGACATTCTCAAAAACTGAAACAAAAATAAAATATGTTGCCTCTTTAATAACAGTGTAATTTCAACTGACATGGTGTTATTTTGTAACACCATCATAATATAGCTGCGTTATCACAACCATGTATTCGATGTTTAATCCAGATTACCTTCGCCTGAAGGATGATACCCTTGTGGATGATTCCACAACAGAGTACGAGTACGTCGAATACCAGGACATGAACATCACCAATCTCAATGGGAGCACACGTTGAAAAATAGAGATGCATGACGAAGACATCTATCTGCATCCCCGTAAAGCCTTTCCGGAGGTCCACGGAAACGTACAACCTGTGGCGGGCAGAAACTATGCAGCAGGCACCAACAGAAGGAGATGCATATCAAGCTCACGTCGATGAGCGATAGAGCAATTGATGAGCATATTGTTCATGTCTGTGATGTTCATGGGAAGATCTCCCTCATGCACTACGTTGCTGTCTAGGACAGTGCCAGTGCTAAAACCAACAATGGTTTTGCTAATTGTCATATTTATGTAAGATGATTGTTATAACAGCATTGGAGCCACCTTAGCTCAGGTCCTCGTACAGAATTTGATACTGATAGGTTGTCATCAGATTGCTCTCGAACCTTTAGCTGCGTGGACATGGAACAGGAACAGAGTGCATGCTCACCTGGAGAGTTGACAGCATGAAATCCAATGCAAGCGCCGATGTGCTTTATAATGGAACTATATCCGTTCAGAATAATCTGGTATTCATGACAACCATCACTGATGCCGAATATTTTGCTTTTAAATTTGTGGGACTGACTGCAGAACCTGTAACTCATTGCTTGAGTTATTATCTGGAGTACGAGGAGGAGGATATCATCGTGGCGGTGATGTCGCATGATGAACGATCTGGGACCACTGTTGGAAGCAACGATGAAGCAAGTCCTGAACAACTAGTGGCAGAGGAGCAAGCTGCAAACAAAGCTATGGAGGCCTTGTTTTTATATTCATGTATGAGCAATATAGAAAAATACAACCCAACTTAGTCGCATCAACTGGAGAGTTGTAAACCTGTCAGAACTTGAATTCATGCTAAGATCGGTCAAAAAGATGACTATGAAACTACTCATGGAGCCACTTGAGGCAGAACCAGAGATGAAGAAAATATAGAGGACAGAAAACTTAACATCGTTAAATATATAAAAATGGCATTAACTATCCTGGAAAAAAATAAAGAATGAACTATTAATGTATGAAAAAGTACATCGCAATGTGGTCAGGATAGCTCCGGCATTTTATTACCTTAAGAGATACTACCATAAGCTTGATGTTAATGTCATAGATACTTTAGTGCACACCTAGTTTGAGATGATTAATATGCAAGTGGCTCCTGATAATGCTCACGGATCTTATTAAAATCAATAAAATCACAGGATTAAACACGAGATTAAATCTTCTAATGAGATTTTCAGAAGGCCAACCAGAATTTTACATTGTGAGATCATCAATAGAACATTCACCGTGGAGAAGTACATACAATTGCTAAGGGAGAACCTGTTGGAGCTTGAAACATTGTTCCAGAGTTTAGCACAGCCATGAAGCCTATCATCAACTTCAACCACATCGAAAAAGACCTGTCGTCAGAGCAACGTCACGAGCTGGAGTCATATTACTGCTATTACCACCGAAGAGTCTACGTATACAAGCATGCGTACAGATGTTACAAACACATATTAAGATTTATCTCGGTAACACTGCTTGCTGTGACCGCCACCGGGTGATCTCCATGGGCATGATGGCCAACCCGCTGTTGATTTTGTATGACTGACCTTCAAAGCAATGATGAAATGCATCGAGCCACGATTGAAGGCCAAAAATATTACCAAGCAGGCCATGCTGTTCTGTCAGAAAATGTTTACTAAGATCCAATCGTATCTGCACGGGGCTTCCTTTTACATGTCACTGATCATCAGTGAAATGAGAACTGTCGACGATCTCATCACGGACATAGTAGGAAACCAGTACAGACTGATGCAGCTGAGCCAATTAGAAATGTCTATGATAAAAATATTGTCACGGAATATCCTCTGTAGGAATATAGAAACTGTCTGGCCACAGTAGTTATACTGACGAGGTCTTTGTCACCGATGTGATCTTGCACCAACCCTCCATGAAGCCATTGTGATGGTATTTCGAAATCACGTTCCTGTGATGCTGGTGAAAACACAGGGAACAGCACACAGGCAAATCATACTCATATGAGGATACTATGCATAGTTATCTCAAAACAGCATGTTCAAGATCTTTTACAATAAGGATCTGATCAGACAGCACTTCATGAGTGAAAAACTCTTTAAAAAATCTTAGTCATCCGAAGAAACATGGATGCAGTCAACAATATTGACCTAGTTAACTTTGGCAACTCAGTTGGCTGGTTCTGTCCATGCAGTGGACCACATCCGATATCTCACGTATGACATTGTGGAAAATCGGAAAGCTCTAGAGGATGCAATTGTGAACGTGATCCATCACCAAATCAACATTAACATGGCTCTCACGCTCACCAGGGTAGTCTGGATAAGGTAAGATCTCGTGTTGCTCACGGCAGGACTAGAAAAAGAGTTGTACAACAATGGCATACTCTGCTTCGTCTATGATAAAGATCTCATTTTCAAGCACTGCATCTCTTGCATGCATTGAGAAGAACTCCTCAAGTTGTACATATCCACTGATGTGTAGATAACACAACTTTTTAATCAGAAAAAAACAGCTTTTAGAAAAAGTACCAAATTATTTTTTGCTATCCGTCAGGTCTTATTGTCAAGTTGTCCAGCCGATTATCAGACTTATCTCCATTGAGATGAAGGACCCGATGGGAATGACTCCATGATCAGCTCCAAACACAAAATGATAAGGTAGATCGTGGCCCTGATGCCAGTGATATACAAATTTATGATGGTATATTCATTAGTGTTGAATCTTACCACATGCCTGACCTTAGTTCGCATGCTACGCACGTATCCATTTGTGTTAGCTTCATAACGACTAAACACGTGATGAACTCTCTATATCATTTCTGCTAACATAAGCATAGGAGACACCGGCTTGGTCGAATACCGCTGAATTCTTTTGATCTTGTGCTATGGTTCTCAATGTTTCGTGGTAATATTTTATGACTCTGATGTTTCAGCCACCACAGTGCTGACACACCTAGAGCTGACCTCAAACTCCTTTCTGACAATCCAGACAGGGTTTAAGTCCTGGACTCATCCACTTGATGAGGGCATGATGCTGTGTGCAGTTCTCACCCAAGCATGTATTTTTTCACTTTTCCATGCCGCCCTGATGTAGCCATGCACACCTATTGGATCCATGCAGAGGCACATTTTATAACAGTCAGCGAGGCTATATATGCATATATGATTTAAAGTTTGTCTGGTAACAACCAATGTAAGAAAGAGCGTGACCAATATAAAATTTGTCAGACAAAAATAACAAGCAATTAAAGAAACAATAGACATAAAATATATTAAACATCTATCAGTGCAAGGCTAGACTAAAACCTTATCTACTATCAGTGGAACATAAAATAGTAGTGGTAGATCCAGAGAAAGATTTTATCCTACGACATGATATTGCTCGTCGTCTCACGGGTATTGCTTGATCGCTGTATGGTCTAAATGCGCCCTATCCAAGATCGAATACCGCTCTGCCTGAGCTGTTAGAATGAGTCAGAGGACCCTAAAATTGATGCCAAGAGACACTTTCTCTCAAAGAGCCACATGTCATAAGCTCAAGAGCGAGTACAAAGCGCTATCGGGACAAGAAATCATTACCATGCAGCAGTACATGAAGCAACAGCGAGACAAGTACACAGCAATCAAAATATTTGGACTCCATGAAAAGAAAGAGGGAGATAAACAGTTTGTGGTCTATTGCATGTTGATTTCCAAAACAGCCTCACAACACAGCATCATATTACTTTATTACCAAAACCATTTTTTGCACATCAAAAGATTTCAGCCGGTTATGCCGATCAGATTACACGCAGCATACAAATCATGAATATTTCTCTTAACTTTGTTTACAATGCTTCCCACAGCAGCAGCATCTACATGACCATATCTCATCGGGATACTGTGAAGAACTACAAACTGAACACTATACTTCAAACACCACTACAACAAAAAAAAACCGTGCAGATGTTTCATATTGCCTCTGCTGCTTTCCTTGAAAAATTACAAGGACCCTCAACTGATCCAGATTATTCATTCACCAAAATGGAACAAAAATACATACCGTACACAATCAGATATAAACCTGCTGCTCAGTCGATAAAGGTTTGTCGTCACTGTATCAACATCATCAAGGTGAGGACTGTATCCCATGGTTCTTTGGACATCTTGTGGCTGAAGGGAATTGCACCACAGACCTCCGAAAAATTCTGGCACAGATCATTCTACTCACAGCACAACAAGTGCGACAACAAACATTGTCACAGCAATGGCACATCTGCAAGGAGTACTTTCAGCCGCACGATAGAAAGGTCAGAGATCATTGCTATGTCACTGGTCTGTATTGAGGAGCTGCTGCTTGCGACCACTATAATATGCGTGTCAAATATCCAGACTTCATCCTGGTGATCGCTGATTATCTATGAGTTGGCGATGGACATTTTATTGTGGCAGCACGCAATCATCCACACGTGAAACAACTTCTGGCCTAAGTGAGAACTCAGATGCATCCCTAACAATTTTGAAAAGTAAATGTCTATGACAAACACACAGTTTATGGCAGCATCGCTGGGAGAATTCGCTGAAAACTGTCTTAAGTTTACACATCACGAAAAGATCATTGGTGTCAATGCGGATTTGCTCAAACAAAAACGAGTTTATCCCTACTAATACATCAATGCGTGGTGAAGATTCGATGAAACCTCTCTGCCATCCAAGATAACTTTTACTCCCATCTGCACCTATCAGGGATCACTAATGTGTGCAATATATTTAATGAATTAAGGTGCAAAATCCTCGGTGATTTTGACGATGTATATCTCAAAGCGGATGTACTCCTGCTTCAACACAATACAACGAACCATTGCCACCACGGCGTTTAACAAAGACTTCTTCAAACTCGCAAACAATAGCATGTTTAGAAAAAAACATAAAACATTCAACACCGCAAGAAAATCCAGATCGTCAATATCCATCGATGACAATATAAGCTTGTGGCCAACGATGCCTTCGTCAGCATGAACGTTTTCTACGAAGAACTCGTTGCGATTGAATCCAGGAAAACCAATCTTGTGCTGAACCAACCCATCTACATCGTCAATTTGTCTCTCTCCAAAATAGTCATGCTCAAGTGTTATTACAACTTTATGAAACTCACGTACGGAGACAACGCCATGTTGCTCATAACCGATACAGACTTGTGTACAGAATTCACACAGGCGATGTCTACACCTGTATTGGTATTGAACATTCTTCGATCTCGGCGATTATCCACAAGACAGCCCCTTCAACTTTATTGACAATAAGAAAGTGCTAAGATGGTTCAAAGGTGAAACTCCAGGCGTACCCATCACGGAATCAATTGTGTTTTAAGCGAAAACCCCTGAAGATGGTGCCATCATGCAAAAGTCAAAGGAGTCGCTAAACCCGTCGTCGGACACGTCGCCACCATCAATCACAATAGGCACTCATTACAAAAATATCTACAATACTACTCCATGAGAACATTCCATTCACATCAACATCAAATATCCAAAATCCTCATCCATAAAATGGACTGTGCACATTCAATGATAAATGAAACTCCACTGATGCCATTCACACACTCGCACATAGATACATAAAAACAAAGTGAGCCATAACTCAACTCGATCAGGCAAGTGAGCCAAAATGCCCGCACCGTAGCAGTATAGATCTATGGGAGAGTCCCTCACCCAGATGATGCAATCTAATTATTTAGAGCTTCAAAACTATGGGCAGTTGCAACTGTGCAAATCTAAAATTGGGTTTAACTTAACACTAAACCCTGCCAAAAAAAACCAAACAATTTATACAAGTTATTCAAAATGTTATTTCCTTAATTACTTATATTGATTAATGTTCTTTCTTAATTTGAACCAGTTTGAATTTCTCTTTGACTCGAAATCTGGACACATCCAAAACTTGGACATATACTAAATCTAGACATCTCAAACTCTGGGCAAATCCTGTATCAGGACAAACTCTAAATCTGGACAACCCAACAGCAAGACAAATCCAAAATTGGAACAAGCTCAAAATCTGGACAAATTTAAATCTGGACATACAGAATCAGCTCACAATTATGTCAAGTTCAGTACCCATGAATATAATCTATTTTTAGAACCTTTTTACCCTCTCATTTTGTTGGTGATAAAATATATAGATTTAGGTGTTATTTGTAAGGATTTAAAGGTAATTGTATGTTTTTAGAATGTGAGCTTATGGTGTGGTTGTCTGTGTGTATCTTGGCTACAGGGCACAATGACCTTTGTGTTGATCTGGAAGTGAAATCTGCGTTCCATTGCACTTTACTCTATTTACAGTCCAAGTTTTGTCTCCCATAATTAATATACATGGTATCCGTTGGAGATGACACTCATTATTATTAGCAGCAATGTATTCCTCCACCGTATAGAAGTTGCTAAGAAGGAATTTTTTCAAAGCCTGTCAGAAATTATCTTTAAATTCTGTGCCAGTACATAATAGTGATTGCATAATGTGGACAGGAAATGTAACATCCAATAGGTTATATGGCCTATTGTCATATAGGGATCCTGAGACAAACATATGGAAGAAAAAGCACGTCCTTAGAAGGGCATTAATGGTAAAGCTGAGACATATGAACATTCCAAATGAGCTTGATGCATCCAATTTATGCCAGAGTAGTTTGTGTTTGTGTGTGAATGTTGATGACCTGATTCTAGAATCCCATTCCATCAGCAACAGTAGGCAGTGCTGCAACGGTTATGAGCATTGCACTGGGCATGGTGATTTTCCAGACTGCATGCTAGAATTGAAATTGTGATATGGAATACAAGAGGCATCATGATATCTCCTGTACACCAATGTCGAATCATGTCTGTCTTACTGCTTGCATGGACAAAATGGAGATTATTGATTGATGACAAGCATGGAAGATTGTGTTGAATGAGATGGATAGAGGACTCAGGGTGGTTTTCATTTTACTAGACCATGCTGATGTGACAATTCTGTCTTAAATACATTCCTTCCTTCAATCAGTGTCAGTCATTTCATTTTATTTTATAATTTTTTAAGCTTTATTTTGCTTTCTGATTTCTTTAATATTGTCTTCATATTCTGTTTTGACCTCTCCAGTAATTCTTATCAGGTGGTAGTAAGTAACACAACTGCATATAACAAGCATTGTGTTACTTACAGAACTCCTCACAACATTTTTCCCTTCTGTATCATGTATTCTTCATGGTGTTTTTGCACACCATCATTTTGCACATTAATTAAGATCATATTTTCTGTCTGTATTGTCAATTGGCTTCTGCTAAACTTGTGCATAGAAGTGATCGCCCTTGCAGTCGATCAGTCCTTTGCCGTGGTCAGACTTTCTATTGCCATGCTGCGTTCTGTACCTCAGATGAGCCTGTATCATATTTCTTCGTCTTGTTAGAATAATTTGCCTTGTTTCTGGATGATTTTGATACAACTGATAGTGAGTACAGTCTTTATCCATTGTCACCAATGATCTGAGACTCCTTGGTGATAGTATAAATCCCAAGTGTTTTACTTTTGTTGTCAGTGATGATTCCAGTTTGCTATTCAGTCTCTGTATTGTTGAATGCACTTATGCCTCAGAGTTTCTTGAATAGTTAACATTTTTAGGTAATGAAACAGTTTTTAAATTGTCATGAAAATTTAATATAATTTACAATTTTCCTATACACACATGTATCATATTTTCAATTTAATATTTGTGGAAATTCTAACAAACAAGTATAATTCCTAGTATTTTATAGATTTGTGTTTCGACTAAATCTAATTAGTTGATTTCAAGTGTTTATCATAGCAGATAATGAATACAAAATACCCTTAACAAACAAAGCAAATTAAATATACACAACAAAGTATAATCGGGGCACCTAGTGGCCGAGTGGTCTAAAGTGCTCACAGTTATGGATCACTGCCATCTCACCTCTGTCTGTGTGGGTTCGAGTCTCTGACTTAGCATATGCAGGTATGTGAGAAAGCTTGCCAGTAGCTTCTTGTGGGTTGGGGGTTCTTTCTGGGGTTTTCCTGTGTTCTTCCTCCACCATTTATACTGGCCTCCATGTATAGCCTATCTTGTGCTGAAAATGGCGTTAAACCCTATAACTCCATGACAACAAACTATATTTAATACTATGTTTATCAAAATAACATAAGTGCAAATTATAAAATTTAATTACAGTTAAATACATGTACACTTCTCTACTCCTTACAATATCACATTTTTGGTACCACATGATGAAGTATGCCATGTATTCACATAGGAAAATTTCTTTTTATTATATACCAAAACATGTTCCAGAACTGAAGTTTAAAAGATTAAATTCACTAGTACACAGAATATTCTTACCTTACCTGCCTCCCCCATTGCCATTTCCATAAATGTACTTAATGTTCATAGGCTTATCATATAAATATACATAACCTAAGTAAGGGGTAGGATTTGGTTGACCCAATCTTTCACACTAAATTATATTTGTCAGTTTGTAAACTTTCGGACCCTATCTGAAAACAGTGTTAGTGTGATTCAGCAAGCAATGTATTGCAATGGGTTTATTGTTATTGTCAAGGAAGCAATGGGAGATATCTTTTGAGAAATGCAAACGGTATCTGGTGAAATATCTTTACCAAAGATTAAGTTCCAGGTCTGAAAGGTTTTGCAGTTTATATTTGTTCATTTGCACAAAGTACTCGTTTTTGTTGCTGCAGGTACAACTCTGTAGGAACGTTCAATTGAATATTGCATGGCGTGTTGGAAAGTCTTATATTGTTACATGTGTAAATGTAAGGATATATTTTTCACATGTGAATATACCGGAATGAAACAAATATGGCAGTTATTTTGCCAATAAGTTTATATTTCACAATTAACTTTATAATAAACCAAGATTTTCAGATTTTCTGATATAACACGTGTCCTCATGTACATATTCTTGTAAAATATGATAAAATAAACAATTTTGTTGAGATAATCAACACAGTAAAAACTTTATTATATTTTTGGATAAGATATTTTTTGTTATAAAGTTAAAGTTTAATTTCCATGGCCGAATTTCAAAGGCTTTGTGATAATGTTCCTATTTTAGTCATATCATTATGATGTTTGCAGTGTGGCAGTTTATACTAGTGCTATCACTGGGGTATCATGCATGATGTCCCACCCAGTAACATTATCCTGACACCAGGCTGACCAGTCCCAACACTAACCTCTTAATGCTAGGCACCAAGGAACGCAGCTGCCTGTTCCATTTTTATAAGTCTTTGGTATAAATCATTCAAGGGTTCAAACCCACGACCTCCCACATCCAATGTGGATGCTCAGACACTGGGCCACCGGAGCAGTCAACAAAGTTATGTTAGGTATATTTGATTTAATTTAATTGTAAGTTTTAAAATCTTTTTATTTTTAATTTCATTACATGTCAATGTAATGTAATTTTGTTTACTAGGAATTTGATATTTTCCAGAAATTAGTTTGACCTGATTGCTTAGTCGTAAACAACGAACTTTTTATTGTTTGCTGACCTAGTTCCTGGCCTTGATTGAGGATCAAGTAAACAACTTTTTTTTAAACAATTCATTCATAATGTGTGAATGATATCAGTGAAATCGAGGTTTTACTGGAATACATGACTTTAGACATGTGAATACCTTCTAAATTGTTCTGCAATTTTATCACGTGACCCTCATTCGGGTATCTGTTTTGTGCATTGTTTGACTGTATAACCTTTGTCTATAGAGAGATAATGTCAGTTGGGCTTTTACTTTGAACACTGAGAAAGTGTTTTGTTGTTACCAGTTTGGAGTTAAACTTCAATTTGTATTCAAGTTATTTGGATTCTAAAACATTAATTCTTTTTCCTGGAAATATTTGAGTGATCATACAGAATTTTTGGACAAAGACATTTATTTAATATTTATTTGGAAATTCAAACAACAGAATATTGTTTGTGGATCAACAAAGAACTGTAGACACATCTGTAATATCAAGGCTACAGCAAACGTCATCGCCTTCCATTTGGGATTTTTTGTTGGGACTCGAACTGGAATTAATTAGACAATTTCATTACTAGGACTTCTAAAATTTAAATCGTGGATTATTTCTGGACTGATTTCTTAAAACCATAAGTTCTTATTTTTTCATTTTTACATTGTTTTTCCAGGGAAATAAATAATTTGTTAAATTTTACAAAGCTTGATGTTTTCACTCTTTCTTTGTTAATGTTTATTAGAGCCTTATTATTTCTTTTCTTGTAGTCAAAATAGTGTTAGGAATGCTCTTGAATGAGATAACTGTCTTTCTGTCTAAGATCTATGGGTAATTTGTTTCATGTATCTAGGCTCTGGTATGCAAAAGAACATTGTCCGTACTACTTCATTGTAACAGTGTGAACATGTATCCGAAGAGGGGCGCAAATTTCAAGTTGGGGTGTACACATGAATTAAGTCATATAGGTATATTGGACAGGAGACATTCATTGAAATGTAGCATAATGAACAGAATTTGTATTTTATTCTGGATTGAATAGGTAGCCAGAGAAGATTACAGAGCAGGGGATAGGTGTTCTCAGTTGTTCATACTCAAAAGGACCAATATACACAATAAAGAAATGTTGAGTAAGGTAAATGAATTGTAGTTTAACAGCAACATTTATTTGAATTCTGCAATATTAATGACAAACTAAAGTTTTTTCATTATATAGATAGCAATAAACTGCAGCCATGCACTCAGTCAGTGGTCAAATGGATGAAAGTATATCTTCACTCTCCACATTCAATTCTAGTAACAGTAACATTATTAATCATATTTAATGCATATGCATTCCTCCATAATTGATGTAAAATATCATTGTGATTTATATTTGCTGTAAGCATCAATTGGAAATTATACCATCAAGAATCCAGAGCAATATTATTTCAGCATTTGTATAATGGTTTTGAGATTCCCCTAGTTCTGTTGTATTAACTTTATTTTAGTCTATTTTCCATATAGGTTGGAAGTAAAGCTCCATTGTATATTTTGTCCAGTTGTCTCTGTCAAATCAATCCAATTTTCTATTTCCATTAAATATTATGGGATGTGCATCTTCAATAAACTTAATGCTTACTTGAAACCATGACTTTCTACTGTAGTAGCCGCAGTTGTTTTTTCACATCTAGCATGTTCAGTAGTGTATATGTGGCAAGACAGTCTGAAAAATGTTGTTAAACCCATACCCATCAACCTTCAAAAGTCAATCAAGTTTGAAAGTAAGTCATAGTGACCTACTTTTGGTAATGTGGCATGTTATAGTTTTCTACTCTGATTAAGAAAAAGAATTTTCCCGGATTTCTTCACTTGTCATGGCTCTATATAACAGATGTTCTATAGGTACTTATAATTCACTTTATTTTTGGTTTGAGACTGATGAGTGTAACTTGTTTTAATATAGTATACAGTTTGGCCTTATTTCAGATGTGCACATATCAAAAGCTGCTAGCTCTGCAAGATCATTTTCACTTCTTACCCACCATTCCCTTTCTACACAAAACTTTATTTTTGAGACCCTCTCAATATAATAATGCATGTTTACCTCAACCTATCATGCAGTTGAAGTTTCCATGCCAATGTTTCCAATACAATTTTGCATAACTGATGGAAATTTGGGCCCCCACTTGGCCAGCTCTAACCTCTCTTGTAGTTGTGAAGGCTGCTACGCCACTGTTCCCATTCCAACCCAATATTTGTGACAGTCATTAAAAATAGATGAAATTGTTGTATGCCATCCAATGTTGGTCACATTACTCTGTAGCTTTGTCCCTTCATGTGTTTGTGTTGAAGTGAAAGGAAAAGGGGAGTTACCTCTTGATGAGACTAGTCAGTAGAGAAGGAGGGTGATTGAAGGTTACATCCATAATAAACTATTACAACGAAAACTGAAGAAGATTTGAATTATTATTAGATAAATAAAACCAACACAACTTTTAGACTTTTGAAGACTGGGGAGGGTGTTTTTTGAACAATTTCAAGCTACAGCCTGACTATTATATAACATACTGAGATCCGTCACAACCAGAACAATTCGTAACCATGACATTACTGCTACATTAACCTATATACCCTCTACAAAAACGTGGCTGTATGAACACCTGAAAAAAGAACTAGGTATAATAAAGAGTTTTTACAGCATAGATAACCATGGAAAGTTTGGGGATCCAAGAGTGACCCACTGATATCCAGCTGGCAAACTGGATCTGCCCTTACACTTATAAAGCACCCAAAATTCAGTGTATATGAAAAGTCATTGTCTTTCTGTGGCCCAAGTTAATTGCTGTCAAAGCTGCTTCCTGAAAACAAAACATTAAAAACTTTCTTTAGTGGATCATATGAGGTAGACAATACAAGTGGAAAAATGATCATAAATATATCACAAGTACATTTTATACTGGAATTATTACAAATAATACACAAATTGGGTATTGTACAAAGTACAGTCCACAAATAGTTGTAGGTGATGTTGAATGTTGATGCAGGACAACAAATCTCAGGCCAGTCACTCCAGCTTTGATTTTGAAGCAAGACGGTGCAGTCTCATTTAAGTTTCCTGTGACTAGGCCCCTCTTTCTCGAATCTTGACCCATCTTGGTAAAGGCAACCTGTTCTGCTTCCAGAAGATAACTATTGGCGCATTTCTCTTTTAAAAAAGCTCATAGACCTTTTTGGTTTGCATATAACTATTTGTTTCTAATCCATTTGAAGAAGGAGAAAAAATTGTACATGCTACATCTAATGAGGCTAGAAATGCAGCAGAGTGCTTGTTCAAAATTCAGTATTTGCCAATTCAGCAAATAATCCTGTAACCAATGAACATTCACAAGTCAACACTTATTAAACATTCCTGAACATCACAGTATGCACATACCATAGCCTCAATGGCCTTGGCATTCACCATTGGCTTGACATAATTTTCCCGCCATATTTACTCTCTTTGGTTCAAGAGATAAGTGGCATCTGTTTGAAATCTCACACATAGATGATAGTGAGTGCGTGCCGGTTTCTATATAGAACATTATTCGGTGAGCTAAAACAATCTTTGTTTCAACAACAGATGGTTTAATAAAGTATTCCATATCCAAAGCAATCATTTGAACCTGACAAATGTGACATTTGTTTGTGGATTGTAACTTGTATAATTTGTGATAAGGTATTTGTTTATGTCTTTAATTTATGAGCTGGTTTTAAATAGTTCTGATATTACTGCACTCACCAAAGCCATATGATAATACAGAAATGTAAACAAAAAGTATTAAAGACAGTGACAATGAAATCCGTACTTTTTTTACTTAAAAATATTTTTCTATTTGTCAATATAAAAGAGTATATATCCAAACTGTTATCAGTTCAAAGAAGAACTGATAGTGTATTACTTCAAAAAAGAGATATTAATACAAATACTTATAAAAACAACTATCATTACACACAGGGATCCATTCTCTCCTAGTCATTGCAATATTGATTACCATGCCAAGGGCCATAACTCTTCTGAAGCCTGCATGCAGCCTATTAAATAAAGTGGATTTTTTTAGAATGTATGGAAAATTTTAATTGCTAAAATGCAGTAAATATGAACTAAATAAGCCAATATCAATACATACTACACAAAACTATGGTTGTTCTCTTGAGATAGTACACATCTTTGAGAGTGACAGATGTAAGGTGAAGTTGCAACATGCACAGTGGAGAGAATGTTGACATACCTCCGTGCTACTTTCATGTATTGTGGATATCTTTTCGTTTCATAAAGAATCTGTAAATTGCAATTGATATAAGCCCATAGCTGACCAAAATGGTTGCCCACATGAGCTTAAAACATCAGACTGAATTAATTAAAGTAAACTAAATTTAGCAGTTATCAAATCAGGGAAAATAAAGTTTGTCAGAGGAGCAATACAAGCTTATATAAAAAGTAAAACTAAATCAACTTATTTTATCACAATTTATCTTTCAAGTATAGGAAGTGAAAATGATAAAGCTGAGCTAGCAGCTTTTGATAGATGCACATCTGAAGTAAGGCCAAACTGTATGTTTTATAAAACAAATTAGACACATCAGTCTGAAACCGAAAATAAAGTGAATTTCAAGTTCTTTTAACAATGTTTATTGAACGTTTGGTATAAATAGCCATAACAATAAGTGAGGAAATCCAGGGAAATTCTTTAAACAACAGTAACTTATGACTTTGATATTCTCATTAGCTGTAATGTACTATTTGATGATGAAAATACAACAACTTCTGTTTCAAAATTCAAACTTCAGTATGTCAGTAGTAATTTTGTTTAAGAATATAATCAGTGAAGAGCACTTATGTATTTGATTTTTATTTAAATGAAGATTTTAACAGCTGTGTTTGCATTATTTGCTTTATAAAATCAGTTTGAAACAGTAAGTGAACCTTTAATGGCAGACGATGCTGTGTCTTTTAAATACCATATTATTAGATTGTCTGTTTCTGTAAATAATTGGGGAAAAGAATTAAGTAAAATGTATAATTCAATGAAAATAAGGTGTACATATTATGTGTTAGCAGATTTAGCGTAAATATTTATTAATGTAGGTCACAAACATATGGAACAATGATATGTTGTGGAATTCGAATACCGCTGATAAGGTCAGCGTTGTTTTCTGGCAGTGAAACAGATACCATTTAACCAATGCATGTCGTTACAACAAGTATGTAGACAAATAATAAAACCATAAATTTGCAGTCCTATAAATTAATTGTTGTAATGAAGCAGTGGCGTCGCTTCGGGGGTGCAGGGGTGCGGACTGCACCGGGTGACACCATCTCAGAGAGGTGACACCAAAATGAAAAATTGCACATTTTACAGAGCACACACCACTCGGTCTAGTCGGATTTCATAAGCGGATAACTGATCATAGTTAAATACATGACTAGCAGGCACAACAGTGGCATCGCTAGGGGGATGCGGACTGCACCGGGTGACACCATCAGAGGGCGTGACACCAAAATGACATTACTAAGGATTATGTATGCATTCACATGGTGTGTTCATGGTTGTGTTGATTCGTTTGGAAAGAAGGTTCTAGTTCAGTCATATGTCGACTTTAATGCTTTAATGCTTTAGTGTGCTGTCGATAAATAGTTACGGTGATGTTCTATTACAACAATGAACTTATTACAAACTGTATGGCATGAATTGCTCCTATTTACATGTTACAGGTGTTGTTTCAAAGTAGTTTAGAAATCTTTTTGACTGCAATTTTAAACAAAACTTTCAGAAAATAAAATAAGAAATTAAAAGACTTTGTAGAAATAGTGGCATTAGGTCAACAGTGAGGGCCAAACAGTTTCATTTGACATGATGTGCTTAGTTCAGAAGTCAACCTAAGCAAGTTGGCATGCCACTGAACATATATAAAAGTCAAGGTGTGCATAAAGAATCAATATTTTATATTGTAAATGAAAATAATGCAACAAAATATCAATATAGGACTATATCAGTATTTTAAAGTATATGTACTAGCACATTACAAACCCAATATACTAAATAATACATTATACATACTTATTATATTTTTAGATTACACCAGAAATATTACTCATGGCTAAATTTGTCAAGCAAGTTGGCAAATTAAGGGGCAGTGAAGAACCTGAATGCAAGATATTATTAACAAATGTGGTGTAGCTACTTCATCACCAAACCTGTCGATCACTGGCTCCAAAGTATTTTATGAATTTTAAATCGAGAAATAAAATGTTGCTTGTCTGTTCCTGTTACATGTGTTACATTTTCTACTCTAATAAAGATTTAATTTTAGTTTAATGGAACATGAAAGAATGATGTATCTTTTACTGTTTAGTGCTAATTGCAAATGGTGAATAACATCTTAGAATTATTAGAAAAATGTTTCACATGAAAATATTTGTAAATTTCTAATTTAATATTTGAAGTGGTTACTTGATGAATTAAGAGTTCATTATAAATGGACACATTCTATATACATCTTAACCAAAAGGATGCTGCTGCTGATGCTGTTTTTATTCATTATATAGTTATAATAGTTTTATGCTAATTATTATCCAGATAATAAAAGAAATCATTAGTTAAATCTATAATTTACCTGTTCACAATAGCGATGCTTTGACAAGCAATATTTGGAAAGGAAACCTGACAGTTATCTTCACAATGTTTCTTGTATAGAAGATGGATTACTAGACCATTGATCCATAACACGAGTATGGGGAGTATACCTTTTTTTTCCTTCCTTCCTTTGCATTATATTGTTTAAAAATAGTTGTTAAATTTGAAAAGGAAAAACAAGTTTTTGTTTTTTATTGTGTATTACAGACCTGCCAACCCTTAAGATTTTGCCGTAAGTCTTACGAAAATTACCCATAAAATACAGACTTATGGCATAAAAGCAGAAACTACGGAGAAAAGATCGTTGCCAAAAAATCCGGAAAATTTGTTCATCTGTGGTTGATTTGGATTTGGATTTCATATTAGAATTAGTGAAATTAGTGAGGGAAGCAGACTAACTTTAACGTGGCACATCAGACGCTTTAAACTGCACCTATTTGTTCATATGAAGCGTCTGCATGATTAAACTGTTCATTATAGAATTGTTTTAAAAATGTCGTCAAGCAAGCAATGCATGTTTAAGATGGAAAATAAGCCTAATGAAAAGTGTTAAAAATCAACACAGAAGAAGAAAAGGAATATTCATATTCTTGTGAAAAAAAGCTAGAAGGGACACAGTTATGCTTATTGGGCATCACATGCCAGTTTGAATATGACTCGTGGCGGGAGATATGATTGCCGTCGTCCTGTGAAATGGAAAAAGAATTTCCAAGAATTACGTCAAGCTGAGAGACAGCAACAAGCCATTGAGGTGCATAGGGTTTGGAACTAAAGTTTGTGCAAATGTACTAGTGATAAATAAAGTTTACGTGTACTTTACAAACTTTTCAGTTGAACATAATGTTTATCGTCTCTGCATTTTTCGAATACCGAACTTTTAATTACGTTTTCCAGTTTCACACTAGCAGCTACTGATATTTTGTTACACCTTACTGAAAACTGGCAAAACTTGCGGACAAAAATCAGCTGCCATACTGAGACGGACTCGTCAGGGATGGCAGGTGTGGTATTAGATTTTTTAAGATTTGTTTAGAATTTCTTTGGCAGAGGGTGGGGGTGAGATTTCCTTTTCAGGGATTCCCCTAGTTTGGGGAGTACATCCTATTTTTCCTTTCTGCCTTTGCTTTTTATTGTTTAGTAAAAGTTGTGAGAATAAAGGGCGTTGTGTGCATCTTTATTGTGAAATATAGTTTTATAATGTTTTAGTGGTTCATATAACTCTTTTAGTTTGATGGATTGGTCGGTCCCTTTTAAGGTATGTTAGTAACAGGTGTTGCCTTCCCATATGTGTTTGTATTGTATATGTGTTTACACCATTCCAAAAGTTTCTCTCCTGGTGTTTATAATGTGATACGTGAACTCTTTTAATATTTTCTGTATATAGTAAATTGTTATTATTTACTGTTCGTAGGTGGTTCATTATTGCTTGTTTGATTTTGTTTGTTTCTTGATTGAATTTTTGACAGTGTAATGTTATATGATATTTATTGTCTGTTTCTTGTTTTTGCATACCTGGCATGGAAGGGATTTTTTTAAATTATTTTTTTCCTATATACTTGTTCCTGTCCAACATGCATCATATGTGTTATAATTTTCCAGTATGGCAATGGGTGTATTTTGTTTATGGCCTTGTTTCTTTAACATATATTGGTACCTGTTGTATTCATTTTCCATTATCATGTCTGTGATTCAGTACTTTAATTGTTGTGCCCTCAAGGTTTTGGTTATGTGCTTAGTTCTGTAAATTTTAGGTATTTTATTTAGAATTAGTTTAAACCAATCCATGTATGAGGCTTTATATGGGTTTGCAGTATTTCATTGTTTTGCATGTTTTTAATTCTATTTATGTGTGTGGTTGATTGTCTGCATATGAGATTGTGTAATTTTACCCCTCCTTCATTTTTTCTATATTTAAATTTGGTTTTTCAAGTTGGTGGATTTTATTAGTCCATATATAGTTTATTATTAACTTCTCAATTTTATAGATATATTTCATTTATTAACTTTTAAGTTTTATTGATATATTTCAAAGTCTCTTATGTCAAATTCATACCATATGCTACTATAGAAGTATGTTGTATTCTGTCTAGCACATTGATATGTATGTAATCCCATGCTTGTGTTTGTCTTTTTATTTATTTATTATATAAAAGTACTTTATGTATTTGCTGTTTTTGCCAAAATAGAGTCAATGTGCTCTTAGTTTAATTTAAATTTTTGTTTGGGGATAGAATGGGGTGGTTTCCTTTCAAATGTCCAATTAATACAATTTATTTTTTGCTATGATTGATTTGAGAACCTAGGTGTTACTGAATAGTTCATATTCTTTCATTAATTCTTGATATGACTTGGAAACTTTTATAAAGTTTGTGCAGTCATCTGTATGCTGCAGCATTTTACATTATTTTTGTAGATTGGGTATTTTTATTCCTGTAATATGGGAATTTACACACAAATTTTTATTTCTAAAGGAGGTAGATGACTGAGAACATAAACACTGTCCATCTGAAATCTTGCACAACTGAGCCTTATACACTCTGTACCCTTGAGGGAATCTCGGCTGTTCGGTTATTACAGAAGGGAACACTACCACCTTACACTCAGTAAGTAAGAATGCTGGTGAATATGGTGCCCCTATAAAAATAGTAAAGCATTGTCTAGGAAGCAGTAAGAGATGAAAATACAAATTATTCCAACAAGCAGCATAAATTGTCATCATTCTTGAAGAAATAGCTACCAAATAGTTAATCGCAACATAGTTATGTTTATTAGTATGGACCCCTCTCCATTCTCCACCTGTGATTAAGGTGGCTAGCTTTGAGAGGAACCCTTTGCCCGAAAGCTTTAAAGGCTTTTTATGCATGTTTGTTTCACCACTTAGTCTTTTGTTGTGTTTATTGTTGAAAAAAATCAAAAAGAATTTTGAGAAGAATTTTCATTTAATTTTGAATTAAGGTTCTCTCAGCTGCTCAAACCCAGCTTTGTTTCATAAGGCTCATATTTCCCGGGCTGGTTTCTATGTCTTTAACTTTATGTTGTGATCCTTGCCAGGGATGGACGTGTGTGTGTGGTGCTATTATTATTGTCTATATCCTTTGTGTATATGTGAGGACTAGCTTTATAAAAGGAGCAAATCATTCTAAGAGTTGTCTTTATTTATTTATTTCAAAACCTATCTAAGAAAAATTTAACTAAATCCTGCTAGGAGGTCCAGGAATCTAATGTGGTAGTGACATATAGTTGGTAGGTGTATAAGAACTAGACCCCCTTCACTCTTTGGTTTGTATAGTTTCTAGGCACATAGTACAGTCTTACGTTCCAAATGAAGCAAATTATTTTCTCTTTGATTTTGTTTAGCATGGAATCATTGAGGTCAGTATTCTGAGTAATATATGTAAGTTGACTATGTGTAGGTCTTAACAACCTGTATGCACTCCAGTTCCTTATTAAAAGTATTTCAGTCTTATCATGGTTTATGGCTGAACCCAATGCTTTCCCAAACTCAATGCGATCTCTCTGACAATATTTAAATGAAGAGTCATCATGAATGAAATTAGCACAATCATCTGCATATAATAATACTTGTAAGTGTTTCAATAGATTCCAGATTTGTATATCCTGTTTATTGTTATTATTATTATTAATGTTTATGCTTAATGCCTATATTGATATTACATACAGGAGCATTCACAACGGGCATCCCTGTCTCACTGATCTTTCTATTGGGAAGTCCATTGTCTAAGCTTCATTAATGTAAATTTTTGAAGTAATTTTATTATACATGGTTTTGATCCATTTACAAAATTTTCATCAGGCCCACCATTATATAAATTTTTTCAATGAAGCCAATGCTTGATTCAATCAAAGGCTTTTTCCTGGTCGAAAAGGAGCATATATGCCTTCTTCCCTCTGCTTGCTATTAATTCTATTATTGCTTTTATTGAGAGAGTATTGTTTAAGATCTTTCTTTCCACTCCCCACAACTTTGATTAGTATGCACAATTCAACTTCTACATACTTTTAGCCTAGTTGTAATAACTTTACCGAATATTTTATAATCAGTGTTTTGGAGGGTTATCAAATGACAGTTCTTTATTTCGTGGTGCTCTCCTGTTCCCTTGTAGATTAATGATATCCTCCCTCATAGTTTTGGTCATTTCATCCTTAAATATGATATCATTGTAGAGCAATTCAAGAATATTCACCAATTTATTGGGGAACTTCATATAAAATCAGATGTCAAGCACTCTGACCCAGGGGATTACCTCCCCTTGATAGGTCATTTATAGATTTTAATACTTCTTCATGTGATAAAATTATCACACGTTTTTGGCATGGTCTGGTTTATTTTTCTAAATGTATGCTTTGAATATAATCTTAGATGATTTCTGGATCGATATTTTGGGTGTTGTATATTTGTTTATTCAATTATCTCATTTAATATATCACGTTTCTCTGTGTCTTGTCTATTTTCTTGTCCTTTCCCCTTTTTATCTCTAATCGTCTATCTATATATATATATATATATATATATATATATATATATATCTCCCTCCTCTTTGTGTTTATGTCATTAATTTTGCCCACTCTTTTCTTGGCCCATTGCATTATATAGTTGTCAGTCTCCTTCATTTGCTATTGTGTCCTCTTCTCGACATCTGTTTTTTGTCCATGTTTGTTTTGTATTTCTTTATATTTTTTTTTGATCTTGTCTCTTTATATTTTTTTGTTTTGCAGTGTAATTGAGTGCCTTGATTTGTTCTTTCAAACTTCCCAGTGGTGTACTATATCTATATTTATTTCTTCTCTAAATTGGTCTAGTTTGTGGTGAATAAGATTCACATAATCTAGATTATTCGAGCATCATTCAGTTTCCATGCCCCATTCCCCCAGGGAGTCAAATTAGTTGTCTTGATTTGTAGACTGACCGATTTATGGTCAGCTACCTTATCACCCAAGATATTACAGTCTACTATATTTACTTTATTTCCCTTGTGGTGTAAAATGTATTTAATCTACAACCTCTATTGACAGAGTTCTTTTCACTTTAGCGGTAATTTAGGCATCAAAGTTTGTAGGGAAAAAATGGGAAGTTCTCCCACTGAGGTTTGTGTTCCATATTTATATCCTTGTTGTTGGAGATGTTTTTCTTGATGTGCTATTTCCAGATAAAGTGCTGGATTTTTACTCTTTTGGTGCATGACCTTTTGTACTGCATCTGTTACATGTTTGGTATTGGTAACACCCATGGTACCATGATTTAACTAGAAATCCCATTACATGAATGGGGAAACTTTCTTAGCATCATCCTCGGTCATTTACAGGATTTTTATGCCTGTGTAAATGGTGGGGAAATCCCAAAATGTTACCATTCTTACTGTGAGGACTTTCACCCCATGTATTTATTCTGCCTTGATTCTAAGTTCTTTTGTAGGCACTTCCAGGGGTAATCCAGAGAAGTGAATTTGTAAGGATTTTTACTCATGCACTTTCACAAAGGGCGGTGGGGTTTGAAACCAATTTTCCTACCCTTGACTAGGAAAATGCCATTTCTAAACAGTGGAATGTCGCACCGCAAAAACTGAGGTATTTCCTGCTTCCTCCATTTTGTAACTTGAGAATATCGCTGACCTTCTCCCTTGGGCTATTAGGTGCTGCATCACCCCAGGAGGGCTCGGATGGTCAGCTTTTGGGATTCCTGCGAGATTGAGAAAGTGACAATCTGATTCTCTGTAATAGGTTGGGTCAGAAATCCGGGCACTTTTTCCCATCCAGTCATTTTCAGTTCATATATATGACTGTCGAGGTGAAAATATCTGCCATTCTAAGTGACCTGCATAGCGTGTGGGAGAAATTTATAGATATGCCGAAGATTTACCATGTAAAGTATGTAGACCTTTCAACATAATTGTAGCATGTTTAAAAATAATAATAATAATAATAATAATAATCTGATTAAATATTTGTAATAATAAACTACCACAACAGTATTGTTGTTATTACTTTATTATTATTTTTATTAATTAAACATTTGTAATGATTTATATCATCAGGATCATAAGTAATAACAGCATCAATATTTTGAAATCTGATCTAGTTGAATTTCTAAGAGAAGAATAGGCTAAACAAAAAGTGTACAATTACTTTTAAAAAAGTTTTTAAAAAATTACCATGAGTATATGTGAGATAGTTGTGGACATCAGGTCATGTCACTTAGGTCATTTTACTGAATTATCTATCCACTGGAAATTTGTAGGACATACTTTAATTGAAATTGTGAAATGGAAAAAATAATTTCATGAATTTAGTCAAATACAGACATAGGAACAAGCCACTGAACTACACGAAGTTTGGAACTGAAGTCTGTGCAACTGTACTAGAGGTAAATAAGGTATATGTGTACTTTACAAACTTTTCTGTTGAACATGTTTATTGTCAATGCATTAGTTTGATATACTGAACTTTTTAAATACATGTTTTTGGACTTTACATTAGCAGTTTTGTTACACCTTACTGGAAACTGGTCAAATTTACTGTGACACTCTTGTTATGGTTGGCAGGCCTGGAATCAGGTTGGGGGGTTCAGTTTAGGGTTGATATTCAATAATATTTTTGCAAAATATTCTTATTTCCCACATGTGCATCTCATATTTGATTCAAAATTCGGATTATATGGGAAATTTTTCCTTCAGAGTGAGGTATTACATAGTGTATTAACCATTTGCTCATAATTGATGTGAAAAAGATCATAGAAGTCATATATGGTCAAGCATTTCATCAGAACATATCATTTCAGAGATATTTATCTGGACATTTACAAATATTATAATCAGAGACAAGTCTATTATTTTTGGAAATTGTTGTTCCTAGAAATAAAAATGACAAAATTGTTGCTACTAAGAAAAATTTACCAACATCAGTCATGTCTAACCTTTATAACCATAAATATAATTACCCTCTTGGTTGTGTGGTAGATAACACATGCATTGAGGTATGCTGGTGGGCAGGGGCTGTGATTTTCTTTTGATATGGGATAATGGATATATTAGGCTTTGTTTGCTATAAATCAGAGCTAGAATAGTTTTTTAAGCTATTTTAGAGCAGGAATAATAAAGGTTCAGCCGCTAAGCAACAAAGTCCTTTTGTCATCACAATGACTTGAATACTTGCTCCAGTAGCTCAGTAGAAGAGCGTCTGTTAGAAGACAGAAGGTCCCAGGTTCAAATCCTGGCTGTAGCTATTTCAAAGTCACCAGTGCATTGACTAAGGCTGAGATAAACTTCTTAATTAAGGTCAAGACAGGAACCAAACCCATTTTAACACAATTCTAATTATAAGTGCAGCTATTTGAATGATGGGAAAGTGTATGAAAATAGCTGAACACATTAGATTATGATACCTGGCTTTGCTTCCTGCAGATCTAGCCCTCTTAGAAAGATGTTACAAAAACTTGTTCAGTCTATATAGATTATATAAACAAAAGGAAGCAACTCTTACAGGTTATCTCCCTTTGCTTCCCACTAGTTGCCAGTATCCAATTTAAACCATTTTTTTTTCACTTAAGCTTTTTGAGTTGGGATATTTTCCATACAAGCCAGTTAATTGTATTGAATATGTGTGTTAAATTCAAACTCTTTTTAGTTTTAGTGGTACTTTAAGTAAAGATGTTTTATATAGCATGCACATTTTTGTAAGGTGGATTTGCTATTTTTTAAAATTATAATAACAATTTTCGTCACATTTGACATACAACAGCAACATATACATCACTGGTTGAATTTCTCAGGTGCTATCTTTAGACATTTGCTGTAAGCATGAATTGTTTACAACGTTTGCCATTTATTTCAATGATATATATATATATATATATATATATATATATATATATATATATATATATTGTGGCAGTGCAAAAAAGAGGAATATCTATTTCTTCTCAGCATAAAGTACTGAGCCTCTGTCCTACTTCAGAATCTCTGACTAGTCCCATGGGGGATGGCAAGTTGCCCCCTCCACCCCCAGATGTTAATATGGTTGGAAATAGAGATGATTCCAAACAAGATTTTGAATTGTGAATGCTCTGTCTAATAAATAGGGCTTTATTATACAACTTGTTTGGCTATGCAGGGCTACAGTTTGATGTGTACAGATGGATGTATGGCCTGATGTGCGTACCTCCCAATAATCATGACATGTATCATCCTCCATATGCCATTATGACTCAAACAAATGGTCCAGCCATACGAATATTCCATATACCAAAATAGTGGTTACAATTCACTTATTTCAGACTTGGGAACCAGCCAGCCAGTTGTCCAGTCACATATTCCAACAGCTACAGTATTTTACACCAAACATACCATACAGCAAAACCAATCAGCCGGATAAAACAATATACCTTTTCAGAGCAAACCAACTTGATTCACAGAACCCTCCAACCAAGCCTAACTGGCATTCTAGCATACCACATCTTTTACACTTCCTCTTTATGTTATTAGGTTTTACTTGTTGCTGTTGGCTTGATGTAGTGTTGTTTGCAGTTCCCCCCAGTTTGGTGTTGTACTGGTGACTTGATGCAGTATTTTGCAGTTTCCACCAGTTTGGTGTTCGACTGGTGACTTGATGCAGTATTTTGCAGTTCCCTTCAGTTTGGTGTTAGATTGCCACTTGATTTAGTATTGTTTTCAGTTCCCTCCAGTTTGTTGAATTACTTTTTAAAAAAACAGTCTGTATTCATAATGATTGTGAGTACCTACACATTTCTCTTTGTTTTCATTAAATTATGTCTGTAACTATGATAAAGGTGTCTTTTTTTATAATGAATAGACATGGCAAACCATATTTTCATGTCTGACCTAGTTTGCATGAATCTCAATCTCTGCGCTCTCAAATTATCAACAGCTTTAACAAATAATAAATCTTCTGCATGCCTGTCAAAAGTATTGCTTAAGGTTTGCACATTTTAATTCTATTTGACCTTTAACATTTCTGGTGAGTTATGGTTATCCCCTCTGAACATTACATTTGGATGATAGTCATGCTTTCTTGAGTGGTTTACATAGTTTAGTGTTTGTGATTGATTGCTTGGTTGAGATCTTGGGAATCACTAAAAATGAGATGCTTACTTGTTTTCTTTACAAATATGGCCATTTAGTTTACCCAGTCTGTTGGTCCTGAAATATAACTCATAGTGATTCCATTCTTTCCACTTCAGCTTTAGCACAACTCTGCAATGCAACTGCCACACTTGGACAGGGTTTGGCAATTGTTTTTTCATGTCATTTGGAACATGTTATTGTCGAGGAAGTGGGAGTTAAGTGCCATTTCCAAGGACACAGAAAAACAAAAATCCTTATATGGCCTGGATGGGTATCAAACCTGTGGCTGTGACCCCTTGGTCTGCCAACTCTCTACAACTATTGCTGAGTGTGGGTGGTCGATGTTAGTTAGCAAGTTGGTACAAAATGATGAGGGGCCCTGAGTAGCCGAGTGGTCTAAAGCGCTGTCCGTTATGGATCACTGCCATCTCACCTCTGTCTGTGTTACGGAATGGTGTAAATGTTATTCATTAAATACATATACTCGGGTTTTGTTTTTTTTCGCTGTACAACGATACCCGAGGGTGATTATGTATATGGTCTATTGTATTTCGAAATCGTGAGTACGATTCGTCCTATGCCACATGTGCAAGGTGTTTTCGATACGGCAAAACGAAAAGTCTAAACGTATAAATACTTTACTGTATGTAAAGGGTCTTTACAATACTAATGGTTTTGTCAGCAAGCCGCCTGCTTAAAGGATTCGCACAACTCCAGCTGTAGGGGTAGGTAATTTTTCGGTCTTAAGTGATAACTAGTGTATTACCATATTTACCTTTGCATGTTTGTTATATAGTTTTCTTTATACAGCATAATGCGTGCATTTTTTTATTCTTGTTGCAACGTAGTACAGGATTTATATTGGTAATGTAAAGCTACATTTTTTTTAAAGAATTGTTTACTTTAGTCTTATTGAGCAGGGTTCGGTTTACTATTGAACCTGCCAGTTGTAATTGCCATAAGAATTTAATCTTTATAACTTACCATGTATGACGTCCTTATGTTATTATGTCTGTATCAAGTTTAGTACACTGTATCGGGTATATTTTCAGCTGTCTGAGTGTTGTCTGAGGGTAGGAATATCCGGGGTGTCCGGTGTTGTCTGAAGGTAGGAATATCCGGGGTGTCCGGTATTGTCTGAGGGTAGGAATATCCGGGGTGTCCGGTGTTGTCTGAGTGTAGAAACGTCCGTTTGTCCGGAGCGTTTAAGGTGCCGGAGTGTCTAATGTCTAGTGTCCGGAGTGACTAAGGTGATCCAGCTGTAGAGCCGTCAAAGGACCAGGGTGTCCGGAGGGTCAAATATTTTGAGTGTCCGGAGGGTCTAATGTTCCGAGTGATCATAGTATTCCAAGGGTCCAGAGTCTGTAGCAGTTGTGAAATTGATTCGTAGGAGCTGTGGAGCGGATAGGGTGCACGGGTAACGGAGTGTATCTCCGTACATGTATTTTATTAGCTGTAGGCTAATTTTGGGTTCATAAGACCCAGTATATCATTCAGGACTGGAAAGATAGATGGTATATCCGTTCTTGTGTTTAGCAAAATGATTTCGCTACCTGAGCGAATACGTTTTTACTATGAGTAAAAAGCTTACATCATTTACTATTTGAGTGAACTATATTCATCTTTCCATTACTGAATTATTTGTGAATCATTTATCCTGTGTTTTTTTGTGTTACTGAACTAATTTATTCGTATTTTTTTTCCATCTTTGAATCTGTGCGTTTTATGTTAAATAAATCCAATATTTGGATTACAAATATGCACACATCTTCATAATCTACTGCTCATATAAATCACCACATTAAACCATATATATGTGTCGTCAAAACGTGTTCTGTTGTCAATCCGAAATATCCCACCCGGTTATCTTGTTACAAATGGTGTCAGAAGTGGGATCATTTTGGATATAACACAGGGATCGTCCTGGGCTTCACCAATGTCGCAAATTGCGATTTTTTTTCCTTATTGGCGACAAAAATATCCCATCTGGCGATTTTTTTTGGCGACATACTTTTTGGTTATTTAATTTGTACATACAATCAATGATTTGGACTGGATAAGTTAAAAGGCAGAACGAAAGGAAGCCACAAACTTGACTAAGCAATGCATTGGAATCAATCTGTTACACAAATGATCCTTTGTTCTTATTGATAACCCCATCTTTACAGTGCATTGTTACATCATAATCTGCTTATGCTGACATCTGGGCTGAGTACTGTATGCTGCGATACAGTCAATCATGCTACCGCACTATACCTACAACTGACCGACTTCTGAAGACGCGAATAGAACAGATGCAATTAATTGTATGGCTAATCCTTCTGGGTTTTTTTATACATATACTAATACAATAGTTTTGCTGAACCTTCATAGAAAACTGATAAGCTTTGAAGTACCGACTACTGTGTATAAATACAAAGCAAATGGAAAAAATCTAAATCACAATTACATCTGTCGCCAGTGTGGCATTTGACTCATTGATCTTTTCCTTTTGCCATCAGTCCTGATTTACGGCTGCAGAGACTTAAACTCCGCAACAAGAAATAGCAAAAAGAACAGTTTTGCATAATTAATAACAATTATTTATTTCTCAAAATACAGGAGTGAAAGAATCCCTAAATTGGGTGTGAATTTATGCTTATATATACGGTCCAATATTGCCAGGTGTTGACTCGTGTAAGTTTCATTCATGAGAATGGAGATCCTATTTTTCTTGTCGAGAAAATTTATACAGCATTCAGTGATCATTCTTGGGATTTAGGAAGCAATTCGCTACAAGCTTTATGAAGCTAGCCATTTGGGGGGGGTCTGCTGAGAGACTACTGGTGTCACCTGTCAGCAATGAGGACTGTGAACGTGGATTCAGTAAGATGAACCTCATAAAAACTGACATCAGAAATGAGCTTTGCATCTCATCTCTCGAGAATTTAATGAGAATCAGCATGTACAGATGTGAAAAATTAGACTTTGAAACTGCATTCAACAAGTGGGCAGCCCTAAAATCGCGACGGATCTTCATGTAACACTTTGTAACATTTTGTTAATGCTTGTTGTAATTAAAGTATTAACTAATCCATCTTTTGTAATTTTCATTGCCTGTTACATTAATAGACTAAATTAACACTTGGAAAAATGTACACTACTTTTTTTGGCGACACTTTTTGAAAATTGGCGACAAAATATTGAGGTTGGCGAATTTTTTGGCGACATCTTTTTGAAAGCCAGGACCATCCCTGTAACAGAGCACTGAAATTGTTTCATTATATTTGTATGCTTTTTGTGTGTTTCAGACGCGCTTGACAAATCACCGAGGTTAGGTAGATACCTAATATTACTTTATTTTTTGTATTTATTTAATATTTGTGTTGCATTTCGAGAAAGAAAATACGGTTTGTTGTAATTACGTGTTTTGTTTAAAACTGCACTTTAAGGTTGGTCACCACCAAACTTTTGAAATGTCTTCTATGAAAGAACTGGTAGAACTGGGGAAACAGTTTGGTTGTGAGGGGGAGTCCCTTAGAAATTTCGTTCCTGAAGAACAAGCCCGGGAGAGGGACCAAAGATTAAAGGAGAGGGAATTTGAAAGGGAAACCAAGAAGGAAATGATAGAATTAGAGAAGGGTAAGATTGAACTAGAGAAACAGGCTGAGAGGGAAAGGATAGAATGGGAAAGGGAAGCAGAGAGGGAGAAGTTAGAAAGGGAAAAACAGGTAAGGTTAGAAACTTTGGAGATGGAAGATAGAAATCGGCAGAGGGAACATCTAAGAAATTCTGAGCTATTGCAAGCTAAAAAAGAGGAGGAACGTGATGTTAAACTGAGAGGTCCAAAATTGCCCCCATTTGAGGACAATAAAGATAATATGGATAGTTATCTAAATAGGTTTGAGAGGTATGTTACGGTACAAAAATGGAAGAAAGACGATTGGCCGCTCCATCTTAGAGCGTTATTGAAAGGTAAAGCGTTAGACGTGTATTCGCATTTATCCACGTCCGATTCGCTCAATTACCTCGTGTTGAAAGAGGCACTTCTCAAGAAATATGAACTAACCGAGCAAGGGTTTCGCAAGAAGTTTAAGTATAGCAAACCCAAGAAAGGCGAAACATTCACCCAGTTCGTCAGTAGGACTTGCAATTATTTGCATCGATGGGTGGAATGTGGTAAAGTCGTCAAGACATTTGAGGGTCTTATCAATTTCTTGCTTCATGACCAATTGTTAACAACTTGTGGCAAGGAGTTATATTTATTCTTGAAGGAAAGGTCCTTCACAAATATACATGAAATGGCCACACAGGCGGATTTGTTCGCCGAAGCTCGGGGAGGTTCACAGAATGTCATCACGCGAGATGTCAAAGGTGGGAATCAGGTCAAAGACAGAAAACCCAGGGAACCTGATAAATCTGGTAGGAGTAACCAGGGAAAGCGGAGTGACACGCAATGTTTCATTTGCAAGGAAGTGGGTCATATCTCCCACTATTGTCCTAAGTGGAAGGGACCAGTCTAGAAAGTCGCGGTAGCCATTAGA
This sequence comes from Sinohyriopsis cumingii, assembly GCA_028554795.2. Classification (NCBI taxonomy): domain Eukaryota; kingdom Metazoa; phylum Mollusca; class Bivalvia; order Unionida; family Unionidae; genus Sinohyriopsis; species Sinohyriopsis cumingii. Next base: position 83,478,495 of record CM068833.1, read on the forward strand.
GGCAGAAGATCGGTAAATGGAAAACTCAATGTTTCCCAGCAAGTTAAGCGGGAAGCGGTGCGTGAACCGCTGGTGCATTCAGAGACCAGTCGCAATGTGATCCAATCAATCGGCACGTGTATTTTTCCAAAGGCACGGGTGCCGACCGCAAATGGCACTGTCAACGGACAAGAAGTCACCGTTCTACGAGACACGGGATGCACTACTGTAGTCGTGAAACGGAGCCTAGTCCGCGATGATCAATTGCTTGGGTTTAAATCACCTTGCATGTTACTTGACCAGAAAATCGACCACGTTCCAGTTGCAAGGATAATGATAGAGACACCTTTTTTGACCGGGACTGTGGAAGCTTTATGCATAACCAACCCGATCTATGAACTTATGATTAACAATGTACCGGGTTCTAGACTCCCAACCATAGCAGATTTCCGACTCCCTATCATCCAAGCTGTGCAAACTAGGGCTCAGGTAAAGGAGGAAAATAAACCTTTGCGTAAGTTAAAAGTACCGGAAGCCATTACTGATATATCCCGCTAAGAATTTCAAAATGAGCAAAAACGTGACGTGTCTTTACGTGCAACCTCTGAGAAAGCATTAACGGGTACCGTGAGGAAGTGTAAGAACGGGGGTTCCTCTAAATTCCTTACTCGAAAGGGTTTAATGTACAGGGAATACTCTACATCGGATAGGAAGTTCTTGCAACTAGTGGTTCCCCAGAAATTCAGGTCACATGTACTAAAGGTCACGCACGAGTTGAGTATGGCAGGTCATTTAGGCGTAAAGAAAACAACGGATAGGGTATTAAGAGAATTTTATTGGCCTGGTGTCAATAGCGACGTAGCGCGGTTCTGTCGCTCGTGCGATGCTTGCCAGAAGACGATCTCTAAGGGCAGGGTAACTAGAGTACTGTTAGGTCAGATGCCCTTGATAGATACTCCGTTCAAAAGAGTAGCCATCGACATTGTAGGACCAATATTTCCACATACAGATCAGAAAAACCGATACATCTTGACACTGGTAGATTACGCTACCAGATATCCTGAAGCCATAGCTTTGCCATCATTGAAACCGAACGTGTAGCCGAAGCGCTCATAGACATGTTCAGCAGGGTCGGAGTGCCCGAAGAGGTTCTTACGGATTGTGGAGCGCAATTCACCTCAGATCTGATGGCAGAAATTAGTAGGTTGTTGTCCCTTAAACAGTTACGCACAACACCTTACCATCCTATGTGCAATGGATTGGTCGAGAAATTCAACGGGACATTGAAGCAAATGTTGCGGAGGATGTGTGCGGAAAGACCGAAGGATTGGGATAGATATCTGAACACCCTTCTGTTTGCATATCGTGAGGTTCCTCAGGAAAGCTTGGGTTTCTCCCCGTTTGAACTATTGTACGGTAGGACAGTTTGTGGTCCTATGCGCATACTTCGCGAACTGTGGTCAGACAAGGTCACGGACGAGGAAGTTAAGACCACATACCATTACATAGTTGATTTGCATGAAAGATTAGAAAGTACTTGCCGAATGGCGCAAGACGAACTCGCAAAATCGAGTCGTAGGTACACCAAGTTCTATAACCGAGGAACTCGGAGTAAAAAGTTTGACGTAGGCGATCAAGTGTTGGTGCTTCTGCCAACGAATAACAACAAGCTGCTAGTCCAATGGAAAGGGCCACATGAAGTCAGACAGGTGAAAGGCGAAATGGATTACATCATTGATGTGGAGGGGAAGTCCAAGACATTTCATGCCAATATGCTTAAACTCTACGTAGCAAGACCTGGACAAATGATTGATAAAGGGATTTTGAATGTAGTATGCATAGCGCTGATAGAGGATAGGTCTGGTGACGAAGCGGAATTCGTCTCCAGCACAGAAATGCCCCTTGAATACCCCATGGACGTAGGTAAAGAAAGTATTGACCAGATAAATGTATGCCCTGTTTTATCGGAGGGTCAGTGTACACAGATTATGGAGGTTTTGTCCAAATACCCAGATGTGTTCACGGACAGACCAGGCCTTACGGGTCTAATTCGACACGAGATCAAATTGAATACCACTGAGCCCATCAGGATTAAAGGATATCCGATTCCCTTTAATGCACGGGAGACAATCAGCGAAGAAGTGATGAAAATGTTAGACCAGGGAGTGATCGAACCTTCAAATTCCCCATACTCGTCCCACGTGGTGTTAGTCGGAAAGAAAGACGGGACCAACCGGTTTTGCATCGACTTTCGGCAATTAAACAAGATCACCATATTTGACGCAGAACCAATGCCAGATATGGAAAGTGTATTTTCAAAATTGGCAGGTCATAAATACAGTGGAACCCCGCTATAACGCGCCCCGCCATAACGCGAATTCGGATATAACGCGGTCGTAGCATGGCTCCCGAAATTTCGTATATTCATTCACACATGAAAAAAAAAATTTGGAGAAAAGTAAAAAAAACAAAACAAGAAATTAACTTCATTTTGGGCATGAGATTAGTTGTGACTTTTAAAATAATATGATCGTGGCATGGTTCCTGAAATTTAAATTCATTTACGTGTATTTTTATCGGACTGTGAAAATATTTGTTTAACGTACGAGAAATAGTGTGTAAAACGTTTATTATAATTTGGTGGAAGAATTCGCGTATGACTTTTAATAATAAACGATCGGAACTTAACAATTTATCCAGGTTCTTTAAGTGATTTTGGAGAAGTGATCGTGTATGAATTCTAAAATAATACGATATATATAACGTACGAGAAATAGTGTGTACAACGCTTGGCTTCTGAAATTTATCAATTTGAACAGGTTGTGGTGAAGCTCCATATTCTACTCTAGAAGAGAAAACTGGTTTCATTAGGTTTTTGAATTGTTAAGCCGAAGTAAACATTATCGGAAGTGTTACTTATTACGGATCCATGAGTAAAGCCAGTAAATCGTCTTTGTGATTGTCTTCCATGAAATCTGTATACAGTCGTTGCTCAAACAATAGCCGACATGGGCTTCTTATTTAACTGCAATCACAGCCAAGCAGCAGACAAAGCTGTGGTTGATACAAGAGTCGCACAATTTAATAAACATCAAAGGACGAAAGCCGCCAACATGTGTGCTGTGCTTGGCGGTGTGATCAAACAACAAACAGTTGAAAGTAAATAATATCCAATACAGACACCGTATGTAGACCCGGGAATAGCTGCATGCAATGACCGTACGATATCAGACGGCAAGTAAATGGTTTCAATATTTTGTTCATCCTATATTTTACACGACGAATTCAGACTATTACAAAATTATTGAATATTTTAAATCTGTACGATTTTCAATGAAATTACATCCATTATGGATGAACTGCATGCCACGACGGCACGGTAGCATACGGTGTTGATACACTTTTCATGATATAGCGATAGTCTGGTATTATCGGTCAATCTGTATTATCGTTCAAACAAATAAAAATTAGTAAATGTTTTTAATGCACAGTAATAACCTATAAATATATTAACCATCGATTATTTTGAATATATCTTAATTAATGCATTCCAGTTAATATTCATCTGATGATAAGCCGACTTTTGATCATTGCACATGTATACACGTATATGTTCTCGGAAAAAAAGTTAAATATTGTAAAACCCCGCATTAACGCGACCCCGCTTTTAACGCGATCCGATTTTATGGACCCCGATCATCGCGTTGTAGCGGGGTTCCACTGTACATTTCCAAATTAGATCTAAGCAAGGGATATTGGTAGATACCCATCGCCGATAACACCCGCGAGTTAACGGCATTCGCATCTCCCAAAGGACTTTTTCAATTTAAAGTTATGCCTTTCGGTTTAGTCAATGCCGGTGCGTCGTGCGTTTGTCCCATGCGCAAACTGTTAAACGGAACGGAAAACGTTGACAGCTTTGTAGATGACATCTTTGTTTACACGCATACATGGGATGAACATGTTAAGGTATTACGGGATCTGTTCGTTAGACTTCAAATTGCAAATCTTTTGGTTAGGCTACTAAGTGTAGCATAGGGTATTCCTGTCTGGAATGTTTGGGACATCTGGTAAGTGGACTAGGCTGGTTGCAACCTCATCCAGATAAAATAGGAGCAATCAGGGATGCCCCTAGACCAGAGACAAAAAAGCAAGTAAGATCTTTTCTAGGTCTAATCGGGTTTTACAGGAAATTCGTCGCCAACTTTTTGGCTATTGCCAGCCCATTAACGGATTTGACTAGGAAGGGGAAACTGAATAAAATTTCATGGGGTGTATGCCAGGAAAAAGCGTTTAACGCTCTAAAACACAAACTGGTAAGTGCACCAATTTTAAAGTTGCCGGAAATAGATAAAACTTTTGTACTGAGGACTGATGTGTCCGATACGGGTCTTGGGGCTGTTTTGCTACAGGAGCAAGGGGGGATGAAATTGTCCATTGCTTATGCAAGTAGGAAATTGCTCCCTAGAGAGGAAAAGTACTCCGTGATTGAAAAGGAGTGCCTAGGTTTAGTATGGGGAATAGGAAAATTCCATACGTATCTTTTTGGGAAGGAGTTTACCTTGCAAACGGACCATCAGCCGCTTTTATACTTGATTAAAGCAAAGGTCACCAATGCAAGATTGATGCGTTGGGCGTTGTCTTTGCAACCATACGGTTTCTGAATCGAGGCAATTCGAGGGTCAGAAAATGTGGGAGCTGATTTTTTAAGTAGGGTGTAATTAGCAGATCATTTCGTTCAGTCTGCAAATTGAAAGTTTTAATAATGATTCATTGTTCACATTCCGTGATTGTTCTAAAAGTGATACTACTTTTTTTAGGGGGGAGGTATTGTCATGGAATGGTGTAAATGTTATTCATTAAATACATATACTCAGGTTTCGTTTTTTTCGCTGTACAACGATACCCGAGGGTGATTATGTATATGGTCTATTGTATTTCGAAATCGTGAGTACGATTCGTTCTATGCCACACGTGCAAGGTGTTTTTGATACGGCAAAACGAAAAGTCTAAACGTATAAATACTTTACTGTATGTAAAGGGTCTTTACAATACTAATGGTTTTGTCAGCAAGCCGCCTGCTTAAAGGATTCGCACAACTCCAGCTGTAGGGGTAGGTAATTTTTCGGTCTTAAGTGATAACTAGTGTATTACCATATTTACCTTTGCATGTTTGTTATATAGTTTTCTTTATACAGCATAATGCGTGCATTTTTTTTATTCTTGTTGCAACGTAGTACAGGATTTATATTGGTAATGTAAAGCTACATTTTTTTTAAAGAATTATTTACTATAGTCTTATTGAGCAGGGTTCGGTTTACTATTGAACCTGCCAGTTGTAATTGCCATAAGAATTTAATCTTTATAACTTACCATGTATGACGTCCTTACGTTATTATGTCTGTATCAAGTTTAGTACACTGTATCGGGTATATTTTCAGCTGTCTGAGTGTTGTCTGAGGGTAGGAATATCCGGGGTGTCCGGTGTTGTCTGAAGGTAGGAATATCCGGGGTGTCCGGTGTTGTCTGAGGGTAGGAATATCCGGGGTGTCCAGTGTTGTCTGAGTGTAGAAACATCCGTTTGTCCGGAGCGTTTAAGGTGCTGGAGTGTCTAATGTCTAGTGTCCGGAGTGTCTAATGTCAAGAGTGACTAAGGTGACCCAGCTGTAGAGCCGTCAAAGGACCAGGGTGTCCGGAGGGTCAAATATTTTGAGTGTCCGGAGGGTCTAATGTTCCGAGTGATCATAGTATTCCGAGGGTCCAGAGTCTGTAGCAGTTGTGAAATTGATTCGTAGGAGCTGTGGAGCGGATAGGGTACACGGGTAACGGAGTGTATCTCCGTACATGTATTTTATTAGCTGTAGGCTAATTTTGGGTTCGTAAGACCCAGTGTATCATTCAGGACTGGAAAGACAGATGGTATATCCGTTCTTGTGTTTAGCAACATAATTTCGCTACCTGAGCGAATACATTTTTACTATGAGTAAAAAACTTACATCATTTACTATTTGAGTGAACTATATTCATCTTTCCATTATTGAATCATTTGTGAATCATTTATCCTGTGTTTTTTTTGTTACTGAACTAATTTATTCGTATTTTTTTTTCCATCTTTGAATCTGTGCATTTTATGTTAAATAAATCCAATATTTGGATTACAAATACGCACACATCTTCATAATCTACTGCTCATATAAATCACCACATTAAACCATATATATGTGTCGTCAAAACGTGTTCTGTTGTCAATCCGAAATATCCCACCGAGTTATCTTGTTACAGTCTGTGTGGGTTCGAGTCTAAGATTCGGCCAATGTGGGTATGTGAGAAAGCTTGCCAGTAGCTTCTCGTGGGTCGTGGTTCTTCCCAGGGTTCTCCCGTGTTCTCCCTCCACCATTAATACTGGCCGCCATGTATAGCCTATCATGTGCTGAAAAATGGCGTTAAACCCCACAACAACAACCTAATGATGAAGTTAAGTACGATGCCCATGAAACATTTCAAAGCCCTGATGTCACCATTTATCATAAATGTTGCCATTCTTCCAATCTAACTCATGTTTGGAGGGAAGGAAATGATTTGTTAAAAAGATTTCTGATATAAACCATTCTTTGAAATAATAAAGATGATAATCTTAAATGATGTTCAAATATTCAGCTTCGAATTAAGAGCTGCCACCCCTTTAATTTAGTCAGCAAAGTTGCTCATAATGCCATTCTTTGTTGCTCCAAAAGTAGTGACATGATACATTCTACAAATACCATTTGTGACTAATCTAATAATAAAAATATTCACACATGATGCACAGACTGATTCAAAAGGAAATGAAGAGAGGCAGGCCTGCATTTTTAAGTGGATCTAAGAAGAAAGAGCATGCATTAGATAAAAATAAGACTTGGGTGAATACTGGTGATCAGCTGGCCCCTAGAATGCTATGAAGGGTGAACATGGGCTGAAGACAATCCAACATAGCAGGAGTTGGCTTCTTATGGTTCCCATGGTGACTTCATCAAATATTGTGTTCCAGCTTTCAAGTGAAATCGGTTTACCCACAGATGTCACCGATCAACATTGAATTAATTCATACATGCAAAAATTGGCTTGGATTGTTATTTTATGGGGGAAAAATTACATAGCTCATAATGTGATGAAACATCCATATTACCTGGTTTTTATGTAACCCAACAATAATTAGGAGCAGTATCTTTCAAGATTCAGTATTATTTGGATGATTTGGGACATAAGATTATTTGCACTTAAAGCTCAATGGGGATTTAAGTCTTTTGAATACATACATACTTATCTAGATTGTTATTATCAATTTATATGACATCATTGTGTACAGTTTGATGTGTAATCATGGTGTACATTTTTGTGTGGATTATATTTTGACTCAGGCAGGACTTTAACCTAGCACAGGTATGACCTCATGGTCCACAACTTGGAACTGCAGAATATGACATTTGTTCTTTGATTAACAGTCTGTTAAGGTCATGCCAACAAATATTAGCTAATATTTCCATAAGGCCAAGTGAATTTATGGTATGGCACATTGGGTGTCATCCATCATGGATGATGTGTCTTCATCCATCAACAATTGCTGGTTACTATCTGGAGTCCATATATCTGATCTGGTTTCAACCAAACTTATGAGTTTATATCATGGAATTTTTAGTGTAGTGATCTTGTACTTGATTGGTTTTCCTTGTTACCACTTTGGCAGCCGTACCTCTGATCCAAATCTAGCCACTGGACAGAGGGTTGTACTTTTCCACATAAATTTGCAAGTTGTTAAACAATATTGCTTACATGAAGACTTTCATAAATGCATAACAAGTGTTAAGAAATAACATAGATTGAACAGTTGCACTGTTTCAGTAAAAGAATAAAGTTTTTTATATACATCATAAAATTCATACTTTTCCAAAAAATATAAGAATTGTTCATGAACAGTTTTCTGTTATAGTATTCACAGACTCTCATTTGTTTAAAACCACCCTCAAAACTATTAAAAATGGAAAGCATCCAGGGTATCAAAAATGAACAAAACTTATTCATTTCATTGATTTTTATTTCTACCCTGAATGTTACCACGGTGTCAGTAACACTGTTGACTTATTGGCATTTCAAAGCAAATGGAATCTCCTGATGTAACACCAAAATTTATGGAATTATTGAGATTAACAAACTTAAAATAAGATGGTGAACTACATTTCATCTGTTGCTTGAAAGCAATTTGTGTTCAGTAAACTTCACTCAGCAATTTATGTAAAAAATAAATGAATAATATCTTGTAATAACAAAATCAGAATAAACTTTCACTCTTCTGGGAGAAATTGTGAGCCATGAAGCATGTCATGTTTTATACAGTAGTTAGTAATATTGTACCAAGGGGAGGTAGCTTACCCATGAATTAATTTGAATTTGTCAAGATGTCCAGTCTTTGGCATGTGCACATCATTAAGTTTTGACACGGTTTTAAATGGACCTATCCAGGGTCTTGGTAATTTTGGACTCAATCCTCTTATTCTTTTGGGGTCAAAATACTTTTTCACCTACAATGTAGTTATAGAAATTAACCATCAGATCATAATTCTTTTTCATGCTTTCATTAGAAAGTTGCATTTTTGTGCTGGAAAGTTCATGTATTTCATTTGATCTGTTTTATGTTTCTGACTTTCAGACTGCTGTTTCTCAATGCAACCTAATAAGTAGTCTATGGGCAAAGTAATATCCCATCCAAAGGTCATTAAAAATGGACTTGTTCCAGTAGTTTCTTGAACTGAAGACCTCTAGGCCATCATTGCCAAAGGTACGTATTTATTCTAATCTCTTTGTTGATCAGACACAAGAGCTGAAAGCATATTCAGTATTGTGTGGTTGGCTCTTTCAACCATAACATCTGATTGGGGTCTTGCAGTTGTAGTTCTGGTTTTCTTAAAACCCAGAATCCGAGATATCTCTTGCAACAAATTACTTTCAAAATTAGATCTGTGTTCTGTATGTATGAGTTATGGTACTCTAAACCCTAGATATGACATTTTCAATCAATACTTTAGCCGCAATATGTGTTTCAATTTATAGTAAAGGAATGTCTTCAGTCCATTTTAAAATAATGTGCAACTACCTTTTGCCCTGCTCTACATTGTTTTTGGTAAAGGACCCATAAAATCAATTGCTATTCTTAACACGGTAATCCCACATTTTACTGATTTAAGGGGGGGGGGGCTACAGTAACCTTTTTAAAATCAAACAATTTCAAACTATATCAGCAACAATCACATGAATGACATAAACAATATATATTCTACATCAGTTGCTGTATTCAACTGAATACAATAAGTAATTAATTTTATTTCATCTATACTGCTAGTATTATTTAGTGATGACTGCATTCATTTGATCTAAATTATATGTTTGAAGTGTGCAGAACTTGAGCTATAATTTATTGCTTGTCATAGATATCATCATAATCGTCATTTATCAACTTGAGTTCTGTATTATTAACAAACCTTGTCCAGTGTTTTTTTGTGTGTTTATATTACAACGTAGCAGTTTTCCATAGTACTGCACCACAGGCTGTAATTGAGATTCATTGTGTGGTCTTGGTCGATAAGAAGGAACATGTCACTGTGATTATCTCATGGACATCAACTACCTTTACTTGTATTTTATTACTTTCTTGTAAATGGCAAGAGATAGGCATTGCTTTTCAGATAACAATAATTATATCGTTAACGACAACAGTATCCATAACAATATATTATGCTATTCGGCACCTGACTTCTGTACAAAATGTTTCCTGAACTGAAGCAAATCCCAAGACCCCAAGTACAGTAGGTCTAATGGTCACAGACTGGCTACCAACATCAAAATTAAGTCACCATTTGCAAATATTTGTTTGTCAGTTATGAAAAAGTTCAAAGCCGTGGCATTTAATTTCCATGTCCTTTGTGGTTTGTTCATCTTGTTTACTTTATTGGCAGATAAATTTTGGCTCCACCTTTTAGCCACATGATTTGCTGTGTACAACTGAATCCTGAATGGATTGGTGTTTTTGTTGCTGTTTCTGTCTTGTGCACCTCCTAATGAGTCAGTTTCCTCTGGTAGAGTTAGTGCAGATTCACATATAATTTCAAAAATTGGATGCAAATGCTTTATTATATTAAAACCTTATATCTTTGTACCAGTGCAGAGAGGTTCAAAATCATAAAACAATGGTATGTTTGAAATATTTGATATGATGGTGAGGCCAATCCTTTGCTATGAAAAAAATTAGGCATCTAGTACTAGACAATTACTTTGAGTATAACGTTCATATTGAGAAGACTACTTGTGACACTGGAAATGAAAAATGATTTATGTCAAGGATCAGACATTATTCCTTGCAAAAATAGCATGAGAGCAATATCTTTTTCAATTATGTTAAATGCTGAAAAACATTCTATTGTTTCTTTTTTTTGCGTGTTTTACAAGTTGATCACTGATGATAGAACAGGGGAGATAACTCATTATATTAACACCTGCCGTACCAACACATGATATGTTCAACATAATAATTATATGATGTCTTTTTTATATGGGGATTTCACAAAAACAGTTCTTAAAATGGTTAGTTGGTCCTAAATGAGAATGGTGCTGATATGACATACAGTATGAACATCATGGTAGCCTTCTGGATAATGTTATTTATGCTCCTTATTAGTGAGTGGTCTTATTCACATGGGCTTTCCACCAAAAGACTTAGTGATGTCAAGTTGATCCTAGATGAAAATGGTACAAATCTTAAATCCAATATGACTGCCACAGTGGCTAAAATCTTGGTATTGGTGAAGGATGTCGGATATGCTTTCAACACTGTATGCTATGAGACACTGGCTAGGGATAGAAGACATTTATTTTATTTCTCCAGATACTTAATCTGGTATGTCCTACTACTACCTGACATTCATTACTAAATATCCCTTTATCCCATCCATTCCATAATGTCTTAGTTTTCCTCAAAATATTTATTTCACCAACACTGGATCACTTTGAACATGTTGAAGATTGTGAGTTTTAAACCTGTCTCGTATTTATTTTGCTGGGCAAAAATATTTCTTGATCAACATAAACACAGAACTCTGTCTCCTTTATTTCTTTTGACACACCTTGTGTTTATTTGGACAAGCCAAAATGCCATCTGCGAACTATAAACACCAAACGCTGTCTCCTGTTTCTTTAGTTAAGCAAAATTTCCCAGCCACCATAACACCAAACAATTATGGCAGGCCACTTCCATTATACAACCAATCCAAACACTGTCTCATGTTTCTTTTCACAAGCTGATTGGGGTGAAATGATGCACCTGTGCTATGTACCAGTACAATTTTTGCTACACACCATACAACACAATACATTATAGATACAAATATCAGCTTGATGGTCTTTCCGTCATTAGAATGTCTGTCATTGGAAGGTGATGTGCTTTGATGTGTGTTGACATATTGGTGGTATTTCCAGTATGAAGATAACAGTGACAGATATAGACGTAGCATCTATTAATATGCAGTTCTCATCCTCATTTGATCAGATGCATTATTCTTCCTGGCCATCACCCTTAGTTTTGTATTGTATAAATGCTTTAAAAATGATATTTCCAATTTCATGACTTCACTTAAGCTAGGAAGTCATTATGGAGGTATATTCAAAATAGAATAGTGCACTTTCCTTATCTTCTCTAGCCAAGGTTCCAATATGTTAGCCTGTCTGTACCTTGGTGGATTGATCTGATATTTTTGTACTTTGCACTAAAGACATCTATTGGATTTCTTGAGGAAATTGGCTTAAAAAAGGAAACTTTGTAAGTTTAATATTGAAAGTCTGACTACATACCAGAAAGAATTCATTCCAGGTGTATTTGAAGGAAAGAATTTATTTGTACAAACATTGAGTGGCAACAGAAAATCACTTATGTATGAGTCCATTGCAGTTGTGACCCCCCTTCTTTTGATTTTGGATATTTTTCTTCTTTTCCTTCAAAATAATTTTGGTTCTTTTGTCTGATACTATAAATCAGAGCAAAGACAATTTTTATAAACTTGTGTGAAAGCAAGAATGTTTTGAGAAAAAAACAGCCCTACTTCTGGAAATATAAATGGTCAGTCGCTAAGCAACAAAAGCCCTTTGTCACCACAATGACTTGAGTACTTGCTCCAATAGCTCAGTGGAAGAGCATCTGTTACAAGACAGAAGGTCCCAGGTTCGAATCCTGGCTTTCGCTATTTCATAGTCACAAGTGCATTGACAAAGGCTGAGATAAATTTGTTAGTTAAGATCATCATATGTAAGAAACTCATTTTGACACAGTCAAAGTTACAAACCAGCACATTTAATTTGGGGCAAAATGTTTGCAGATTGGATTTTGCATGGTTTAGATAAACATGTCCAGCTAATTTGGTAAACATGATCAAAATAAAACATGCCCCAGGGCCAGTGCGTGAGAGAGAGCGGTAGGTTTCAGGAAGATAATAATCTGTATTGTTCAGTTATCTGATGATTGTGATCTTGCTGACATGCAAGGAGGGATGCTATATTCAATTTTCAATTAATATCTCTGAATAAACAATTACTTCTACTTTTAATTATGATATCTATTGTGCCAAGAAACGCATGTCATTGCAGTGTTATTTACATGCTAATTAAATATGCCACAGCATTGGCAGAGTCATTCCAACTGATGCCTCTTTGAAGGCAAGATTCGCCAGTCCAGATCATATTAGTGCGGCTACCAACAGGGAAGGTTACAAATTCAGCTTGTTGCTATAAATATAACTTAAAGTAATTTACCCACAAGATCTAGCGTGCACAGCCATGTTGCTTTCAAAACAAACACAACAAAACTGGAATGCACACAGAATTTTGAACTATACCTTTTACCCTGTGAACTATGCTTCTCTGTTCATCAGTGTGTACAAAGTGGCACACAAATACAAAATATTAAACAGATTGAGTAGTTACAAATACAGACTTGCTTACTAGACTTAAAAATTTGGGATGGGGGATACTAGTGATTTATCGGCTATGAAGATACCTGTTGCATTCTTTGGTTTAATGAAACAGTAAATAAAGACCCCATTAAATAATAACTTCCCTTTACTATTGTAATTGGCATGTTTTATTTCAATTTTTGATAATTTTGGTTTCCATAAAATTTTCCAAAATCATATGGTTCTTTTTTGTCATCTTATTTATTCCCATTTGTATGTAAATTCATATATTTCATAAGGCTCCTAATCTTTTCTTGCATGCATTATAATTGCTCCTTCGTTGTTTGTTAATTTCTTTTTATTTTTTTCTTATGCCTACATGTTAACCTCCCAACCTATATGGATCTACCTCCCTTTGTTCATCCATTTCATTGTGCATTCCATTTAATTATAAACTGACAGGTGAAAATAAGTCGTCAGAAGAATCTTAGGGCACATAGTTGTTGATACAGTTCTGGTGGAGGAATTTTGGGACATTATTTGAATTTTTATGAAGAGAAAAACTATGCATAATAAAAGACTTATCATGAATTAACTTTTCGGACATTAAAAAGATAGTATGTGACCAAGTTACCATGTGGCCATGCAAGATCCTGTCCAGGACCTCAAGCAATACTTAAATTGCACTGATAACAGTTTTGGCAACAGTAAAACACTCATTCTTCCCATGAAGGCGGCAAAGCTGGATATTACCTCTCAAGTGCAGTCTTTATGGCTGCTGTCTCAAAAGATAAAAGTTGCTGTGTAAAAATTTCAGCTTTTGAAATTATAGCTTTCTTTATGAGCCTCATGTTTAAATGCAATGTTTCAATACAAGACATCACAGAAGCTGTAGGTTGGCATGCAGGGTCAATCTTCTACATATTTTATCTCAGGGATTTACTTTCTGAAAGACATAATATGAATTTAGTCATGTGGCTGTGGCCCAGATGTCCATCAGACCTAATTAAACCAACACAGCCTCTTAGCTTTCCTGGTTTCATCAGCGAAGTTTTATGGTAAGAATGCTTCACATAATCATCATAACCTGATAGCCTATCAGACGTGGATCATGTGACCACATACTTTGTTTTTTAAGCAAGAGAACAGTGTATCATTCTCATGGGGAAATCCAGTCATTCCTCCCTAAAACGATACCCGAGTTATAGGTAGGATGCTCAGGATTGCCTCCACCCGTTACCTACTCTGCTAGTCTTAATGTGATTTTGGGGAATGTGTTGAAAGGAGAAATCAAGTTGATTTTCTAAGCATACTTACCTGACCTCATTACTTGAAGACCCTCCCAACCACCCTGCTATCTGCATGTTTCGTTAACACACCCTAAAACTGGTTACATCTGGTGGTGGCAAAGGGAGGTAATGGGCAAGAATTAATGCCCTTTGTCAATATGATAGAAACAGACAAGACAAATTTTTCTTCTTGTAGCAGGGCTGGATTCAGGAGGCAGCAGGGTTATATTCCTAATGTTAATATGATTGGGTAAATATTCTTAAAAAAAAAAAACTTAATTTACACAAACAAAAAAATTGCCTTCCTACAAAACAATAAGACTACATTTTTTTTTAAATGTCATGCAGTGGCAATAATATTGTTACAAATTCCATGTAAGAAAACTTGCATTTCTGATATATAATTCATGGGAGATAAAATACATTTCACAAGCATATTTTTTTCATCATGTGAAATATAGCAGCATTTACTTTTCCATGTGTGAATTAGTGGCATTTGTTTCAGTACTATACACTTATAACTTGTATGTGCATCCCCACTGCAGTTTGTCATCTTGATTTAGTCTTAGTTTGGTCTTGTCAGTCCCACATATTTATATGCATACCATTTGTTTACTTGTAAGACAGATCCAACTGCAAATTGCATAGACCCATATAAGCCAACACAAAGTGCTGGCAAATCTTGATCTATGCATTTTCTTAGGAGTAATCAGTAGAACAAAGAATGGTGTAGAAAGGGCATGTTTAGGATATTTGTATTCTTAATATTTCATATCCATAAGGTTTTGCTTGCATGTATGTGGTAATATTTGTTTGAAGTCAGCTGCTAAAAAAACTGTTGCTACTAACCTGCTAACAAATGTGAAAATAAATTTCTGCTGTCTCCTTTAAGATTTGTAGAGACAGTATTTAATTTGCATCTCCTTTCACACATTCTTAATATTTATTTACACCATCTGACTTAGTAAAACATGTGCAGTTAAGCATCATTGTAACTTGCGTTGTTTAAACATGGTTCTAGATCTACAACATGGTACTGGTATGGACCCCAAAATTAAACCAATGTATGGCAATATGGTTTGAAAGAAAACATCATTTATCTTCATGTTTTAACTTTATTTCTTTTTTATAACACTACTGTTTGACAATTTTGATCATTCTCACTATAGCTCGTTTTGGTAAATACCCCTGTTCTCATTATAACATGTTATGTACATAACCCTGTTCTCATTATAACATGGTTATGTACATACCACTGTTCTCATTATAACATGTTATGTACATACCACTGTTCTCATTATAACATGGTTATGTACATACCACTGTTCTCATTATAACATGGTTATGTACATACCACTGTTCTCATTATAATGCAGATCCATACTTAACACTTCCAGTGGTGATGGACGACAGGCAGTGTATCCCCCAGGAGTGTAAAACTGAGAGTAAAAAAACCACCTTGGTGTCAGAACTGGGGGTCAAAATAAAAAATGTAGAGGTCAAAAATGTACTGACAAATTTTCAAATTGTACTGACAAATTATATTTTCCTCGAGATGACATCTTGTTGAGCTGGATGGAAATCACGTGAGAGCTCGCGAGATTAGGGGAAGCTACTCCATCATAACATTGCCTATGCTAGTCTGGTTCCTTATTTCGTATGTTCCTGTATTACACTCTGCTATACGAATAGAGGAGCGCAACACAGGGAGTAAACAAAGCGGGGAACCAGTCAATGCCTATGCTCGAAGTATACACGATGCCACCCCTCGTCCAATGCATTGGACTATAAATAAAGCCTGATCGCATTATGCAAATCCTTTGCGTCAAAAAAACGCATGGCAACAAAATCTGTGCGTCAATTTTCTGCAGCGTCCATCCCTGACACACAAATGTGCGTAAAGGGAAACACTGGACGACCCCTAATACCATGTTATGATAAGGAAGAGCTGTACTAGTATAAAAATTCGGGAGGGCATAATCAGTCAAATATTTGGGTAATGGCTTACTAAAAATAGATAGTCAATGTTTAATATAGTTTTAATACAGCTTTTATCACATGTCATTAAATTCTCACACTTTCTGTGAAACCTGTAACACATAATCTTGATGCAAGAATGTCATTTTAACATTCTTGTTTGAATATATACATGATAATTGCCATTTCCTGAGTAATGGAATCTGACCAAAAGAAAGAAGAGAGACTAAATGACTTATAGAATGGCTACATAAATATGGTAGCCTTAATAGTAGCTCAGCAGATCTCTACGAATGAGAGCAGGAGATTCCATTCACTTCTGACTTTATGCAAACCTGTAAACTTCCTGTTTTTACATATATGATAAATCATATTCACAGAGGTATCTCAACATTGATTTTTGTTAAAAAATCTGTTGTATTTGATATTTTTGTGAAACGTGGAGGATCTGTTGCAAAGAAATGCTGGTGAAGATTTCATATAGATCATGAAAGCGATATATCTGTGATGTATGTATGCAAAGAAATAAAGGTGAAGACCTGATACAGATCATGAAAATGGTATACTTTTGATGTATTTGTTTCAACAAATTCAGGCTGAGATCTCATGTTGATCATGCCATACATGTAATGATCTTATCCAAAGCAATACTAGTAAAATATTCAGACGGTGGCAAACATGTGATGGACCTTGTCCTAGAAAATACTGGTGAACATCTCATATTGAGGGGCCCCGAGTGGTCTAAAGCGCTCTCCGTTAAGGATCACTGCCATCTCACCTCTGTCTGCGTGGGTTCGAGTCTCGGATTCAGCCAATGTGGGTATGTGAGAAAGCTTGCCAGTAGCTTCTCGTGGGTCGGTGGTTCTTTCTGGGGTTTTCCTGGGTTCTTCCTCCACCATTAATACTGGCCGCCATGTATAGCCTATCGTGTGCTGAAAAATGGCATTAAACCCTACAACAACAAAAAAATCTCATATTGATGAGAAGTGTCTGATTGTTTGATAAGTCATGAATGAATGAAGATGGCAACTGGTTTGTCTTATTTTCCTAACCAGTCAATAGAACATGTAATGGAAATAAAATTATCATAAGTATCTTTTATGTAAAAAAAAATGTTATAATTATTATTTTCTACCTCACACTTTCTGTCTCTTTTAAAGATCTTTGTGAATCATTAGTAGAAATCGCTTACTGTATGTACTCTCCAGCTGCAAACTGCAGAGACCCAGATCAGCCACCACATAATGCACTGACCGGTCTGTGTCTCTGCCTTTTGGATGGATTAAGTAGTAGACAAACATGGCCCTGATCACCTACCACATAATGTACCGTCCAGTTTGTGTCAATGACTTTTGTATGGAGTAATCAGTAAAACATATATAACCCTGATCTGTCACCACATAATGCACTGGCCAGTTTGTGTCAATGCCTTTTGTATGAAGTAATCAGTAGAACAAACATGACCCTGATTGGTCAGTGTATATTGCACTGGCTGGTCTGTGTCTATGCCTTTTGAATGGAGTAACCAGTAGAACAAACATGGCCCTGATCACCTACCACATAATGTATTGGCCAGTCTGTGTCTATGCCTTTTGCATGGAGTAACCAGTAGAACAAACATGACCCTGATTTGTCCTGCATAATATACTGGCCAGTCTGTGTCTATGCCTTTTGTATGGAGTAATCATTAGAACAAACATGATCCTGATTTGTCACCACATAATGCACTGGCCAGTCTGTGTCTATGCCTTTTGTATGGAGTAACCAGTAGAACAAACATGACCCTGATTTGTTGCCACATAATGCACTGGCCAGTCTGTGTCTGTGCATTTTGTATGGAGTAACCAGTAGAACAAACATGATCCTGATCTGCCACTGCATAATGTACTGGCCAGTCTGTCTATGCTCTTTGTAGAGTAATCAGAAGAGCAAACATGACCCTGATATGCCAGTGCAGTATGTGATGACAAACCCAGATCTATATTGTCTACAGGTGGACTCAGGATATCACTGAATATACATGTATGTAGTATTTGTCCATAGATTGAGATTGATAATCTGATTTATTTGTACAGGTCTAATTACCCAGCACTAACTGGATTTTTATGGTAAATGTGTTGGCCATCTTCAATTATCTGTGTCAGGGTCAAATTCATTGCAAACTGAGTAAACACTGTACATATTATCTCTTAGCAATTAGTGAAGAATCTCTCATCAAGCATAATTGGAATGAGCTTTTTTGTTAAAATATAATTGTATGGTTAGTCCAATTTAACTGAACAATATATTTTATACTAAAGGGAGAACTGAATGATATAAAACACAATCAGAAATCTTCATTTGTTAGACCTTTCCTGTACACTATAATGATGTGAAACACATTTATTCTCTGCATTAGGAAATGTAGCTATTTAATTACCTCTTGATGTAACCTTCATTGAATCAGCTGAGTGACATTTTGTAAAAAGCCCAATATGCATATGTGGACTTGTCACATGACAGAAATAACACAGGTTTGCTTGCAACATGACTTATTGGTGTGACAGTCAACAAAAGTACCAATAAATCTTGCTTTTGTTTCACAAAATTATGTAATTGATATGTGTATTTCCATTAGGTATATTTGACTACCTCCAACATTGATTTCCATTTTCATGAAAATGTTTTACTTATGTTCATATTCAGCTTGCATATCAGAATCTTCGGAATAGACTGTATTTATAGGTTACTGCATTTGTATGGGGAAATATGAATGAGTTTTTTGGCTGTAAATACTGCACGATCTTGGGGGTGAAGTATAGCCATCCAACAAAACGAGTTCATATTTTCCCATGCAAATGCAGTAACCTTTTTATTATATGCTCATTTTCTTATTTTACCTAAAGCTTAATTATATTAACAAAATACACAACAAGAAACAAAATAACAATGTATGCCATATTCCAAACTAAATGCACAAGCGCAGATTCATCATTACACAACAACATTATTACTGTGCACATAACTCCGCCCAGATAAATTTGAACATAGTCGCATGCACGACAAAATTTTCGAAAGAAAATGGAGTGTGTAGTTAAAATTAAAATTTGGAGTCATATTGTGAATGAATGCGCATTACAACAACTTTTCCATTTGATCTGGAATGAGTAGATATTGATATTTGTTTTGATTCTATGAAATTTCATGATTATGGACTGGATTTATATGTGACAATTCCACATGAAATACATTAGAATGAAGAAGCGAGAGAGAAGCGTGTTGACATCTGTAATGTGTTTCTGTTTCTGTCATTGAATATTTGAAATCATAATGTGGGGAATAATATGAAGTTTTTCAATTGCAATTATCAAAAATATGCTATGGAATTTAATGCTTATTTCATTTTGAATGCAGTAAGGAGGATGTAATTGCACTTAAGTTTGAAATTACAGTACAATTTCAAAATGAGTAATCAAGATTGAGAACATATGATGTGGCTCATGTAATTCAGATTTGTAGAACTAAGAAAGTACATTTTGAGGAAATTCAGGATGTAAAACTGTAAGTATATTTTTTGCCATTCTTATCACCAGCTAAAGAAGACAGTTTATGCCTTGTCACTTGTATGTTATTTGTAAGGACCCTTTATTACGTCCATTGTATAGCTAGGCTATATCCAAAACACTGCATCAAAATATTAACGCGGAATGTGCCAAAGCAGTTGGTATGTGGCAGTCCAGGAAACATCTGCTTTACATTATTCAGAAACATTTAAACAACCACAGCATAAAGCGCCTACTACGCGAGTGTACATGATTTGTTTGCAAATCAAAAGTGCTGGTGTCTGTGTTCATTGTTTGTTAACAATAGAAAGAAGTTCCTTTATGCACGTGAATGCAATATGAAAGTATGCAAGATCACAAAATACTGAAGGATTCTGACAATGTAAAGTTAACGGAGAAAAAAATGAGCATACAATAAGTTCATTATATATTTGGACAAAAGGAAATCATTTCAAAGAGACATATATTGATTACATGCATGTTTAGGCATCATTCACAATTCATGAAGCCATCTGACGGAGTATAATATTTAACAGTCCCAGTTGTAACCCAACAATTAATTCAGAGAGGAAGTTTTCATAATCGGACAACTGATAATCGATAATTTCAGATTCTGTTTGGAAAAGGTCTCATTGTTATTATACAAAGCCGTCTGACTTGCAGCCTCATATTTAATAGCCCAATTGTAGCCCAGCAGTTAACAATGGATAATGTATCAGTAATTATTAGTATAAAAAACTATGTTCAATTTATTGCTGAATTGAATTATAATGGAGGAAAATAGCAATTTCCTTGGAGGATACACCATACTGCCAGACTGATAGTGCCCATGTATTCATCTTTTGTTGTATTGTTGCTTCTTTTGTAACTATAGCAGCTGAAGTGTTACCACTCTAATATGAACAGTTTCTACAAATCTAATTGTTTTCAATAATACATTAATAAAGTATACACTTTACTGCAAACTGTTTATGGTATAGTTGTATGTTGTCTGTAATTGCCATTGGATCTATTTGCTATTACATTTTTCAGTCTTAAATGCTAAGTTTTAACCACTTTTAAAAACCTGTTTAACATATTCTGTTAAAATTGATGATAAAACTAACTAGACAACTAGTCATTTTTTATAGTCCATAACGTACACTTAAGTGCTTCCTGTGACCCTTTCATCCCATACAGGCAGGCTGCATACCTCTACTTACAATCAGGTCTACTACTTATGTAACTAAGCACAGAATAACATCTCAAGTCTTGGTGAAATTTTATGTTGGGAATGAACCCCAAATAGGGTGAAGATTGACTTAATGGTACTATCAGAACCCTTGTCTGTGATTGTCTTTTCATGTGTATTCAATGTACATGTACAAGTCCATACTTGTCTTTTCATGTGTATTCAAGGTACAAGTCCATACTTGTCTTTTCATATTTATTTAATGTGCATGTCTGTACTTATCGTTTCAAGTGTAGTCAATGTACATGTCCATTCTTGTCTTTTCATGTGTATTCAAGGTACAAGTCCATAATTGTCTTTTCATGTTTATTTAATGTGCGTGTCCATACTTGTCTATTCATGTGTAGTCAACATATATGTCCATAGGTGTTTTTCATGTGTAGTCACAGTACATGTCTATTCATGTCCTTTCATGTTTAGTCAGCATACATGTCCATACGTGTCTTTTCATGTGTATGCAATGTACAATACTTGTTGTTTCATATATAATAAGCAGACATGTCCATATGTGTCTTGTCATGTGTATTATATGTACATTTCCATACTTGTCTTTTCATGTGCATTCAACGTACATGTCCGTACATGTCTTTTCATATGTCATCAATGTGTATTGTAGTAATTATATGCAAACAACTAACCATATTTTGAAGTTTTCATATAACATTTGTTGTACTCTTGCTTTATATTTGCAAATTTTGTACTTCATAAGTGTTTTAATGGTAAATATTAATCATTTGTATAATTGTAGATGTCAATTAATTATTTAGCATGCTTACTTAATTAATAAATACTTTAATTGTAAATACTGTTAATTAGTTTGATTGAATATGAATTACTTTAGTTAAATATGTTTGTGTTACCCATAATTATTTATACATCTTATAAGTAATTTAAAAAACATTGTATGGAAAATTACCAGCAATGTCAGCATGCATATTCCCATTGAACCCTTTAAAATTAAATATCAAATAATCAAATTTCAGATTTGATTGAAATTCCCATTTTTTCAGGTTCAACTTAAACCATCCAAATGTCCTCATTCCCATTTTTTCAGGTTCAACTCAAACCACACAAATGTCCTCATTCCCAATTTTTTCAGGTTCAACTCAAACCATCCAAATGTCCTCATTCCCATCTTCAACTCCATATTACCCTCAGACAGGAGCTACAGAATCTCAGCAATCAGAGCCATCTGGTGCAGCGTATGGGCAAAGGGCTCCTGGTGGCCTACCATACTCTGTCAACCCAGGTTAGTGTTCATAATTTTTGTCTTTTCTGTCAGTTACATATTGGTTTATGATCTCATTTGGTCATCGACTTGTTGTAAAATATACATGTCACTCATGTGAAGTATCCTTCTGTGCACTGCAATGCACTTTGAACTTCTCCAGCACACACTTTACTCTATCATTCCAGGTTTGTATTGTCAAATTTTGTCTTGTCTGCATTGCATATGCTTGAAATAGATATCATTTCATGTAACCATATAATTTCTGTACAACCATATTATTACAATCTAACTATGTAATTACTGCTTAACCATGCATCTGTAGTGTTACCATATGATTATCATGTGAGCAATTAACCATTAGTAATGTGCTATCATTACTGTAGTTATGTTTTTTTGCCTTTTTAATCAAGGTTCATGGCAAGAATACAAACTGAATTTACCATAAATATTACACACAGTAGCGGCTGGCAGCAGAACTGGTTTATTCTGGAGTACTACCATCTAGTTCCTAATGAAGGTTGCTAGTAATATTGTAACATTTCCTTTTTATGTGAGGAAATTATGTTGCAAATAAGATAACTATAATTAATGTGGCTTTAACATTAGTGTCCTCTCAGATTATTGCACATTGCAGATTACATTATTATCCTCTTGAATGCTTCATATCACAGAAGTAATAAACCAACTAAAATCAAAATGCTTGCAAATGACTAATTGAATGAGCAGATTGGTTAAAGTTAATGTCATTGAATGAATTCAGGAAAGGTCTCACAGCCTAGAAAAATTAAATAATCAGTGATTGATTTATATACTCAGGATAAAGCTTCTTGAACAGTCCTTACTAAACGGCATGTTTTAATGTATGTTACATGTTCCTTTAAGAATGCAGACATATGAATCATACTTCACCAGGATGTTCCAGACACATTAGAATTTACTTGCAGTGTGGTGGTGTTGGATTGGTCACTTGATGTAGTATTGGTTGCATCCTCCAGTTTGGTGTTGGATTGGAAACTTTATTTAGTATTTTGCAGTTCCCTCCAGTTTGCTGCTGCATTGGTCAGTTGATGTAATATTGTTAGCAGTCCCCTAAAGTTTGCTGTTGGTGTTGGTCACTTGATCTAACATTGTTTGCAGTTTTCTCGTTTTGTGTTCGATTGGTCACTCAGTGTAGTATTGTTTTCATTTCTTATATAACGGCGCTGGATAAATCATTCGATCTAGCATTCTTTTTGGTTCCCTCCTGTTGGTGCTGGATTAGTCACTTGATGTAGTATTGTTTTCAGTTCTCTCTTCTTTAGTGTTGGATTGATCACTTGATATTGTACTGTTTTAGTTCATCTATAAAGGTTTTGGATTAGTCACATAATATAGTGTCAATTTTAGTTCCCTTCTGTTTGGTGATTGGCTTGATAACCAGTCAGTTTTGTATTGATACGTTAAATGACTGTGAGATTCAACAAGTTACTTTTTGTTCTCACTAAATTATGTATGTTACTAAGGTAAAAAATATCATTCATTTTAAAAATTTAATTGACAAGGCAAATCATATTTTCATGATCATGACCTGGACTGAATAAGGCTCTTATCCTCACTCTCACATCATCACCGCATCACCAGCTTGAATCTCCAATCTTCACTTGAAACTTATCAACAGCTTGAATCTCAATCCTTACTCTAACATTATCATTATTTGAACAAGTGGTACATTTTGAGCATGCACATTTTAGTTCTATCTGACCTTTAACATTGCTTGTGAGTTGTGGCCTTAAAGGGGCTTCTAATTTTGGTAGTTGATCATGCATTATCTTTTCCGTTTGTTTCTGCATGGATGATCCTGGATTTGGTTGTTAAATTGTACCTATACAGTCCCAAGAAATGTGGCAATCAAAGTGTATTTGAACAGTCTCAAGAGTGTTAGACCATTTCTGGGGGTTTATACAGTTTATTTACTGTCCTAGTAGTGCAAGACCATGTGATTTTGGTTCTCATAGTGTATTACTAGTCTCACTAAAACACCGTGGTCCACATAGTGTGCATTATTACTAGTCTCATTAGAACACTATGGTTCTCACAGTGTATTTCTACAGTCTCTTTAGAACACCTTGATTTTCCCTGTATTTCTCCATTCTCTTTAGAACACATTGGTTCTCAGAATGTATTTCTATAGCTTGTTTAGGAAACTTTGGTTCTCACAGTGCATTTCTACAGTCTGTTTAGGGCACATTGGTTTGCAAATTGTATTTCTTCAGTCTCTTCAGAATGCTTTGTTTCTCATAATGTATTTCTACAGCCTCTTTAGAACACCTTGGTTCTCACAGTGACTTTCTACAGTCTCTTTAGAACACTGTGTATTTGTACAGCCTTTTGGAACACTCACGGTGCATTTGTACAGTCCCATTAGAGCACCTTGTTGCTCACAGAGCATTTCTTCAGTCTTTTTAAAACACCTTGATTCTCTCAGTGCATTTCTTCTACATTCACTTTAGAACACCATGGTTCTCATATCGTGTTTCTAGTCTCTTTAGAGCACCTTATTTCTTGCAGTGTATATCTACAGTCTCTTTAAAACAAATTAATTCTCATTTGTACAGTGTATTTAGAACACCTATGTTCTTGCAGTGTATTATGAGTCTCTTCAGAACACTGTGAGTGCAGATGAGATTCTGAGTTAGTGGCATTTAATTTAGTTTCCCTCCAAAATATGTATTAAGTGTACAGAGCTTATTGCTCAGCTCATCCAGCTCATGGTTCGTAAATCCCCTCAAAACATTACGCTTGCTTGCTTGGGTGAACGTTTGGGGATCAGTTATGAATAAAATGCTTGTTTTTTCCTGTCGTATTAAAGCCATTGAGCTTACTCAGTCTGTTGGCTCCTGAAAAATTACTCATAATGATTTCATTCTTTCCACATCAGCTGTAGCACAACATTACAATGCCACTGGCACTCTCCGTGATATGTTTGGGCAGTTGGATGTTTTCTTAATGACACTTGAAACACATTATTGTTCATATCATGCTGAGGAAATATGAGCTAAATGCCTTCCCGAGGACATAGCATCAAACTTGATATACCCTAGACGGGTATCAAACCCGTGGCCATGACCCCTTGGGTTCATTAACAATTGCTTGTTGCTATGCCGGAATCCATCGTTTTGATCTGACTGAAGTCAAAATTAGAATAGGGATTTATATAAACAAATTCATAGTCAAGTTAAATAATGAATGAGAGACGTACATCTTAGTGTGGTTGTCTTGCACCTGATTGGTTAACCTTGTTACCAATTTGTTAAACGTATTTCTGATCCAGATTTGATACAACTTGGATTATTCAATACATTTTGGTTTCTGTAATGATAGAGGTCCACACGTAATAATGAGTTGATGTTGGATCTGCAAGTTGGGATGAGTTTGTTACCACTCGGGAAGCTTACTTTCGGTTTCCAGTTATGATCGGGCTTGGAATATATACACCTCTCCCTCGATAACTCATGCACAATGGAGTCCACAAAAATAAGCCGCACTATAAACAAGGGCGCAAGTTACCGATGGACCTCCAAAAATTGAAAAAAATTAATTGGAAGTAATAGTGAAACTTCTTATCATCCTTGAGGATATCTCTAAGTGCCAGTTCAGGATGTCTCTTAAACTCGCTTGCCCACAATGGTCTGTATCTGTTAAACCAAACTCATTATTTTACAAATTAATTGTTTTGCTTGGTTGCCTTGCTATCTTTGATAAGTTATGAGTAAGTCCATTAATTTAAGGTAGTTTATAATACATACACAATAACATTTATAACAGTGCTCGATTGATCGAATGAAGTAAGTTCACCCGACATACAACCAGGGCCGATAGATTTTAAGATTGAAGGATTTGCATGCATTTTACCTTTCCTTTTATTCCACCTCCTTTATTTGATTCAAAATACATAATTAACAAGATAATACAGAGGAGGCCATCTTTTAATTCAGTACAACAATACAAATACTTCCGCAAATCAGTTACCAAAACACGGTCGGCACTTAATTAGGTTCTCAGAGAAATGCTTGTAGACATGGCTGTTACGGTAGTTTGCCACATTTTATATTTAAATACACATTGCATTTAAGATCATTACACTTAAGAGGAATGAAAAGATAAAATTAAAACACAAATTTCACTTAATACAAATTATTTAATTGGCAGTGAAATATTTATGTACTAACTTAAACAAGATGTTGTTGTTGTTGTTGTTGTTGTTGTAGGGTTTAACGCCATTTTTCAGCACACCGTAGGCTATACATGGCGGCCAGTTTTAATGGTGGAGGAAGAACCTGGGAAAACCCCGGAAAGAACCATCGACCCATGAGAAGCTACTAGCAAGCTTTCTCACATACCCACATTAGCCGAATCCGAGACTCGAACTCATGCAGACAGAGGTGAGATGGTAGTGATCCGTAACGGAAAGCGCTTTAGACCACTCGGCCACTCGGGGCCCCTTAAAGAAGACGTAGGTGACATTATCATTAATGAATATTTCCTTGAATTTCTTTAATTACGATGTACTAAGAATGTCGTTTGGAACAAAATGTAAGCAATTTTGTGACTTCTTATTAAAAGTTGATAATTTCAAAATGTTGATTAAAATTTACAGGACCTATCATCATTTTCAACCATAAAATGAGCATTGTATCAACGTTTCAGTTACCAATTTTGATCGCCATTTTCTTCAAGTTCAAGAACTAGGGATACATTTTTTTGCATATTTTCTGGTTTAAAAAATGGGATCCACATCTGACGCCGCATTGTAAGTGTGTTTGCGAGTTATCAGGGCGCGAGGTATCGAGGGACTGGTATACTAATATTATTAGGATCTCGGATGCATTCAGTAATGAGCTACATCCATGCATGTTATGATGTGACCATGCATTGGTGGAGCTTGTTACCCTCTCAAATCCACATTTTATAACTTATTTTGATGATGTGTAAAATATATGCATATATCATTGAGATCTTGCATGGGATCAATAATGGGCAAATTCCACATAATTTATACTGATGAGGTAATCTTACATCTGATTGTCATCAGCTGAAGCGAAGCACATGCATGCAAAGTGGTTCCTCAGTTTGTCTTTTCTGCATGTTTATCCACCAGAAGTGCATTTATTAGGGAAATGTTACTATCTGCAAGTTTGATGTAGCATTTGAACTTCCCTTTCTTCTGCTTTGCAGGTGCACTTTTGAGGTGTTTTTATGCTTATACATGAGTGGATTTTTCTTCATTATATATTAATTTTAAACTCTGATTTACTACCTTCACTTATTTTACAAATATCAGTGGCTTTGATCAATGTAAATTCAGAATCTCACAGTAGCTTTTCTTTTAGAGTTTCTTTGCTGAATCCACAAACCAGGCAGCCTCTGAATAAGATGTCATAGAGATAGCAACAATCAAATGTCCATGCAGTATTCATTAAAGTTCAGTTACATGCTGATATATTGTCTCATTTGGTTTCTGACTTGTAAAATATAAATGTCGGTCATATGTAGTAACCCTGTGTGAATTGCAGTGCTACTTTAAACTTCTGGACAGCACATTTTTAAAATTCTCTGTAACTCACTTTAAATGTCTCTATAACTTGCTTTGGACAGGACCACAACATATTTTAAACTTATCCACAATTTGCTTTGAACTTCTCTGCATGATGCATTTAACTTCTCAACAACACACTTTCAATTTATCTACAAGATGCACTGAACTTCTTTACAACACAATTTAAACATGTACATATGATGCAGTGACCGTCTCACAACACACTTTGAACTTTCAGGGCAATTTGATATTTCAAGGTTGACAATGAATATTTAGACAACTTGTTTACAGGAGTTATTTCCATTTTATGTAAAAGGAGCATAAATAACAGTATGTCTGGAGTTATGTTCCTGATCCTCAAATCAACCCTCCATACAATCATTATTCTCAGTAATGTGACCTCTTTTTGACACACACACACACATATATATATATATATATATATATATATATGCTGAAAATAAAACTATCATTCTTCTGTTCCATTAAATTTAGAAATCATAAACCTTCTCAAATTTAGCAGGAAAAGAAAGTCTTTTTTTAAATCAATTTTACTTCAAGACAGATTGAAGTGTTTTACACTTACTAATCATGGTTTCTCTGGTGAGCGATAACCATATAAACTCCTTGACTCGACAATTACATCTCGTGATCTCTATCTATCGTATATCTATGTACACCAGTGATAATGATCAAAATGGTCATCATGATGATAATTTGTTCTGGTTTTGTGCAATATGGCATAGCAGCACACATAAGTTATTGAATGCCAAGCCAATTAGAGTAAAGTGCCTTGTCCAGAGAGACGCTACAGTTGCTGACTAGACAGGTCCGATGGTGGGATTCGAACTTGCACCGTTTCATTGTGAGTCTGGCATGCTGACTGCTGTGCTACTACAGTTCACCCATGATGATGGTGCTGATAACGATGAGCACTGGTAAAACATAATCCATTAAAGTTTCTGAAGGTTGAGCACTTGACCCTGTTTTGCTTGGAGAGAGAAGTGATTTTGGGACAGGATTGTTTTTGTAGCCAATTGAATTGGGTCGGTGATCAGTCATATATCTAGCTTTGATTGTCTGTTTCTTTGTCGAGTAGATACCAAGGCCAACCAACCAATCAAATCTAAGTAATGAGCATTATTACTTGATGGCAGTTTAATTCAGACAGAGCCAAATAAAGAGCATGCCTTCTTTTATAGTTACTTTACCAAAGAGTATAACTTTTTGGAATTCAATTATAATGCATTTTCAAGAAATTATATAGTTGTTTATATTCACCATGATGCAATATAGCCTTTCTAAATCCAGGGTGTTGATAATGATGATGATATACAGAGTGTCTGCATTCTATGATTCTTCCGTACTCCTCATGATGTAGCTAATCCACCCTTATTCCAGGAAGATGCAGGCATGTGAATCCTTCGTACTCACCCAAATCAGCTACATACCCTACGTCCCAAGGGATATGGTTCTCCCATGACAACTTTTGTGTACCAGCTTATTGGTTAGTCCCACCACAGGGAATACACAAGATAAGTGGCATATTGCTATCTGAAAGTTGGCCAACAAGTTGTGACCAAAAACGGTTACATTTTTTTGTCTTGCATGCAATAATCGGTGAGACATTTGTTTCAGGTGAAGACAATATCATTTTTCAGGTTCTTATTTCATGTTGTCATGTTTGATATCAAAGTTTTTGCAGGTCAGCTACACTGGAGTTACACCACAGTATTGGGTGGATATAACGAAATAAATTTTGTGGAACCATTTTATAAATATGATTGACATCTTTAGTAAATTATTTTTGCCAAAGCTGCAGCACCTTAGTAGTTTTCTGTTTGGATGTTCTATCAGAGTGCTACAAATTTAAAAATCAAATATGTATTTTTCCGTTCAAAGTGATTTTGAATCTACAGTACTTACAAACCTCATACATAATGTTTCTATCACAGTTTACAAATTATTTAGTGTCCAAAGAGTTAACCTCACTAAAGATGGAAACCAGGAACAATTAACAGAAAAGTTGGCAGGTCACATGCATGACGGAATCATGCAAAATCTATACAAATTTGCGCACTTGGAGAGCAATGATGCAAGAGAAATCTCTGCAATAAGTTTGAAGTTGCACATATAATAATGTACCCTGCACAGTGTACAACCTTATTTAATCTATTAACCCTTAAAGTGCTTGTTGCAACACAGCTTAGGCCACAGGTAGCACATGTTGTGACAGCTGTGTTTTGTCAGGTAAAGAAACTGTTTATAAATCTGGGTCCTTCAGCTTGACATCAATGGTAAATTTGATTCTCACACTGGACCATGGAATAAGCATTATGTTGTTTATGAACCTTATAGAATCATAATTGATCTCATGGCTAAACATTGTCTCTAGATATCTCATTGAGGAGATTCATGTTATAAGCCTCATACCTCCCATTAATAATGCTGTAAACTTTAAATATTTTATGTCACAGTTATTTCTTTTCTCATCTTCAGTTAATCAGCATTACATTACAATAGTTCTTGGATTAATTTCAACAATTTCCATAGTTACCATATCAATTACTTGTTATTATAATTGTATTGCATGTGTCAAGATGAAATATGATTGTGTCATTATTTGCAGATTTGCTTTTTGATACCACCAGCCTTTAAACCCATTATGCACTTATATTAAGAGTTAAGAGATACAATGTTAAATTTGCCTTTCACCTCTGTGATGGAAAACTTTAAAAGTTTTAATAACATCATATTCACCTGCATTTAGCATCATGCTGTCATTTAAAATGTTTGACACACTTTAACATAACCTATAGCTAAACCACATAGCTAGTAATGATAGGATTCAGTTATAATATTAAACTTCAAATGAATAGTTTATCATAACTGACAATGCTTTAATAGCATAACACATATTGACACCAAAGGAATTCAAATATCTGGAATTGGAAGAATGTTCATGAAACCTGGCCTTCTTATTGTCAGATTGTCAATGACCTGTACATTAAATCACTGAACAATGTGTATTGACGTTTTTATTTATCATTAGCTATTATGTATAGAACATGATGTCTTGAAGGTGATTTTTTAAATAATTTATACCTATTTTAATATTTTCGTTACTTTGTGTAATCTACTTTATTTTGGAATGAGAATTTAAAAACAATTTGCAATTTCTATGTTGTATACTTTTCAATTATATTATTT
Organism: Sinohyriopsis cumingii; assembly: GCA_028554795.2. Lineage (NCBI taxonomy): Eukaryota > Metazoa > Mollusca > Bivalvia > Unionida > Unionidae > Sinohyriopsis > Sinohyriopsis cumingii. The sequence continues at coordinate 83,509,497 of CM068833.1, forward strand.
CATTGATTCATAATGGCTTGTAGGTTAGTTGGGACTTTTCATTTCTTGATGTACTTTCCTTGCTTCATTAGGCTTTGTAGGCTTCTTATGACTTTTGCATTTCATTTTCTTGACAGTGATTGCATTGCTTCATAATATCTTTCAAGCTAGTTATGATTTCTTTATTTCATTTTAGACAGTAATTGGTTTGCTTCATGGTGCCTGTTAGACTAGGTGTGACTTTAATATTTTCTTTCTTCACAATATGTATTACTTTATATTCCCTTTTAGAGTTTTACGTCGTCTGTATTTCATTTCTTTGCAGTAATTTCATTTCTTCCTAATCCCTAATAAGCTAGTTATGTCTTTTACATTTTCCTTATTGGTAGTAAATTCACTTATTCATTATACATTTAATGGTAATTATGACTTTAACATTTCATTTCTTGACAGTAACTTCCTTATGCACGACTTAGAGCAAATCGTTATGTACTTCAGTTCTAGTGTCAGAGTTTCATCTTGTAAGATGACCATATCATGAACAAATCATAAAATTACATACCTATCTTCTTTCAGGTATTTTGGAATTTATCTAGCAAATTATTAAGTGTACGATTGTGGCCTTGGCTTCACTTTCTTCTTCAGGACATCTCAACAAAATGATATTACACATTAGTTCCTAAAGACACTTTGCCTATATTATGACATTTGCCTGATGTTTGATGTAGAAGAAAAGATGCAGAATCAGTATAGTATGGAATTGTATACCATGGAATAGGTTTTATGTTAAAATAAATAGATACACAATTTGTAAGCATTAAAAAGAAACTTAAATTGATGAAATATAAAACAAGACACTTTTCAGAAGAATTCATTATGTTTCAGCAAATTGTCGATGATGGATAGTGAAGTAGTGAGAGAGGACGCTTGCAGTATCGTGCGTTGCAAATTACAAGCAGTGTGGATGCCAATTTGTAATTGGTGACATGTTTTAACCTGATGAGTAATTTGTACAATGGCATTGTGTCATATTTGCAATACTTGAAACATGCTGATTGTTTGAAGCAGACTTGATTGTTACAAACCACGCAGCGAAAATGATGTTTGGATGTCTTAAATAAGAAAGTGGTCTTAAGAGCTCATCTTTACACATCAGTCATCTCACCTTTGTATGTCGGGGTTTGAGGCTTGGACGTGGCCAATGTGGAGATGTGAGAAAGCTGCCAGTAGGTTCACATGAATCAGCGATTCTTACTGGGATTTTTTCCTGGGTTGTTCATGCACCATTTATACTGGCCACCATACATAGCCTATCCTGCACTGGGAAATGACCGTAAACCCCAAAACACAAAAAAAAGATAACTCAGAAAAAAAATAGTGGAAGACTTGTTTGCGTTACCTTCTTGTACTGTATTCATGTAGTACACACAAACACATCTGGACATATATGTGTGTGTGTTTGAATTATAGATTATTTATCTTAGCTAAACATATTGAATAATAATGAGATTGCATTATACTATGATATGTTATTTATATAAAGCATGTATGTGTTTATGTTTTATTTTAATCTAATATTGTTATACACTTATGCAAACTTTATCTTTGTGAAATAAAAATCTTTCCTTAAATTTTCATTTGTATGAAATGCATTTTTTAGTGTTCTAAAGTCTGTAAGTTTTAAACATGTATTGCATGTATGTTCCCGAAACACGAGAACCTTTTATATTTATGCAGAAACTAAATAAAGAATTATCTAAAATATATTGAAATGTTTGGGGATATTTCTGTTTATGTTTCAGTTACAAAGAGTGGTTTCAGAACAGTGCCTCTAATATTGACTCCGGATATATATCCTATACAGAATGGACAAATCTCATGTCAGTAGCAAAATTATTCTTTTTAAAAAATACGAGCTAGTGATCCGACCTATACCTGGCTTTTGCTCAGTGTAGTTTGTTCAGAGTGATGTAATAGTCTACTAAAATGAAAAGTCTTTAGCCTAATGGACATAGACCTAGATACAAATATAATTTGACTCATTAAGTACTGTTATGCATCATTAAACTTTATTAATTTTCTTTTAGATTTACTTCACTTTCTAAATTTTGAGGACATTGCAGTGCATGAGCTGGAAGTTCATCTGCACAAGATTAGCATACATGTTTTAAGCACTAATTTTAACACAACATATAACACATCAGCAATGACATTGTTCGACTTTTGGGGAAATTGATGCATTGTAATAAAATGACATGAATTGCTTGTACATACTATGATAAATTTGTCCAAAAGATTAACAAGTGAAAGGAATTATAGGGACAAAGGTATGTATGGGGATACATGATAACATTGTTAAAGTGGCTAACCTCAATGGAGGTGACTTAGTAACATTGTTAGAGTTGACCTGAATATGTGGCACTATAGGTATGTATGGCAAATCCCTTGTTAAATTTGTCCATAGGCTTAACATGGGAATTGTAACATAAGGACAAAAGTGATTAAGGAGACAAAAGTCTTTCTAGGGACAAATTAGTTATGGAGACAACCTGTTTATAAAGGCAAGGGCAAAATATATTGGCACCTTTGTTATTGTAATAACCATTTCCTTGTGGAATCATTTATGGGGACGTAACGAAAATGTAATGTTAAGATATTTAGATACTCTCCACAACACACTTGTTTGAGTACTATTTATTAACATATTTATTAAAATCCAAACAGACACTGTACAATCTAGCACCTATAGTTTAATTACTATCCAACATATATAAGTGTCTGTGTGAATTTAATACGGGGATAGCTGTCCAAAATGTACAGATGTCTATGAATGTCTATATACGTCTGTGTGAATTTAATACGGGAATATCAAGCAAGCATCTAACAAGCCATACCCACAACACAAAACGCCAAGCCAAAAACCTTGTCTCTAACATGCCCACACCATTTATCAGAAGAAAGGTTATTATGTAAAGGAGATGAAAGCAACGAAACATACTATCGATCACATCACCTCTACCATCTAACATCCAATGCACACTATTTAAAACATCTTGCGTAGTTTCTAAAATCCCCTACTATTGTACAAAACGGGTTGGATGTAACTGAAGACGATGAAATCGCACAAATATATCCAACGCATCACGTATACTATCCAATACCCCCACACATAATCTGAAACGTCTTGTGCATTGTCTAACAAACTACACATACCATTAGACGAAAGGAGTATGAACGTGAAACAAAACAGGACCAAGACCGATAGAACTATGGATTCATAATACTTACTAGCTGTTTTTGTGAAGGTGATAATGGAAAGAAAGAAAAGTGAAAATATTTAATATGATAGAAGCACATAATATGACTGAAAAAAATAAAAATGATGAAATAATATTCATAGCTTCAATAAAGAAAGAAAATATAACCATTAACAAATCAACACATTTAAGAATAACAAGTTTCTATAGCAAATTCAAATCAACAGTTCAGCAAACACTATATAAAAAAATTAACGTATTTACAAGGCGGACAACGCTCAGGAATCTACAACATATGTATCATATTACGCACTCTTGGAACTTACAATAAATCATGATCCCTTTCCACACCATTAGTAGCACACCTAGATCATGTTTGCCTTCAGACTCTCTCATTTCTTTTCTCTTCTCTATTGCAGTCTCGTGCTAATAATGTAGCTATTAATTTTTTCCTAATGATATCACCATTTCCATATCATTTACTATTAATTAATTACTTTGATTCGATAGAAATTCATTTTTCTTAATGCTATCACATTTTATATATCAGATTCTACCAATTAATTAATTACTTCGATTCCTATTCATCAAGCTACCTACTATTTCCCAATTATACATGCAATACACTCCCCTACAATGTGCCTTTTTGTATTTATCAAATCATGTTTTCTTTGTCTCATTTATTTTGCCACTCTCATTAAGCAAGCACCTACAGTCACATTCCTACCACTAAATTCCCTAGACATATTATTTAACACCGGCTGAACTGATGGTTAGGCTACCATCATACCTCTTAGACAGCCCAGTTAGTACCGCGCCCAATACAAAACAGGAAGAATGCTCTCCCAGAATGGTGCAGTCCTGTAACCGCTATCAAAACATAAAAATAAAACTCTAAGAAACAATTGGCAATCATATATACATATTTAGTACAGGTGTGTTTGAAATATACAAACACGTTTTCCTCAACTATTATAATCGTACGGATGATCCAAATTGCAACAAATAATCTTCATTACCCATAAAACACAGAAATCTCGGGACATTAATGGCGGGTCAGATAGAGGCCCACAACCAGATTACAAAGCAACTTGAAACTGTGTAATGCTGTCACAACTGAGTAGTGAGAAAAAATTAGTCCAAACAAGATTATCTACAAGTATGAGTGGAAAGAAAGATCAAGGCAAGCAACAAATATAAACCAGATTACAGAGTGGCACCCTAATGGAGACATCTGACACAAGTATGAGTGAATCAACCTTGAGTACAATTCAGCTGGACTTGGATGAAATAAAGCAAAGTCTCAGAGGGAGCATTTCAAAAGCAGATTTTACATCTGTTATTGCTGACTTGGTGAAAAAGGATGACCTAGCAGAAATTGTTACAATTATTGTGAGGAAACTGTTAGAGAATGTGAAGGAAGATCTGAGAAAGGAGATAGTAGCAGAAAGTGAGAGGGTAATAAAGGAGAGGACAGGAGAGTTGATGGACAGGGTGGATTCACTGGAATTTGAAAACCACCAATTGTTAGAAAAATTACAAGAAGCAAAGAAGGAAAATGATAAAATGAGGATTGATATGAAAGATTATGAGAGGAGATCAGAGCAAGCAAGTGCAGCTTCAAACCAGTTCGAACAATATTCAAGGAAGCTGAACATAAAAGTTTTAGGGCTGGAGGAGGAGGAAAATGAAAATCTGAGAGAAAGAATTCCTAAGTTGGTGAAGGAAGTCACAAAAATTAATTTAGATAACAGGTACATAGTGGCTGTGTATAGGATTCCAGGTCGACAGGGACAACCAAGGCCAGTGATTGTCAAATTCTGGAGTCTGGATTGTAAACTTCCAATTATCAAGAAGCGGAAGGATTTTCTGCAGTACAAAGGAATTCGACTGGTAGAGGATGTAACCAGGCTGAATACTGAACTTATCAATAAATTATCTAGGCATCAAGAAATTGACAGTGCATGGTACTTTAATGGATCTGTGTATGGTAAAACCAAATCAGGAAAAAGGATAAAATTTGACATCTGTCATGAAATTGATGAGAAAATTAGATTATAAGTGTAATATGCAATTCTGTGAACTTATGAAATTGACCGAATAGGTATGTGAACTTTCGTTTTTATACTCCTTTTTATACTCTAATTTGTTTTAATATTTTGTTTATAAGACACTTCTTTCCCTCACCAATTTTATCCATAATTTATATGTCTGATGATTCGCTGGTCCACTGTTATATCTCTCCCTAATAAATTCTCTCACTAGTTTATAAATCATCTTTCACTCTTATACTCTCATATACACATTTACTAAGTTGCTTACTCACTTTTCTCAACATTACTCTTCCATGATAAATCTCTCATTCTCACATTTTTTGCTCATACATTCAATCACCCACCACTTCCTTGTATGCGCTCTTTCACTCTTTCTTTTTCTTCCCTTTTACCCCTTTTTTCATTCATTAAGTTGTAATTTATATTCTTTTTAATCTGTGCCGTTTGGTTTACAAAACTGTCTCTAGCTCCGGAAAGGTCTGTCAGAGGTGCATAAGAGTTATCGCAAATGGAGTTGTTTCACTTGTTGTCCATAGTATACTGTATCAATGTTAAATGCAGCCAAAGCTACAGCCTTTACTGTAACACCATGGATGATTTTATTATGGATGTTTGTATTCTGTGTGAGTGTACGTGTGAAAGCCATGCATATGATAAACTCAAGGTGATAATTACTTCATACATTCCTGTACAAGAATATGTATGTGTAAAGTTTCTGCTGTTTTCATGGATAATAAAATAAAAATTATATCTATTAATGTTAGAGGCCTGCAAGGTTCAGTCTTAAAACGAAGGGATATTTTTCACTGGGTAAAACAAAAGAATGTATCTATAATATGCTTGCAAGAAACTCATAGTACAAAGAACGATGAAATATATTGGGCAGCTGAATGGGGATACAAGTGTATATTTAGCCACTGCTCTAGTAAGAGTGCTGGGGTTGCAATATTTTTTAGAAATACTTTTGAATTTATAATTCATAGAGAAAGATGTGACAGTCAAGGGAGATTTATTATTTTAGATATTACAATTAATGGCAACAGAATAACCCTCGTGAATTTGTATGGTTATAATGATGATAATCCTAGCTTTTTTAGAAAGTTAAAGGAGGAGACTTTATTTTTTGAGAACTCATCAATTATAATGTGCGGAGACTGGAATACTGTTCAAGACTTAGATTTGGATACTTATAATATTTTACATGACAAACACCAACAGCCTAGGGCAGCGATTCAAGACCTGAAAAACGAATTGGAATTAATTGATCCCTGGTGAAATTCCAACCAAGACTTAAAGACGTATACCTGGAGGCAAAAATCTCCCTTGAAACAAAGTAGACTAGATTACTTTCTTGTATCAGATGACATTCATATGAATACAGCTGATGCATGTATCTTACCAGGGTACAAGACTGATCATTCAGCTATTGTTTTGAGTGTGGCGTTTTCAACGTTTCCAAGGGGAAAAGGATACTGGAAATTTAATAACCAACTGTTGAGGAACATTGAGTATACTGATTTGGTCAAAAAGTGTATAACTGACACTGTAAATGAATATTATGTAGGGGGAAATAAAGATGACTCTCTCCATGTTTCTCTTTCCTGTAACGACCAAATGTTCTTTGAAATTTTGAAAATGAAAATAAGATCTGAAACTATAGGTTATTCTATTAGGAAATCAAAAGAGAAACGGGAAAAATTAAAGAAAATAATATAAATTCAGGGGGGACTGTCGAATAACATAAATGGGGAAATTCTGGAAAATTTAGAGAGAAAAAAAGCAGAATTAGAGGAATCTAGGAAAAAATACATAGAAGGTGTTGTATTAAGATCTAAAGCTAGATGGTATGAATTTGGGGAAAAAACACAAAGTACTTTTTAAATCTTGAAAAAAGAAACTATGTTAATAAGACAATAAAGGAAATTATTTTAGATGATGGGACAAATAAATCTGACCAAATAGATATTTTAGAAGCACAAAAACAGTTTTATATGGAATTGTTCAAAAGTAGAATTGCTCAGCTTGATGATGAGGCTATTCAAGAAACTCGAAATAGATTTTTTAATCACAATATTAAACTTAGTCGAGAGGAAAGAGAATCATGCGAGGGTCTGCTTACAATTAATGAATTTGGTATGTCTCTAAAACGGGTGGAAAATGGAAAAAGTCCTGGCTCGGATGGATTCACTGTAGAGTTTTATAAATTCTTTTGGAAGTCTCTGGGGGGGATTTATATGTAGATCAATAAATTACGGATATACTGTAGGAAAACTTTCAGATTTTCAGACTCAAGGAGTCATCACCTGTCTACCAAAGGAGAAAAAAGACAGAAGATATTTTAAAAACTGGAGACCTATATCACTTTTAAATACTGATTATAAGATTGCTTCGGGAGCAATTGCAGCTAGGATTAAAAAGGTTCTTCCATCAATAATCAGCGATACTCAGAAAGGATATATGAAGGGTAGATTCATTGGAGAAAACACCAGACTATTATATGATATCATGGACCAACTTGAGAATGAAAACAGATATGGTTTATTATTGTTAATAGATTTCGAAAAAGCCTTTGACTCAATCAACTGAATCTTTGCGGAAGAAGCTCTACAATCTTATAATTTTGGTGATTCCGTTTGTAAGTGGTTTAGACTGTTTTGTAATGACTCTAATAGTTGTGTTATAAATAATGGACATATGTCATCTTTTTTTAGACTTGAAAGAGGATGTCGTCAAGGAGATTTCCTTGCACCTTATTTGTTTATCATTGGGGTTGAGATTTTAGCTATAACTTTAAAGCAAAACGTGGATGTACGGGGAGTAATCTTTGACGCCAGTGAATATAAATTGGGTCAGTATGCCGATGACGCTTTTATTCTTCTTGATGGATCTAGTTTTTCTCTTGAAGCAACTATGAATATCTTGCAAGGTTTTTCTCTATTATCGGGACTTAAATGTAACATAACAGAAACAAAAGCTATTTGGATTGGAAACAGGAAATTTTCTAATGAAAGAATATGTCCCGAAATGGGCCTAATTTGGTCCTCTTCTAACTTTACGCTCCTTGGCATAGAATTTTCTCCAGATTTACAACAGATGGTGGAAATCAATTATATGAAGAAATTAACAAAGGCAAAACGAATACTCGCAAGCTGGAGTCAAAGACATCTATCAATAGTTGGTAAAGTAATTGTTGTAAAGACTCTTGTTCTGCCCATATTCATACATCTTTTTCAGCACTTCCTAACCCATCAGCAAAAGTTGAAGCAGAACTAAATCGCATGTTATTTAAATTTGTATGGGGTGGAAAAGTAGAGAGAATAAAACGTGATATACTAGTTTCCCCAGAAAACGAGGGAGGACTAAATATGATACACATATTTTCATTCATTAGGTTTATTAAGATAAGATGGGTTAAAAGATTGCTGGAAAAGGAAAATGGAACGTGGCAGAACTTAATCAATACAACTATACTCAGAAATAAAAAGGATATTTGGAATTTAGGGAGAAGGTAATTAGAAGAATTTTGTAAGTTCATTAAAAACAGTTTTTGGAGAGATGTAATTTTGGCAGTATCTAAATGGAAAGAAGAACCGCAAAGTCCTAACGAGTATCTATCCATGAGTATTTTAAATTTTGTCCCCCCTAAAATGATCTATCAATACAAATCCTGGACAGAAGCTGGTTTTGAAATTCTGAACGATCTAGTAGATGTTCACGGTAATTTAATACCTTTTGAGATAATAAAACAAAAAACTGGAAGCGATGATTTCTTGAAATACTTCTCCTTAATATCCAGAATTCCTAAAGCATGGAAAGATGCCATAAAAAAACACCTAGTACATAATAATTTTGATACGCAGGAGGATAAAATAACGAACTTGCGAAAACAAGATTCACTCAAGTTTGTTTACAAAGATCTTTTACAGGAAGCTAAAAGGCAACACACTGCGAAGCAAGAAACTTGGATGCAAGTATTTAATAAAAACATAAGTAGTGAGGAGTGGTCTGATATATGTAGCCGGGCAAAATGCTGTACCAAGGATACCAAGTTGATCTCTTTTAACTTTAAATTAATCCATAGAATAATCGCTACTAATGATTTTCTTAAAAGAATTAACATATTTGATGACAACAAATGTACTTTCTGTAAGAGTGAAACTGAAAGTATTGAGCATCTCTTTTATGACTGCAGTATTACTTCACAATTTTGGTACCGTTTTATTGAAGTTTTTGCACCTTTTTGCCCAAATATTGTACATCTGTCCAAAAAAGAAACATTTTTAGGAAGTGAACAACTGGACAGTTTGGGTAATTTTCTGCTTATTTTGGCAAAATATTATATTTATACTTGCAGATTCAATATGAAAAATCCTTCTATTTTTGCTTTTAAGCAAATAGTTGCAATGTATAAGAACATTGAAAAATACACTGCTAAGGTAAATAAAAAAAGGACCAATTTCTTCAAAAATGGACCTCAACAATGAACATTTAACTTGTCTCTGACTTGAGGGTAAACAGGAACAAAATACTGTAATATCACAAAAGCCATGTCACCTAGATTGTGTGCCATATGCATGTGTATATGCGTGTGTGTGTGTGTGTGTTTTTCTTTTTTACTTTCTCTGTAGATTATATTTATTATCCCTAGATTATCTGATAACCAGAAATGTTTGATTGTAAGGTGACCCTGGGATGGTTCCCGACCCATTGGTCAACCTATTACGGGGTTAATAAAAAAAAAAAAAAAAAAAAAATATAAAAAAAAAAAAAAAAAATGAAACTGTGTAATGCTACACTCTACCAAGATGCATCCTATCAGACAGATTTTATCTTTACAGGACATACGCAAATCAACTATATATCCCAAACCAAAATTGCAAGCTTACTTTTAAGGCTGCAGCAAGCTTGTTATGTAAGCTTGCGGAAAGCTTAGATTTGAAACAGCGGCAAGCTTGCGCAAGCTAGTAATAGAGATAGGTAAGCTTGTGCAAGCTTGTCATGTAGGCTTGCGGCAAGCTTGTGCGGGCTTGTCATGTAAGCTTGCACAAGCTTACTAATTACAAGTTTGCGCAAGCTTGCAATCAAAACTGACCTTTCTAGCTGGATCAGAAGAACTCATATGGCATTTATTAAATTATTCTATACCTGGTCACACACCTCCATTTTTCTAGCCCTTGATGTGCAAAAAAATATACAATATGAAATATTAAAATGAAAATGTTAATATATGGTGAACATTAATTAGCATGAGATCTTACTGTCACAATGAAAAAAAGAATGAAGTCATCAAATCGTTTACTATTTAATCAGATAAAAATATAAGAGCTTATGAATATGTGTGAGGAAACTCTTTATACTTTTTTTCTGTATAGCTTTTGAAATGTTCTACTAATTTACTTCCATGTAGAAATCCATTTGGGGGAGGCTGGTGTCAAATGGTTAGGTTCCCTCTCTCATCTGTCAAAATGATAAACTATTAGGTGAAAACAAAAATGTTTGCCATTTGAGTTAAACTGAACAAGCTCTTCTAAACAAAATCCTCAGAATAAAATGTTGCATCCTCCTCTGCTTCTGGTGTGATTCAGATATCATCCACTGAAATGGATTACAGCAACATGTACTATGTAACCAGTATAACAAAACAAAAAAACCGAGCATTTACCTCTTTGGCAAAAGCACCTAATTGTTTAGTTCCAAAATCACTTATCAAGTCCAAAACAATATCAGTAAATGTTATTTTAAGATCATCCTTTAATGAGCTCCTAAATTTTAGTTTTAGCATCCATTCTGAAAGGCACATGTGAAACGAGCTTTAAACAAACAAAAAATCCGATACAACTGATTAGGTATCTTAGGACATTTTGAAATAAAATAACTGCCATATTCTTTGAGAATGAAAATAATTAAATTTAACAACCTCAGAGCGATTGTTGAATCTGATATGTGAGAGGAAAGAAAGACCCTAAGAATAACAGAAATGAGATTCACAAGCGTGCGTTTGATTTATAATCTTATAACCCTATTGTCGATAATTGACAGCACTGCATGGATTACTGCAGTTTGGCAAGCGCAGCAATCAACAATAATAATCTTCAGAGTTGTCATCTCAGTCATTGGATGCAGCAACATTACAAAATCAATTTTGACGTATTTATATGGTAAATGTGAAACAGAACGCTACCGCCACTCAACGGTCCAAAAACTGGCAAAATACTACACACTCTTGAATTTACTGACCAACATGATAACTCCGAGACTTCAAATTATCTCTCGGGTTATAGGATCGGTTGCTGCACAAATATTGCTTCAGCGGGCAACGAATTTTACAGAAATAACGTGCTAAATTGTGACAATTTAACTCTGAAAATTGCGCCTAAATTTTTTAACTGACGCTACAATGGCTGTTTCGTGTTCTTGCGACTCAAATCTGTTGTGTGTATATTTAGAGTTCGAAACCAGTCTTTTGACAGTAAACAGGGGAAGTAACCGCCTTTAATAATTCGATAAAGAAAAACCACATTTCATCTTCCATGGTTTGATTTGATTTCTTTTTAAAAAAGCAAAATTAAAGAAAATCTCAATTCTTTATGTAATGTTGGCAGAATGGGATGCATCTCTCTCTCAAAGAAAACAAAACATTGTGTATATGTTAAAATTTTTATTTACTAAGTAAATAACTGACAATATCTTTTCTTCTGGCAGCAGATTATCATTGAAACAAATATATGACAATTCTTTCATAACCTCAGTGCCCGAAGTTAATATTACAAGAGTTACTGAGACTATTTTTGATGGTGCAGTTGGTAAATAGCATTTACAAATACTTGACATAAATTATGTTGCTGTATTAAGTTAGTCTGTAAATAATTTTGCAATCAGCAATTACTGTCTATTTTACAGGATTTTGCTAAATGGAAACCTTTATTCAGTCTTCCATATATGTTCTACATTAAAGTTTATCCACTGACGCTGCTGCTTGATGAATGACTGCAGATGCACTCCTTCATGATTTGCAGTTCTAAATAAATTCACAAAAGATGAAAAAAAACGTGCATTTGTAGATGAAACCACATTGGTTCATGTATGTTTGATTCACATTTATGCTGGGAAATTGTCTGATCATTTTGTAACCATGCCTCTTGAAAACATTGTTGGTCTGGGTTTATTTATTAATTTTTTAAAAGATAAAAGCTGTATCATACTAAGACCTAATACTGTGGGAAGTGATTGAATTAGTTCTATAGTAAACATTGTATGGGACGACTTTGATAATATACTGGTTATATGTGTTTGTAAGGACAAGTTTTTGTATAGTATAAAACTGTTTTACCTGTAGATTAAAATATTTGTATTTTTAGGAACATAAACAGATTAAAGACAACCAATAGTTATTTTATGATTATAATCCATGTCACTCACTGAGAAAATAGTCAATTCTTTATCTGACCTGGCTAATATTTTAACCAAGATATATCATTTATTTGAAAAAAGATATTTGTAGAAATAAATTACATTTTATATGAAACAAGGACAAGAAATCAGTTTAATTTGAAATATATATTAATAATGTTCCTATTTAAGTTCAGACAGAAATGTTGGAATAATACATTTTATGTCTGTAGCAGCTAAGTACAGCTGTTTAGCATTTCTGCAAGAATTGAATATATATATATATACATATATTTAACTAGAGTGCATTATCAGATACTATGAATCAAAAACAAAATAACATTTAAATTTGCCTTGTTTGTTGCTGCACATGATGTATAGCCAAAATGTATATTCAAAATTTCAACAGGTACTGCATGATCTCATGCAGGAGCTATAAAGCTAGCCGCCAACTTTAAACTTTCATGACTGATTAAATTATACTGTAAGCTTTCGTGTAGGCCTATGTAGAATTTTAGATTTTGCAATCTTGCAGACTCAATGAGAAAAATTCCTTTTGCAAGCTTGAATTTTAGATTTTCCAAGCTTTCCGACTTGGAAGATTTCCTTCTTCAAGCTTGAATTTTAGATTTTCCAAGTTAGTAGACTTGGAGAAATTCCTTTTATAAGCTTGCGCAATTTTTGAACTTTTTGATTTTGCGAGCTTGCTGCAAGCATGCACGTTTGCAGACATGGAAAAATTCCTTTTGCAAGCTTGCGCAAGCTTATGGGAGCTCCCTTAATAGCTTGTGCAATTTCAACTAGCTTGAGGTAAGCATGCATTTTGGTTTGGGATAGACAAATCAAATAAATGTTCTTGGAAGACAACTTCGTTTGAAGATATTATTTATTGATTTAATAAACAATAAGAACCATTCATTAAAAAAGAATTCTCCTAAAGGATTGATTGAATGCTATTTTTACGGCGTACCAGCACTGTTAGGCTATTTAGCGCCATACAAAAGGTTATATGTATGATCATTTAAAAATGATACAAGGCTTCATATCAACCTGCGATATCAAAACAAGATGAAAGTAAAACGATAAGATGGTAAGGGCAATATACAAAACTTCCAGATCAACGGGGAATGTAAATGGTGTATGGTAATAAAGACAGATGAAAAGTTATTGAAACTAAGGAACGGTATATACAGTACATAAAAAAGCTCATGGCGATGGCATACAAATTATAGCTTAAAGCAAATGTTTACTTGTTTTAGGAATTCTATAATACAAGTGACGTTTATTGTATTAAAAAGTTCCTTCATGTCAAGTACATTGCAATACTGATCGCGCGTAGATTTCAGGTCGCAACACTCTATCATAATGTGTTTAACAGTGAATGGTTCATTGCAAGAAACGCACTCAGTTTGGTTTTCACCTTTTATAATGTGGTAGTGGGTTATATAAGTATGACCAATTCGAATTCTTTCAATGACTACCTCCTTTCTACGGATGGTTATGTAGGAAGGAGTCTATCTCCAAGGGTTGGCTTGATTGCGTGATGTTTATTATTCACTTCATCAGTTCACGATGCCTGCCACATCTGACGTAAACATTCTTTGATACTTCGTTTAAAATCAGTATAAATTATTTTAAAATCAGATGGTTCTTGGGATGAGGCCATTTTAGCAGCGCGATGTGCTTTTTCTTTACCTTTAATACCAATGTGGTTAGGTAACCAAGAGTATGCTATATTGTAGGAGATACTCAGTTCAGTGTTTTTGGCACGAATATTAGTTGATAATGGGTTCTCCAGTTTTCTATTATGTAGTGGATGAATTACTGATAGTGAATCGGGGAAGATGATGCTGTTTAAAATACGTTTATGTTCGATATATTGCAGATCAAGATCTATTGCTCTTATTTCAGCTGGAAAAAAATGCTGTACCATTTGGTAAGCGAATTTGTGTTGTGTGTTTTCCACTAACGAAGTCTGCAGCAGCCTTTTCCTCATACTTTTATCCGTCAGTGTAAATTCTTTTGTAGTTTTCAAATTTGGTGAGGAGTTTGTGATAAGAGTTGTGGAAGATGGAAGGATTTGTCTCAGATTTATTTCCATCGTGTAGCGTAAAATTTACTTATGATTGTTTAAGCAGCCAGGGAGGTGTTTTGGAAATGGATATTTTCTAAATTTTAGAACGACCAATTTTGATTCTTTCAAGGCTGTATGATAATTTAATGATAAATGAAGGTATGGCGTTTGGTTTGTTGTCGCATAAGGTTTGTATTTGGGTTGACAAACAGCCAAAAAGGCAGGGTTCAGAAGGTTTGATCTTTATTTGAGAACATAGTGTGCGGAAAGCATTTCTTTACAATGTGATAAAGGTGGTTCATTCGCTTCAGCGAGAAGGCTTTCACATGGGAAGTCTTAAATGCTCCCAGAGCGAGTCTTATTCCTTAAAGATGAACTGTGCCAAGCATTTTCAAGTATGACTTCTAGCAGAACCAAAAACATTGTCCAGTTTGGAACGAATAAACCTTCGATATAAATTCAGGATGACTTGTCTATCAGCATCCCAGTCATTGTGCGCTACTACTTTAAATAGATCTAGAGATTCCAAGCATTTAGCTTTCAAGTTCTTTAGGTGTGGAATAAATGTCACTTTTCTGTTGAAGATAATACCGAAAAGCTTTGTTTCCTCAACAGCTGCAATAGATGTTCCATCCCGCGTGAGTTCATGTTCATCATTATGTATTCGTAACTGACAGAAATGCATACATGCCGTTTTTGATTTTCAGAATTTGAAACGTTAGTACTAGCCTAATTTTGAATCTTGTTGATATTTTGCTGTTGTTGTCTTTCAATGGCATGCATGTGCTTTGATCGATAACATATTAGAAAATCATCAACTTATAAGCAACAATCCACACTAGGAGCCAAACACTTGGTGATGCTGTTGATTGTGATGTTGAAAAGTGTCACATATAACATACTGCCCTGGGACACACCCAGCTCTTGCACATGCATATCAGACAGGGTGGAGCCCACTCGTACCTTGCATTCCCTGTCTGAGAGACAGTTTGATATGAAAGACGGCAAGTCATTTAGTATCCCGTAATTCCATGTCGTCTTATAGGCCTTTTCTAAATCATAGAAAACCGCCATTAAATGTTCCTTTTTGATAAAAGCATCGCGAATAAATGTTTATAGTCTAACCAGATGATCGTTGGTGCTACTGCCATATCGAAAACCACTTTAGAAAGGAGATATTAAATTGTTAATTTCCAAGTACCATACAAGCCGAGAATTGATCATTCGTTCTATTGTTTTGCACACAGTGCTCGTCAGTACAATATGTCGATAGTTGGTAGGATTTGCGATATCGTTACCAGGTTTGGAAACTGGTATTACTGTTGCTTCTTTCCAAATCTTAGGTACATTACCAGTAGTCCAAAAATCACTGAAAATTTTCAAAAGAGGTGTTAATGATGATTCTGGAAGGTGTTTCAAAACCTGGTAATGTAATTCGTCAGGCCCAAGAGATGCATGTTGGGCCTTATCTAGATGTATGATGGGCCTTATCTAGATGTATGATGGGCCTTATCTAGATGTACTGATAACAACCAGGACAATAGAACATGACCACGCCACCAGTCTAATGTCAAGATTACAGTTAACACCCCAAACATCTATAACCAAACAAACGTCTATATATCACAAGCTGCTCCTTCCATTGTTTGAAATAATTAAATTAGAAAGAACAACAATTATTCTCTAATATGCAAGAAAATGCAGCACCTCAGCATACAGATGCCATGTTATTACAAACGGCATACATGTATACATGTATATCATAATAATAACGTGGACTTTGCATAGCGCCTAATATTTAGAAGCTCTAAGCGCTTTACAACATTATACAACACCTAAAAAACATACATAATGATAATGATTACAAAAAATGAAACACGATGAAATTAGAAAACATAAAACATACTGCTTGCAGTCGAACTAGGTGCGTTTTAAGAGCGCTCTTGAATGCGATAACTGTGTCTTTTGTCTAAGTTCAGTGGCTAATTCGATCCACGTAGCTGGGGCCTGGTAAGTAAAAGAACGTTGATCATATGACTTCATTTTCATAGTGGGAATAATGCGAATACTAGTGTCTTAGGATGAGCATAAGTATCTTGTTGGTGTGTACGCATGGATGAATTCTAACAGGTATGTTGGACTGGAGCCCGTCAGTGAAACGTAGCACAGAGAATCAATTTTGTGTTTAATTCCGGATCGAATTGATAACCAGTGTAGGGTACAGAGCAGGGGGAGGTGTGCCCTGATCGTGGTACTCTAAGGATGATCCAAGCAACTGTGTTTTGAACTTTTGGAAGTTTCTGAAGTAGATATTGAGTTGAGCCAGATATACTTTAGTTCCAATAATCAAGTTTTCAAAGTTCTAAGGAAGACACAAGTGTTTTGGTGGCATCAACTGAAATACAATTGCGAATTGAGCTGATGCGTCTCTGCTCAAGATTTGCAGCCTTGCATATGTTCAAGATATGGTGCAATGATAGAGTACTGTCGAGAGTAACACCTAGGTTTCGGACTGACTGTGAATTTAACATCGGAAATGCATCTGTCTATAAATCGGATGGCATCATCAACTTTAGTTAGGTGGCTAGATTTGTATATGGGTATCATCAATGTACAATTGGTGAGACACTAGACGATGAACTATGACATTTGACAGCGGCTGAGTAGATATAATCAAGAGAACATGTCCATGAACAGACCCCTGTGGAACACCACAACAAATATCAACTGGGCTGTAGAGATCAACAGCTATACATCACTCGGCGAAACAAGACAGGACAAGAATGATACATTTGCACCACAAGGTTCAACTCACAGCTTTCAGAGACAATTTTGGTCCATAGCGTGTACATATAAAAACTACTGTTCCATCTACAGCCAATAGTATTTACTCCACTAATAATATCTCGGACATTTCTGTATAATCATTTACCAGTCATCACTCAAGCTTTCCAAAACCATGCCTCAGCAGCATCAACTTCTGAGAACATATGAAAACTAGGTAGGGCCAATTTACAGACGCAAAAGTTTGTACATCCAACAGACTGCAAAGACTCTCAAACTATTCAGCTTTAACAATTCAATTTTGAGGAACACATATTAGACGACCAATTTTTATATCACTATCTCATGGCAAAATGTGTGCAGAGATCCCAATCGAATAAAATGAGCAAAACCAAAAAGAGTTGCGCAGCTACATTCCTTTGGGAAAGACAATAATCAATCCACTCGTCAATCTCCGAATGTGATTCAACGAGTTCCAGTGTCAAGCAGACAGAATGATACTACCTTTGTCTGCCTCGTTAATGTGAATGTACTATGTCATGGCAAGAAGGGCTAATATTCTGAAATGTTAGGTTACACTAGATGAACTCAAAAAGAATTTCAGATTTACTTGATGATGCATAATATATTTTTACCTATAGTTGACTTTTGAGGCGTATAATCGGTTGTATGCACTTAAGTTCTCCAAAAATTGCGTTCATCACGAATTAGCGTAGCTATGATAATATCGCTTAATATAGTTCATTATCACTTACGTCCAAAAAGATAATGTATGTATTTATGAACGGTTGAGAAGACAAGTAACACATATCTGCGAGAATGTCTTTCAGTAATTTGTCTACAAACATAGCTATATAGTATGTAATGAGAGGATGTGGATGAAAACTTTATGGTAGGGTATCCTCGGTACAACAAAAATATCAGTCACAGGGACAAAATGTACTTCCACACCCTCTAATTACTTTAGTTGATTGTTATTGTTGTAGGATTTTTGACGCCATTTGTGTGTACAAGGTAGGCTATATATGGTGGCCAGTATAAATGGTGGAGGAATAACCCCGGAAAACCCCGGAAAGAACCACATACCCACATTGGTCAAATCTGAGAATCGAACCTACGCAGACAGAGGTGAGATGGCAATGCTCAATAACGGTGAGCGCTTTAGACCACTCGGGGCCCCTACTTTAGTTGAAGGAAAACAAAAAGAAACAAGTCTGACAAAAAACACATACTTTTTATTGTTAATTTTGGTTAAGACATTGATTGACAAAATGAAGCATTGTGACATAAGCTGATATTTTACTCGAATGAAGTTTTTATATTAGTCATTAATTGCTAATGATAACTGTAACTGACACTGGAAATTAAACACTAATTGTTTCAATGGACCATTTGAATTAAGTAGTACAATGTTTCTTAAGGTACTGTAAATTTGTCTTATCCACATGAACAAGTCTCCAAACCTTTTAGAATAATTACGATCGAAATGTCACATTCTGTACATTGTATTGAATCTAAGTGTACCTTTTACTGACAGGTTAGATTCATGTTTAGATGTATGCATTTGAAATATTCAAAACTTTTATTACTATGTAATGCATGGTAACATACCATAGTTTATTTATTTTAAAGAATGTGACACGGTAGCATCAGCTCATATTACATTTTACTGAACCATTCTGATAAACAGGTGCTAGCTGATAATATTATTGAGGGGAAGAAATGTTCAAAAAGAACATCTGAATTAACGTTTTACAATAAATTTAACAGGCTCTTAGTACATATCCCACGTGTGCAAATAGTCATCCGTACTTATGTTTGTTGTTCCGAATTTCGGATTAACGTGCTACAGAATATATTTATACGTACAGTTGATCTGTGAGGCATATAGTCCGTTGAATGCACTTGAAATACCCCAACTCTTTACGTCCATCACTAATTAGCATACTTATGGTAAAATCGTTTAACTTAGTTTATAATCACTTAACATCCCTAAATAATGGATTGTACAAAGTGTTGCACCAATGATCAAACCTCACTATCCCAACATTACTTTAAACTTTATGATAACTACTGTACCTTATTAGTTATTTAATCTGTAAATGGCTGAACAGATTATGATAGCCATATTTCTGGAAACTTCATGTATATTTAGAGGAATGGTTACTTCATTTCCATGTAACTATGCCCTATTTAATTACTTGTTTTCATGTGCTTTCACTCTGAATAGAATTTTGAAATATCCACATATATTACAAATTCTCTTCATTTACCTACATCATACAGATCTTTCATATTAGGTAAATTATTTTATAGATGTTCAGGTCTGGATTGCTACACTTAACAAGGTGGAATACTTGGATTAGCATGGAAGCTTTCCATCAGTCAGGTGATCATGCCAATGTTTCATTAAGAAGATGAAATGTTTCCGCCATAAGTTACCATAATTATTACATACCATCGCACTCTTATCTAGCACTGTCAATGACATAGCCTAGAACTTATTTACACGCATCGGCACCACGTTTCCGTGAGGTAGGCCACCCATGAGCTGTATTTTCCTATCACACTAGTATTGTTTGTGGTTAATAGCATTTAAACTCAAAGGATTGTGCCTAAAATACATGTTGTTGGTTCCATCAGAATGGACATTTTGAGTGTAATAATATGTGTGTACCTATGTGCCTAACTATCTCACAGAATAAACTTAAAAAAAACAAAGTTCTTGTCTTTGTTTTATCAGCCAGTACATATATATGCATTTGAACAAGCATATTGCAATTTGCCAAAAATATCACTGAGAGCTATCTTGAATTTCTTACTCCCGAACAAAATGATACATGTTGTACACACCCGTGCGGCCATTAGTTTTAAATACGGTCATTGGTCACCTTTGCTGTCAATTAAGTTAATTTGTACAGTATGTATGAAAATTGAATTCATGTATAAAATAATTCTGAATTTACATTTGTTTAAACAAATCTAATTTACATTTTATATATCAATATTTTACATCTTAGTCATATTTTCGGTTATACAGTATTTTGTACGGGAATACAGTTTTACCTGCATTAAAAAAATCCTAAAATTAAAGAAGAGATGACAATGTTGGTTTTGGTATATCTTAGCACCTTGTCTAAAACATGCACCCTGCTGTGCAATATTAGTACTCATTTTCTGACAGCTGTCAAAAACCTTGTTTGCAATGAAAAGTGAAAAAACAATACTTTGTGAGTGAATTTGAAATAAGTGTTGCATGCATATATAAGAGTGTCACTGCAGTTGGTCGAAAAGACGTTGGCAGTATCAGACACACATCAAAATTTTTACTTCCAGGTCAGTACCCACAAATATGTTCCCAGTGTATTTTGAGTGGATATATTCCTCTGTAATTTACTTGACTATGCCTAAGTTTCATTTGAGCATTCTTTGTATTGATTTAATGTTAAGTGCTCGTTCTTTAGAATTTAATCAATATTGTGAGGCTGTCTGTGTGCATTTTGACAATAGTGCGCAGTGAGTAATGAATAATTATTTTCTGTCACAAAGTGAAATCTATGATACACTGCAAGCTGTTTTGTCTCTAATCCACTCTTGCTAAAATAATACATTGATTTCATATCAAAATAATGCTATACAACATAAAGATTTACATCGATAATCAAACATTGAAGATTCTATTTAATGATTAGTCTACATGTAATAGCACATGAATTGCAAAATTAAATATAATAATATTTGTTATCCTGTCTACAAGTCAATTACACATGTCCATACAGATCAGAGTTACTTGAAATGAAGCATGCGAATCACACAGCTATGATAAATCTTGCTCATCAAGGCAATGAATTAATGATTTTGATCAGGAGTTTGGTAAATATGGAATATATATGCACTAATGATTAAATAAAATAAACAAAATTAACCCATCTAAAGACAAAATACATGTGTTAATTCACTAATGGGATAATGATATTAATTCAACATCGGCTTACAATCTGTGGCACAATGCTATCTTTTGACCTGTAGGTCTTAGAAAACTTGTAGCAATACTCTACCATTGTTGTCTTAGAACAGTCCCACCTAATATATGGTCGTGGGCTTATGTCTATTGCAATGCGGTCCTTCCAAGCAATGTTGCTTAGAACATTATTGTACGTTTACCATCATACGATCCTGACCTATTGTAGTTATCATATTAACGTTCTGCTTCTTTGTTTTTGGGAAGTCATTTTAAATATGCTTAAGTTTTAGTGATTGTGGCACAAAAATGACGACAGATCAGCATCATGATCTGCACAAAATTAACTTTTTTAAGGCCAGGATGCATTCCATCAACTTGAGTCAATTATGTTCAGCGGTCCTTTGAGGAAGCCTTTCAAAGACGTTTCAATTTGTAGTAACGGTGACCATCTTTCATGAAATAGTATTATCTTTTATAAAAATTGAATTGTTTTATCATAGTTGATTCCGATCATTTTGACCAAATTATGTATATTTAACAGTTGGGATTAGTAATTTCTATGGTTTTACTATTCGTTTGTTTCGGGGGGGGGGGAACCTGACTCGCCTGTACAAGTTTCTAAGGTCTTTCTCTATGAAAGGTTTTGTTTAATTTGTTAATTTTGTTTAATAATCGGTGTAGAAAAAGTCATTTCTTGTTGCTAATGGTGGCCACGTTTTATGGCATTATTTGTACAAAACTGAAAGATTTGGTCAAGTTCTGTTCAGTACTTATGGACATGCCACTCAAAGAGAGTTCTACATTTGGTAATGGGGATCACAATGGGTAGAGGATTGGCATCACCTGTATACATTTGAAAGGGCTTCATCTGATGTACCTTTTCTAATAAGTTTGATTTTGAAGAAACAAGCTGCTTAAAGATTTTACTATTATTTTGTAATTGCAACCCTATATGATGGTTGATCGAAATTAATTGCATGAATTACTAATGTAAATGTTTGTTCTGGCCAATTACCTAGTTGAATGAAAATAATCAAGTGGTGTTTGAGACGATGTTGAAAATTGAAATTGTTGACAAACAATGGAAGTACAATATTTCATGTATGAAGGGCCATGCCATCAGCAGCTAGTATTGCTTTACAGCCAGTGAGATAACGAATTGCTCTCTGGATTCTAACATCTAGGTATATTACTTTCCATTGTTAGTTTGTCTGTATATTTCATTGTTGCACTTCACTGAATTATGATCAAAGCTATGAGACATATATCTTAAATGACATGTCAAAGAGAACACTGCTTTTTCACAGATGACAAAAGAAACTATTGTTTATTGTAAGAAAAGTGACATGTATATAATGCTTAAATGTGTTAGTAAACAACAAGGCTTCATCCACAAATTCGAGTCAGTTCAGGACATCTTAAACACCAAATCCCTGAAACACAAATTAAAATATCGTGTTCAGGATACTGACATCAATGCCAACACATCTGCAGGCTCTCTCCAGATTTCGAAATGTGGCCTGGGCTGCATTTTTGTGTACCCATTCTTGCAAGATCTTAAAGCACTGCATTGAAATGGTTGGGTTTTCCATTTGTATCTGCTCAATTCTGGACAAGGAAACATCCAATTCAAGACCTAACTGAAGAAACTCCTTGCCAATTTTCATGGAAAGTCGGTTCAGTTGCTTCTCCAGAGGAACTGTATCCTGGATATTGAGGGGAAGGCATGAAGGTACGGAATCTGAAATATAGTAAATTATAGTTAGTGGATGACATATGATAAACATTTCAGCAAGAAACAATGATAAAAACATTGCAGTTAGGTGACCTTGAAACATCGCATAAGGATGGGCATACATGTCACAGAATGCATTGCATAGCTTAATAATGATTCATCCAATATATGAACAATGCTCCATATACAGGTTAAGGAAATATAAGCACACGCGCATATCGTTAACAGTACACCATACTGTCGTAAGACCATCACATGTTGCCTGTGCAGAAATATTTTCTTCTCTATTATTTACAGTGGCAATGACCGTTTGACACAACAACCAAGATGCTTCTTCCTTACCTACAGTGCAAGCCATCCAAAAAGATTTCTCCAGGTATGTGATCTATACCTAATTCGTTGTGCAAAAAGCAATGTATTCTATTAGTTGCAGTGCCCTTGAACTATTTATTCTATTTCTTACCCATGTGCAAGTCACTCACAAAGTTTGTTAAGTACTCAGAAACCAAGTTTCTTTCTTTTGTCAAGTTGAACTTGATAATTGATCTTGTAAGATCAATAAGTATCGTCATTACCCAAGCTGTAAAATATCTAAAACTTTTGATAGGTGTATAAAGTGTACAACACCATTTATTGTGCAGAAATCAAACTGATAACAGACAGAGAGATGTATGCATGGACAACACCCCGACATAATACACGGAGAAAAATGTTTAAGCAAACCGCGTATTGTTCATAACTGACTTTGACTCCATGGTCAAACAGATGAGCAAGCATGTTATGGAAATCAATATTCCTAGATTCCTAATAATTACTACCATGTATTAATGTGTTTGGGAAATATTAGCAAATAAAACCTTAACTAGAACTAAAAACAAATTATATATTACTGGGACCCTAACTCTAAGGAATAAGGTGTGAGCAAGTATGTCAAAGAATAAACGCCTTAGCTTCGTAATAATATATGCGAATTCCAATATAATCTTTTTTCTGTTCAAAGTGCAATAAAGCATGGTATTTGCATGCATTAGATAAACGATTGTGACAACTGCATTATTAATGTACATTGAACTGCCGTTATGTTTCAGACTATGGTATTGTTGCAGAAACTTTAAGCCTGAAGCTTGGAATGAGTGAAAATTTCTAGCTAGTAACAAGTACACCATTACTATATTGAGGTCTATATATTCATTGCTAGTAAAGCAAAGCAAGTTAGGTTATATGTCATACTGCAGAATGTATCCTCATGGGCCTTATACATCGATACCTGTCACCCTTAAGTCTATTAATTTATTGTCAAATCGTGCATCAATGTTGTTGAACCTAAAACATGTAATAGTTCCATAGCTGTCAACGATATATTATGAGTATAAATATTATATATTTTGATTTAATAGTATTTGCTTCAAAAGTTAAGTAAAATGACTGTTTAAAGCAAAAGTGTTCTACTAGTTACATTTAGATCTTGACACTATTTTATTACTAGTGTCCATCCGCTTTGCCCTATACTGACTTGGCCGTATAACTATTATCACGTAATTAATTATGATTTCTTTTATTGATGAAGGTTTGAGATTCAGTTCTAGACTTATATTGCTGTTTTGGTCTCATCGTTTACTCTAGTTTGTTCAAAATATCATGTTGGCAAACTGCCTGATGTATTTCGATTGGTACATTGAAACCAATTACTAATAACGGAATTACATCAGATTCTTAGTCTTACTACATCATGTATCCCTCATGCTAGTCAACCCATGTGACCTTAAAATTCTAGATTGAAGTTTGATGTTCTGTAAAGCCAAGATCACTAGCAATATGTAATTATGTTCATTCATTAAATTGTTAGTTCAATCACATCAATATATGCAAGTCTTGGTTTCCCTACCTACCTGTGTTTTGTACACCATCTTAATTAACTGAAATGCACCTACTTTCAATTAAGAATTGGCACCACTTTCATTTATGACCAACTTTGCATGATACTGCGTGCTCTAGTAAAACCATCATGTTGATATGATCATTCATTCAGGAGACGTAATTACAATAAGATTGTAAAGGTGGTTACTGCGGTGGTCACATTGTATGTGTAAGAACAACGATATGCATTTGAACAAGCTATACTTTATAAGAAGCATTTTATTAAAATCACCATATTAATTCAGAAGGTGTAGACATACCAAGATTCCGCAATTGTCAACAGTTGTAGCTATACCGGATGTTTCAGCAGAGCCATTTGCATTCAAAACAAACATAACCTGACACAAAAGACTTTTAGTTAAAACCCTCTTGAAAGTATGACATTGTATTAAAAGATAACAAATATATTAGATAGGCACCAATTTCATTTAGAACCAACTTGGTTTCAGACGAAGACTTCTGGTGAATTCCCCATGTTAATATGACGTTCGTTCAAAAGGATTAGTGATATCGTCAACGAAACCCTTTCTGACAACGAAAAACGGTCTCCCAAGCTAAGTGGATTTTCATATTTATAGAAGAGTACCAGTTTTTGAAGGTCAATATTTAACAGGTGGAAGAGAAAAAAATATCCCCAATTGCTACACATGCATTTTATTCGTTATTTCTAGTTTCGGAATTAAGGTAATATATTTTTCCCCTGTCCAGAGTTTATCATACATCTCCAAATCACTTTTTGTGTAGTTAGGTACGATAAAGAGGTATTCGTCCTGTGCATGAATTGCAATGTACCGGTTTTGATCATCTTTCAAGTAAATGTGGATTATGTATATACCATTTAATGAAATCAAAATATAAAACTAACAGATCCTTAAATAAAATATATCTATTTAAAAGTACAACTAAAACACTTAAATCTCCGACTACATAAAGATATTAACGCGACTAAGAAAACGTGTAACAGACTGCACCACAGAGAACAACTGGAGGCCAATTATTTAGGTTTAAATAACGGTAATTTGAACAAAATGAACAAACAACAAGAATGTTTTAAAATGAGAATCGGGTATGGAAAAACAAAAATCACTTTTTTAATGACAAGGAGATAGACTTTCATTCACACCAGGCATTATGTTTCCATTCCAATATCAAACGATATACCCGATCATTCAAGTGAAAGCCATGAAAAATAATTATAATCAGGGCAATTTTGACGTTTGTGGTTTCACACAAGAAACATAAACAATACAAACGTTTGAATTTTTATATACATATTTGTGACTGCGTGTTTTGAAGGAGCAATGGTTTGTGATACTTGGGATTTACAGGACTTCGGCACTACAATGGCTGTTGATGACATGTGTATGTACTTTAGTTTACGGACTGTAATACACGATCGCTACCTGCAATACATGTGTGTGGAGCACGTATTCAACTCTTGCTTCTTGGTGTCTTTTTAGCAGATGCACCTTCATAAATGTTCGTGGCTTCAAAGATTTAAATAAATGACGGTAGTTTTATTTCTGATTTTGCTACGCTTCCACACATGATAGTACTGTTTCAGACGATTTAGCACTGTGTGTATCGACACTCCTAAGCGTTCACGGTAATAACGGATTAAATTAACGCCTTCTGTGTCCATGATGCTACAAAAAAGTTGTTCATAACAGTGACGAAATGCATTTTGTGGCAGACAAACGTGGTCGCTGGTTGAAATATGTAGGCGGTGACTGACAACAGTGTGTTTATATAATAAAATCAACACATGGATCATGAGTGTGGTCGTAAACAGCAGATGGTCGCATACAAAAGAGGCCAATGAAGACATGTTTTATTGTACAATGGTCTTTACGACGGCTGCCATGTTGGTAATTTGGAACGTCTGGTCAGCAGCATTTTACTTTAGGAACAACTACACATCGTTAAAAGTCTTCCGTGAGAATCTCACATTGATAAAACGATTCATTTAAAGATGACGGCCATGCTGATTATTTTGGATGTATGAGTAAATATATTTCATTTAGGACCAATTTGAGCATAAGAAAAATGTATGTAAAGCTTCCTAATAATCCTCCAAGAGGGTTAGGATAAATAAATAAACATTTTTGCTAATAAATGAATGGATGACGTATTGTTGATAAACGACCCCATAAGCTTCTCGTATATGACCAGTAGGGCTAATACGTGTACAAATATTAACTCACCAACTTGAACGTGTCCTGCTGAAACCTGAAAACCATAACACATATAAGTTATACTTGTGTTACGACAAATGATATAGAAGCTATGCACTGCAAACGAATACAGACCTTCAGCTAGTGAGATATGCTGCGTAAACAAATACAATATACAGTTCACAATATCATTAAATTCATATTTCATTGTAATCGGAAAATTCGCAACCACCAATTTCAAATAATAAATATAAAACCTCGCTGATTACGCAGGATGCTTAACAGGATATTCTTGCTGGACAGCACCAAGAATTTCATAAAAAGAAACAAAGCATTGAAACACTGACGAACTGGAGGGTTTGCTTGTTATTAACTGATATACGATCAGATAGAAGAATATAACCATTGATATTGCTATCCATGGTCATTTTCATGTGTCACGTGGGAATTTATTTTAACTTAGTCTTCGAAATTATTGTGGATATTTGCTTTATAAAGTATTTTTAATATGTTATCATTAGTAGCTGTTACTAGTTTAATTATATACCTATATTGTAGTTGCATTCCTTGCTACAAAAGTTGCATGAAAGGTTATTGGATCCATAATTATATTAGTGATGTTATTAAGAACATACAGTGTTGAAGTTATGAGCCTACAAACTATATCCGGTAAAAAGAATGAACACTATGCCACAATCCCGAAGGGATTGATGCGATTGAAGTTCCTCCAGGGCAACAATTACCTGTCCCAACGTTTTGATATTCTGTGAAATCGTTAAGTTTCTTGCTGTGAAAGCATTGGTTAATTCTAAAATGTCATATGCATATGTTTAATATTAATAAAAATTGTATCAGTATATTGAAATTCGCATGTTTCTTAATATAAATAGGTCCATTAGTAAATCTTCCACCATTATAGGTGCATTTGTCTCCATTTGTTTCAATAAATGTTTTGTTCTCAGCCAACGTTTGGGAAAACAAATATTCCTATGTTTATAGTAATGGACACTTTTGATTTATTTTATTAAGTGTTAACACAGGTATATATGGACAAACATAAATTGTCAACCTACAACTGATCTGCACCATGTCAGTTTTGATGAATTACACTACTTATAAAATAGAGAACAAGTTATATTTTCATGCATAAAGTTCTCTGTCGTATACATTATTGTATAGTATCCGAAAAATGTTTTCTTTATCACTAACCTTATCCTCAAACCAACATTTGAGCAGGTCCTGTGAAATGATCACATGACTCTGGTCTTGGCAATGACAAGCCAGTTCTTCATTCACTTGGAGCACTGTCACAGGTTTAACGTGGTCCACGGAATCTCCATCACACTTAGGACACTGGATACACAACTCAAATTCCAGGCTCAGGCAAAAACAGCCAAGAATTTCAGAGATTTTCTCAGTGATGAACTCCCTGACTTTGCTACAGACCTTGGTGTTTGGCGTTTTCTCCTTGATTCCTAGTCTGGTGATCCTTGCAAATATGACATACTCCGTGAAGAGCAAGTATAGCCTGTGAACAGGGTCAAGGTCAAATAGGCAGCAGCCACAAAATATCAGATTTTCTGACTTTTGCTTGGCAATTGGCCAGCAAGCCAAACACGCAGCAACAAGCCTATGAAAAATGGGATGAGGCAAAAATTTCTCCTTGAAGGCATAACACAAAACTGATGTGCTCCCCATCTGAGGGTTTGGTTCTGGGATGATAAATTGTCTCGGAGTTGATTGGCGAAGCATGCAGGGAGCAATGCAATAACTTTCTACCTAGAAAATGTAAAGGATATGATCATTTCATATAATACATAAGTAAAAATATTCAGAGTTTCCTTAAACAGTTATCACAGGCAGTTTTGTCACTTCAACGTTTGCTCCCGTCACCCCCCAGCCATTATAATAATATTACTTTTTCTTGACTGCCCACCCCCTCGGGCTGCGGTGCAATGGCCGTGGATGGCACTTTTAACCCTCTGATTGCCAGTAAAGTGGAGACATGTGTAACAACATAATCTTATGAATTTTGAAGACAAATATTCACTGTCCAACACAGTTGGACATTTTCAAATTTGTTGCTAGGTATATCGATAATTTGTATAGCTTATTTTTAATTATATAACGAGTATGACTAAAACAAAATTTCCAATGTTTAGCCTTCCTTTAAATAGATTTGAATTCAGCTAAATACAAGATTTGAAATTATGTTTTATGGTTACTTCACATCAGAAGATCAAATAAGGCATACACTTATTTGTCTTATGTAATCCTTTTTGTAATTACCAAACTTGGGGAATCATTTATCAGTGCACGCACATTTTCAAATGGTGTATTGAATGGCAACATTGCAATGAGGCAGTGGATGTAAAACCCTTTGCAAAAGGACATACAATATAAGCCGACGTGAGCTCTAATAGGTATCAAATTTTTGACATTCATGTCCAGAATACTAATCACTAGTCCAATTGTATTCATTAGGTTACAAGAATTAGGTTTGAAAGCAACATTGTCCTAATTACTGAGTTCATAGCAGCAACTTTAGCATTGAATATTAATTTAATTGAGAAGAGGTAATGTTATACCTTTTCAAACATTATACAAGAGTCTTGCATTGGCTATCAGAGCATCCTTGTGTTATGTTCACTAACCTTGACCTCATCTCCACTGTCACTGAAAGCTCTTGGTCTTGCCACAATGTTCAGTTGCTCCATTAGCAAGAGGATATGCTCTTTGTTGTCATAGAGCTCTTGGTTTTCTCGATTTGTCCAAACAGCATCTAGGAGAAGGTGAAAATGTTATTCATTATCAGATCAATGTAACATACAATGTTTTAAAATAAAATTAGCGACTTATTTTATAATCAATTCAGCATACATAGGTCATGATGTTACAAGTTTATAAATACATAATTTTCGCAAATGTAACTTGCATTGTCAAAGGAGCCATAATTTCACAAAATTCGAAGAATGTATGAAATATGAAACAAAGCCAGATGAGATTAGATTATTGCCAAGTTCTTTTTTAAATCAGAAAGAAAACACAATTTAACACTCAACATGATCGAAACATTGATGACATCTAGGGTGCAGAAGGAAAAAATGGAGATACAGATGCCAGTGTGATCGCTCTGTCATGTTCTCACTAAGGTCTTTTATCAAATGGTATCACATCAGTCTGTAAATCTGAATATTCCCAAAATATTTGAAAAGGTAAAAACTGATGCAATATTTTACTGCAACAGTTGCAATAGCTTGCAATTCCAACTAGCCCCTCATAATTTCTCCAAACCACTAAAAGTGACCCAAGCTTTGGGTGTATATATGATGCCTGCTCAGAAAATATTTGAAATGTAATTGTTATTTTACATCCAACCCATCACCCCAGTTGCTTAGTCAATAATAATGAGAATTTTCATGCAGATAGTGACCATTAGGCCAATGTACCTACACAATGCTATGACTTTCCACCTAGTTGTTTATGATGAGATAAGATAATAGATCAAGACATGGGCAAATAAATGGTATGAACATATCAGAAATAAGCTTCAAAAGGTAATAGGACACCGATATGACAAGATATGTATTGTGCAATATAATTGACTGGACCCAGTAAGAGAGCAAGGCATTAAATTGCATGGGTAAGGAGTAAAATCCTTCAACCATTTGAGTCAGTCTATAACTGACGATGACAGAATACGTACAATATATTCTACATTAATTCAAAATGTGTTTATAACTATGAATGTGCACTATTGAGATACAAATTGGGAGTTGCATATTTAGTTATATTAGCAAATTAAGCAGATCAAATGGCTCCATTCCAATCAAAGATCAACGGAAGTACCAGCTATTTGCATGTCAATTTAGTATTACTGTTTATTTTGTCTAGGAGTAATTTGGAACTGTATTTCGTCCTTGTCAATATATGCCTAGGATGGCATTAATGATTTATTGTTTCACGTAAACATGTGAGTAAATTAGTCAGTATATAATTTTGTGTTAGACACATTTAAGTCGTCTGTATTGCTTGGCTGATTATATAAGATGACTACGAAAACGCTTATTGGCTGTTATATTTCCTGCATTGACCAACAATTGTATATAGGATGCACTGAAGACAAAATCAAAGAATACTTCACAGCCTAATTGTTGATGACTCGATAATGCTTAGTTTAACAATTATCGGCTTTTAAATAATTCGTCTTTCCAAACAGAGGCAAGAATGTACCTTAGTTCTTTGAGAATACAAAATATTTCCAAAATATTAAATCAAATGGATTTTTTCGTTTGGCTCTACGGCGGTGTAATGTTTCAAAATCGGGTGAAACTATCGTTTAATTGGTGCTATAATGAAACGTGTTATGACGAGGTTACACTGTATTGTGTGAATGATAATGTAGGGTGGCAATATGACATGCATTATGTGAACCATGACATTGGATAGAAATATGGTAGGTCTTGTGTTGTTTCAGAATAAGATAAATTGTGCAAATAATGATTTAGGAGTTCCAATACATGTACCGATATAAAATATTGATATTTCTCAGGACAGCTAAAGAGGCATGCATGTATTGTAGTTGGACTAGATAACTGGTGACATTCAAAGCCGTCTCCATATAGACAGTTTCAATTATGTAATGCTACCGAACATGAAAATAATGAAAATGTCAAGATATATGTGTGATGTCAAGAGGATTGCATTTTCGGATAAACTTTTCATATCTTATTTTCTGGATCATGTAAAAAAAAATTATATGTAAAGCCACTACATATGGTAATACTAAAATAGCATTTACAACTCTGTTTTAATTAATGTTTTCCTTAAACATTGAAAACTGAATTATTGTCATCTTCAAAAACCTAAACTTTAGAAATTAAAACTCATTATAAGATTAACTTAGCAACAGTCATCTGATATTACCATCAAAATTAGCTATCAATGTTGGACATATTGACCAGTAGAGGCTAAAGTTATTTCTGTGGAAAACCTTTATACATATTATGGACTTGAATCGTTTCTAGGTAACAAATATGTCACTGTTCATATTTACTACAGACATATGTTGTAAATAGTGCACATCAAAGCATTTTCGCTTTCGCAGATATCATTTTCTTTGAATGTACCACAACAATGTCACAGCACATGCACCTGGGACCATGAACATGATTGCACGAGAGTTTTGAAAAGTGAAATTAGATATGGATGCAAGTAAAGCTTTCCCTACAAAGTATAGTAATTTATACATAAAAGGTATATATGAGTGTATGAGACAGAGAGAGAGCAAAGCAGAGAAACGTTCGAGAGAGTAATACCGTTATCTGCGACGTATATATGTAAGGATATTGCATGGTTAAGTTAGGCATGCTATATTTTTAAATTTTGTTCTATTTGATCTTTTACATTCACAAACATTTTATAATTAAAATGAACATAAATACATTTTGTTTTATGGGATTACCCTCACGTATGACGTTATTATATCACTGTTATTCTTGACAATATATGCCTAAAACTGTTCCATTATTAGTTCCTTAATTGTCACCATTGCCGACAAGTGTCTTTAAGTTTGTACTTGCTGTAAAGGATATTATAAAATGTTACAATATCTGTGATTGATAGGTATACCTTCGACAACAAATTTGAAAGCTTTTGAATGTTAGAAGTTTAAGTGTGTGGATGTTGTGCATACATGCTAACTAGTTAATATTTTCTTCACAAACGTTTAATTTTATGTTTGTTATTCCAGAATAACAAGTTTGAATCTTGTTTGATTAATTAAAACCATCATTGTCCTATCATGCAATTGTTTTTGCGCATATTATTTGGGATTGGACAATTAAAGTAAACACGATGTTAAATTTAAATAAACAAGGAAAATGAATAACACAAACAATAAATCTGATTACACTATGGATAAGCAAACCTTACAAAAACGTTATTTAATATTAATTATGTTCCAGCTTGCTTTTAGAGAGGAATAGAGCATGGAGATGATAACAAAAAAAGGGGAAAAGATACAGAAAAAAATTAAAAATGAAAGAAAAAGTCGCCATAGTTAATAATAAGTATCAATGATATAAATACCTGTAGAAGCTGTTATAATGAAGGGACACTGATACACATGAGAATCGAAGGCATTCATTGAATAGAGTGTAATAATTGTACCATGTGTACCATCAGGTATATGTGGGTACTGCTTATGCTAAGAAATTGCTCTTAAATCGTCGGATAATACGCTGCTTATAACTTTAAAATAATACAGATTTAGTAAAATGGTCTTTTCAAATACAATCTTTTTCTATGAGCATAATTTATATTTAATAATATGAACTGATAGATTATGAGTTATACATTGGTATTCCGAAAACACTTTAAGTCTTATCCTGAAGATATGATTTCATTGCCAATGTTCAGCATACAGTATTTTAACAAATATTTTTATAAATAAATAAGTAATGTATTATGTTTCAAATCGATGTGGTTATTTAGTTACAAATCCATGTAGGCAGACTCGCTATAGATAACGATCCAATTGATGTGTATAGTATATTTGTAAGCAGTGTGAGGAAGCAATTTTATGAAAATCCGAATTTTTGACAGAACCTTATCATCCGAACAAGTACATAGATTAACCGTTATGTGGAAGGCTGATTAGACAACTTCTTTGTGCATGTGACGGCCTCCTAATGAAAACAAGCATACGCAGGGAATACGGTTCAGTTTTCCAATGTTGACGTTACCAATTGAATTTGGAGCTATTTATTTATTTTAGAAATCAGTGATTGTTTTATTTCTACATCTAAATGGTTCCGTTCAGATTATGGAACGCGCGCATTCAAGAGCAAAAGTGACTTGTGTAGTTATTGGTCCCTGGCAGGCACTGGTCTAACACCAGTAATGTTAACAAGAAAACGCCATAAAGTTGAATATGTACACTGGAAATAATATATTACGACTTTATGGTCATGCACTAAGTAACAGAAGGAACAAAGTTTGCAAGACTTAACAAAGACATTTAATTAAAAATGTTATAAATAAAAGTGTGAGAGGACCTTACAGAATGATGAAGTTAAATCAAACTAATCCTGAAAAGTTATCTTAAAGTCTAAACGTTGCTAATAAATCTCAGAACCGTATATGTACTCTTCCGCCATGAATGGTGACGTTGTCAAAATGACGCTGTATAGAACCACTTCGAATAATTCACAATAGTTCCAGAGTATTGTGATAGTCAAATAAAAAGCACTTTCCTTTTCCTTTGAACAGTCCAAACAAATGGTATCCTTTTAAATAATATCAAAGTACAATATAAAACACATCTGCAGACTTACAACAGAAACACAAGAAAGCAAAATGTCTCCAAAATAGGAATGAATCTGATTGCTCATTTTTCTCCTTTTCACATACCTCTACCTGACAGATCATATACTATTCTAATGCTTCAAACGTTCCATTCATGTGACCTAAACCATGCAATGGGAAATATCATAATTCCTCTATAACCGTCCAACTCCACCAGCCATTGAGAAATTACCCCAAAGTCGTCAGCAAGTCTATTAACAGTATTATTATTGTCAATATTCAACATATACGGAATCATCTATGTATAGGTCCAATTCAATTTTAGATCTTAATATCTCTAAAAATAAAGCTAGACGCTTAGGCAAAATCTAACTAAAGAAAATGATTATAATTTACAATCATGAATAAATGTTACAAACATTATAGACAAAAACATGTAGCAAGAGGTTAAAAAAAAATATAGATATGCATACCAAATGATAATATTAATCAACATGATAGGAATGATAAGCCCATAATCATTTTGTTTCATAATAATGTGCTCAGCATTTGCCATTGCCCTTGGAATCATAACTAATAATGCTATTGCACTGGAGATATAAATATAAACAATTAAGAAGGTTTCACCAGTAAATACGGTTTGTCAGAAAAACAGTGAAACAATTTCAACGCTGAACATTTCGAAAGGAAACTTTTAAAATCATTGCATGTTGTGCCCATTTTTGCCGCATTAATCTTGGTTTAATTGCTACCGACAACTGCATGAGAGACAATCGACCGTGAAGTATATTCTTCTGATCTTCTATGACATATATTGGTAACACATAGCAAAAGTGAATTTCATTTATTTGCAATCATGAGTCCGTGATTCAGAACCAGTTATGCTTTACTATGACATAATAGTATGAATTTATACAAATCATTTCCAAACATATATTTTTCAGTGTGAAATAAGTAGTGTCACATGTCTTGAGACAGACAGCAGAATGGGCTGTTACAATGCATATACAAACCTATCAGCTCTGGGGTCAGTTTTCCACTCTCCTTGAACTCACGCCACATGTCGATGATGGCTTGATTTTTCACAAACATATCAGCAGTGATAAGGGACTTCAGAGCATTAATGAACCATTGGGGGTCCAGTACAACTTTATCCTTCAATTTCGTGGTGCTGAAAATTAAAATATCTAACACTAATACACACAATTAATGTTGTATCTCAATGAAAAGAGAGGACACTTTATACATATAGTTTATAATGATTTTGCGATGTAAAAGAATGACCAAAATAAAGGTAAAAAGTGAATGTATACAGGTTAACTTTAGATTCTTCTTAATCACGATGGGTTCTACTTTATCTTGAAATACCCTGGATTTATTTTTTATTCGTTGGTACCTGGTCTTGTAGTTTTGAAAGATATTAAAATTATAAAGTTTCCTTTCTTCCTGAATAACCGCTCCTGTGGAATAATTGGTTAAATATTCCGTCTCAAAAGCGCATAAAATGGTACTAGCAGCTGCCCCGATATGCGAGGTAGTGTTTAACAGTTCCGTGTTAGGGCTGATCGGCCTGTTGTCAAAATAATTAGACTGGGTGGGTCATGATTCTACATGTTTGCTAGATGATGTTCAAGTGCTAGACATTACTGTAAACTTGCATACTGCATATAACGTAGTGATCTCACTGACCAATTGTTAAAGCTACGTTACAATTTTTAAACACAGACACAGACACAGACACACACATACTTTCTGAATCTGCCTAAGAGACTGTCGCTCATGAGATTTGTCGAATTCGTAACTTTCGCGAACTGGTGGAGACAGAGTAGAGAAGATTAACAAGATCTTTCCACCATGTCTCCAAAAGACCTGATGAAGTTGCAACGGCGTCTCGAGGATAATATGTATTCACACCACGCTTTCTGATGGGGTCGTCTCCGATACACATCGCGGAATGGGCGTGGTCTCAATAATATGGGCCTTGTTTACCGGTTATAAATCCAGCATGAATCCAGCATGCATGTTATAAAGAGGCTGAGAGAAAGAGAGAGAGAGAGAGAGAGAGAGGATGACCAATTTACCTCCATCTTTCGAGAACAACTTGTTTACTTTTATAAGGTAAGGTGCGTGATCATTACATTAATTAAAAATATTTCCTAGTTCAAACGCAAATAATGTAAGATCCATACTGTCAAATAAATTTTTGGGTTAATATTAGCGAAATGCAATGACAATTGGTCCTACAAACATCGATTTATAATTGAAATTATGATATAAAATATTATGAACTAATCAACTTTTTATTATATACTCATTTAATGTTCTGATGTAAGGCTTAATAATAAAATAATACACCACAAGAAACAAAGTAATTGGATGTATGCTGTATTCTAAAATAAATACACAACTCTAGACTCACCAATACACAGTAACAATATTAATGCGCACACACCAGCGCCCAGAGTTCATTGAAGTTCGTTGCACGCTCAGCATTAGTTTAATAATGATTATTTTGACCTACTTAAAATTGAAATTTAGAGTCATATTGTGAATGAATGCGCACTGAAATAACTTTTTCAGTTGGTCTGGAATGGATGAGTTTTGTTTGCATCACAATTTTTTTGTCTGCTTTTCATGGATTGTATTTATTGGGTCCATTATGTACAATGTACAGATAATTTGAGCAGTGGAGGGGTCGGCTTTGAGGGATCAATTGAAACTGCTTTTGTTCTGTCACTGATTGTTTTGAATCATCATGTGGGATAAATATGCATTATGTTGGCTCAGTTTATCAAAAAGATGCTCCGGAATATCACTTTCGTTTTGTATTGAGTAAAGTAAGAATGTGATATCTGATGGAAATGAAGTCGAAATTACAGTACAATTTCGCAAAGTGTATCACGGTTTGGAACCCGTAACTCATGTCATGTAATTCGGATTTGTGGAACAAAGTAAGTAAGTACATTTTGAGGACATCCATGCTACAGAAATGTAGGCATATGCATTGCCATTCGTATTACCAAGCTATAAAAATATATGGTTCTGTATTGTCACTTGCATACTCTTTGCTGGAGGTACTTAGCCACCCCACCTATCTACATGACCTGGCTTATATTGTATCAAAAATGTTAAACGGTGAAATTTGCAAAGTAGTAGCGAAGTTCATCCTATTCCTTTCAATATCATGGAGTACAAAATCGCCTCCGCATTTGTAATCTTAATAAGTTGCACATATTATTTGAAACATCTCTTGCTTGTACGTGCTTACATAACAGTTTATATATTTTATTATTCTCTAGTGTTCTTCATCTAGTGGCCTCATCGTTCACATTAATGGTTTTCGTGATTCTGTTTATGCTTTGAAGAATGTTTCTCCAATATAACTATCAAAATTAAACAATTATTTACTTTTTCGATATTTGACATTTGGACATTTTGTACAATCTTACGAATTAAAATAATAAAAGTCAGTGGTTATACATCTTCAGGCACATAAACTATAATCAGAAAAAGCCTTGTCTGGTTTGAAAATTCAAGTTCGTTTATGTGTCTATGTCGTACATTCTAGTTTAAGTAACCACAGCTCAGCGGTAATGTAATATACCATATATGGAGAGAATACATACTTTAAAAATGCCATGAAATCGTTGAGATTAAAATCTCTAAACGTCTGATAGTTTCCAATTTCCACATTATTTTTTGTCATTTTAGCGAGAAGTTTATTTCAAAATAATTATGAACAATAATCAACCTTCTTGTTCTAAAGGCGGGACCATACTTCGTACATGTGCACGTTTTTACAGGTATATTAGCTTACGTCTACTCTCTTCTGGTGGTTGGTTCTTCCATACTCTTTCACTTTACCGGTAATTTAGTACTTTCAGTCGGTAAGGAATCTACATGAATTCCATGGTGATCTTGTTATGAATTTAATGACATTAACACTATATGCTATTTTTAATGAGAAAATATTCCATAAACTTAATATCCTTTTTTAAATACAAAACAGCCGTATTTGTCAAATCTTGACTTTGAATAATACAAATATATTTATATTAACGATTATTTAATCACATGTTTAACATATATACAAACGATGTGGCCAAATGGTTACGACATTCGGAGCAAATGTAAATTTCGTTAAAAAGTGGATTTGAAAACAGAATATCATTTGTTTAAATATACTTTGATGTATATATGTATTATTTTGTATGACTGTGCAGCATCCTAAGATTGTTAGGAGAGGAATTGTTATCTGCTTGAAATAAACGTAATTTCTCATTTGCACTAAATATTTTCTCTTTTTCTGAGTAAGTTTGTTTTAATTTAGTGGTCCTCCTTAAAAATATCTCATTCAGTTGTTGGCAGCCAGCTTAAAGTTTCCCTGCCTCTTATATTAGTATTGTAGGCTTCGGTGTCAACAATTCCTGTTCTAATCGTCATGATCTCTAATGCTAGCAGAGTATATTTTTAGCTTAATCGTTCAACTTTAGTTAAAGTGTTTAATTACAACTTATAAAGTAATAATAATACAAACAAATGTATCAACCATTAGGCATTAACCATTTACCATTGGCTTGTGTGAGTGGATGCGAAATTCGTTTGAGCTGAAATATTTTGTTTTCTCTTATCTCGAACAAATTTTTTAAAAAATATAACATAATGTGTATAATATAAACTTATTTTCCTTAAATATGAGAGCAAGATATTTTATTCCGGCTATCGTCAAAGATAAACTTGAAAGGTGTTTGAATCTTGACTCAGAATATGCAATTGTTGGTTCCCAATATAATTGCGATATATTGTGGAACAAATCGAGGAATTTAATTAAACCCGCAGAGTACCACGGTACACAATTTCACATTATACTGAGCATTATTAATTGAGACTGTTAAGTGCAACGCATCGATTCGCATGGCTTCTATCAGCAAACACACCTTACACAAGCTGATACTAATCGTGGTTAATATTGTATAACATTGTAGTGAAGATACGAAAAGGAAAGATACCCGTCGGAAGGAACATTCTAACCCAATATATTAAAAGGTCAGTTCCTTGCAGTAGACAAACAGTCATAATTAGGATAGTTGAAATTTGTTTATATTGAGCTGTGTATCTGTGCATTACTTGTTAAGTTTTAAGCACGTGCTTCATATCTTGTTTCGTTGCTTTTTTAAGCAAAAATGGTTGTCAATTTGGAATTTAATTTTCCACATTTCCGAGGAGTACATTTCGGTTGCAATAATACATTAATTCTCTTCAAGAATCTGAGTAAGTTGTACTTATCGTCACGTCAGTGCGTACGTTTCTTCCGATTTATTTGGATAAGGGAAAAGCGTAAAATTGTTGCGTAAGAAATTGATCACCCTTTTCTAAATATACCATTACAGAATATACAACACATGTTTAACATTATTATCTGTTGTTCAAATATATTACCGATATTATCGAGTCTTTAAACAGTAACTCGTTGTAAATCACTTTTGACGCATCAGTGTTTCCATGCTATCCATTCATTAGTTGCACAATGTAAATCAGTAGTGTCGACCAACCCCTCCATGGTGGGCTTGATGTCGGCGTGAATGTCTTGAAGCAATTTTTATTTGAAGGCATATACTCCTCCACCGTGGAGAGCAATAGCAAAGCGAAACGGAATGGGATTAAGGTCACAAACACAAGGCGTAGGATTTAGACAAATCTTATGAGCTCTTTTGTATCTATTTTCTTTCAAGAGCAGAACACCATATGGTAAGACTTGAAACATAGCTTATAGATGGGGTGAAAATAATTATGTTAGTCCTTATATCAAAACTACAAAAGTACATCCTCCGATTGGTATAAAATGTTCTAGCACACTTGAATAGAGGAAACACAGCCACAATTGAACTGCAGGATAGGCTCATATGGAATAGACTTACTCTTTTCTTCGGCCACGATTACACTTAGAACATCAGACCAGCAATGAAGGAGAGAATATTTGCAATAGTGGCAGGAAAAATGTATACAATTAAAATTCATTTTACCTCCCTATTCACCCAGAAAACTACATTTTGATAGTAATAGTAATGCATTCATTACCACTAATGCATTGCTGAATTTGCCAGATTTAGGAGGATTCAATGGCCTCGGAAAACTGGCATAAAATAATATTGTACTTACCATTACGGTAGTGGTATTCACTATTTCACGGCATAAGTTGTTGGAGGGTTGGGTCACATTTTCTGGCATTGCTAATTACCACAACGAACAATGCCTTCACTCAGTGTTGTAAAATATCAAATGTAAAATGAGGTATGTTAGGTATGCCGATGAAGTAGCAGCTGCCTTCTCCTCACTGATTTTCGTTCTCATGAAGGAAAGGTATCTCTCGATGACGGACAGAAAAGCTATTATGTGAGTAAGGACAGTCCACCTGCATGTGGCGGATGATACAATATCAGCCAAGTTCTTAAGCGATAAGAACAGATGCTCCCAATTCGTTTTGTCATTTCAAGCACATGTGTCATGAAGAGTATTGATATATTCGGCTAAGGAGATACTACAATACAACGTCAATATAAATGCATATTGGTAAAAATCGAACATATACTATATATTGATGTTATAAACCCATATTTCATATTGA
Organism: Sinohyriopsis cumingii; assembly: GCA_028554795.2. Lineage (NCBI taxonomy): Eukaryota > Metazoa > Mollusca > Bivalvia > Unionida > Unionidae > Sinohyriopsis > Sinohyriopsis cumingii. The sequence continues at coordinate 83,550,757 of CM068833.1, forward strand.
TTAAAACTAGATTCTTATATATATATATATATATATATATATATATATATATATATATATATATATATATAATGTCAGAAAAAGGCATATATTCAAAGTTTGTTCAATATCAAATCAGAAATATTGCTTCCTAGAGTGGTAATAAATTCTATATATATATATATATATATATATATATATATATATATATATATATATATATATATATATATTCCAAGTTTGATCAAAATCAGAACGGAAGTTTGGCCTACTCAGCATTTACAGTCTCAGGCAAACATAATTCACGCTTGATAGACATTGGATCAGAAAAGAGAACTTCCGCCACATACTGAATTAAATAATTGTGGAAGAAGAAAATATGAATTACACAGGGCATACTCAGGAACCATACATATGCTCCACTGGCCATGCTTATATTTCATGTTTTAAATATCAAAGTGAATATTATTTTGTCAACCACTTAATAATGAAATCAAATTAAACAGATATTTTTGCAGCCTTTGCAAAATGATAATTTTAACATTATTTCAATTGTGATGTTATAAATAAAGCAAGAAAGGAAGAAAAACAACCCCATGCATATATGAGTATTATATAAAAGAGATATGACATAGAAGACAACACGATGAGATCTTAAAACTATTGGAAATTGAAATAAGCACCGAATCCCACTAAAAGAAAATCTATTTGTGTGCACAGAATATTGCCTTTTAGACTAAGAAATGTTTATCACCCTAGTTAATTTATTATTTTTCAAAACGATCAATTTTGTTGAAATTCTCCCACAAATATCCGGGTGATTACATTTTTTCAAAGCATAATCTAAAAATACTTGATAATAGTATACACGTTGTTATAATTGCCTACTTCCCACTGCACCTTTGTTTGAATAACAACCAGTGACGATCCCGATCTGCTGGCACACTGATATTGCTCGTCAGGTACTTATAGGTAAGTACTGAGCTTCATATCCAAACATACGCAGCAGATGTAATTATATATGTCGATATCTTACTTCAAATAGAGTATGCTTCCAATCTCGTGAAGATATCTGAGGAAAACGTCTAGTTCTTCTTTTGTCTCAATCCGAACTTTTCCATTGTCGTTCAGGCTTTCCACTAAGCTATATGGAATCACCTACAATTAACAAGAAGGTAAGTAATAATGAGACAAGAACATTGGCGAAAACAAAGTTACAACAATCAATAAAAGTTTGAACATTTCGTCTCTTTAACAACATAGGTACCTAATCTGACATTGACCTTTTACCATCTGACTCGGGTATAGCCAAAGAATTTACATGCTATGTATGTGACTATAAAGCACTCGGAAACGTTAGAAGTTTAAACGTATGTTATGTTGAGACTTTCAAATATCAAACATTTAACATAGTTTAACTGCAAGCTACAATTTAACAGACATATATTATCAGGTAATGTTTGTTAAGTAAATAAAGATTATATGATCCAATATGTTTAACTTATAAATAATGTATTCAGAATCTGAGTTACCTGAATAAATTGGGTAGAAGTAAGAAAGAACTTTACTAGTTGTATAAGAAAATAATTAAAAACGATAAGGATGCTACTTAAATAATATACACAATGCTATATATTAGTTCTGCAACCATGGCCATATCCCAAACAATCAGCCAAGCATGACAACTGTAGAGTTCATGTGACACTCGCAACGAAATGAAACTGTATGTTCAATGGAGTGTAACACATAATATCCCGGAAGTTGTAATCCTTTATGTTATTCCTTTCGTAAGACCAAACCGCTCTGCTACAACTGAGAATGGCATACAATTAAGAATTGCAGAAAATCGATAGACTTGATTATTGTTCAAAGTACGGACCAGACAAGATTGCAAGCGTGGACAAAAAAGTATAACCGATACAAATATGTAAACAAAAGTGAAAGCTTGCTATACCAATGGCATCTAAGTATGTGTACTAACATGCATGCAGACTTGATTTATCCATCTCAAGCATAGGTTGCCCTAATTTCTCCTGACAATGTTGTCTTCAAACTCAAGTCTACAATCATAATAATTTGGCAAATATGTAACAAAAACATTGCTGTAATCGCCTAAAAATATAGTCAGAATAGTCATGCGAACAAATTTAAAATCCACAGAAGATGGTTGTTTGTTAAAGATGATAAAGAGTAGTTTTTGCAAGAGGTATATATAGCAACATTTATTTCTCTTTCTTTATACATACACAATCATAATAGAGTAGGACTTTATCAGCTAACTAACGAATCTAGCCATTCGAAGCTAGCAAATGTACTGACCATGTGTTATGGCTTGTTTGATGAACAAGATGTTAATTATATAAAAGGTGAGTAATTTACTGCGTAATGAATACATATATAATAGTGATTTATAAACATGTATATCTTTTCCTGATCACCTAAGGTTGTATTAAGATTCATAGCATTCTTTTAAACAAATCATTCACAAAGCTATATTAACCATTATATCCAGCTGGAGGTAGTAATGGCTGTAAATCTTACAAACATCATGGTCATGCAAAGATTTGTCAACATGGTCATCGTTATATTGTCATTTATATCTATCATTTCTTATAATTTCGAATCATTACTGCACATTTTAGTGATGATCTATGGCTAGATTTGGCATACGTGTATAACGTCTATTTTACTATACTGCGATTGTACAATTACATAGGCTCTATAAATGGATGTTTATGTATGTGTTGACAGATACTAATAATAAAATTAGTGGTAAATATATTGATAGTTATCGGGCTGTTTCCAGTTGGACAAATCGATATGGTGTGTTCTTAAGTGAATTAATGGGTTATATAATTTGACGTTCTTTTACGATGTTGGAGAAATGCGGTTTGTCACGTATGATTTGGAAGAAATGCATGTTTTACCATTTCATCTGTATATAAGCCACACGTACTGAGCAATTCATTATTCTTTTTTGTTGTGTTTTTGTTGTATAATCAAGTCTGCTGACGGATTTTATGTTGTGTTTACGTATTATATCAGAGGACAACGTGTGTTTGGATTATTCTGTTGAAATGGAAAGTGATCATTAGTCGGCATTTTTTTACTGTCTGGAAGTGTTGTGAATTATTCAAATGAGTTCTGCTAAAGAGCACCATTTTAAAACGTTATATTTGTGGGCGGAAAAAAACACTCGGAAATCTGAAACATACGATTAATATTGAAGTCATTTGGACATTAGTATAACTTGTCAAAGATTATTTGGGATTCAGTTCAGAAACTCCTCTCAAATATGCATTATATAAACGTGATAATTAAATTGTTTGTTAAATTGTACAAAACGTCTTAGTGACACTAACATATATATATATATATATATATATATATATATATATATATATATATATATATATATATATATATATATATAGAAGAAGAAGAAGAAGACGAAGCAGAAAAAGAACATAAGGTAAACTTTGGAACAGGTTGTGATTATGAGATTGTCTCACGAAAATTACAATAGCTACTCAAGTGTAATAACTTAAACGAGAGAACTTTAACGAGAGTCGCACGGCAGAAGTGATTTGTTAATTGATGTGCATTTTCTGGCGATTACCATAATATTTACCAAGTGTCATTACAAATTATAAAATATTAAGGGACTAGTAGTACTAATGAGATTGTGTCATACACATTGGCAAGACCGAAAAGACGATAACTGTAGCAAACTGGCATGAGCAAAGTGTTTTATCGATATGTATCTCTTCAGGTGATGACCATGATATTTAGCGGATTTCACGGCAATTAATCAAACTCTGTGGGACTAGACGCAATAATTAGTAACCAAGAGATAGATTGATAGGTCGACAAACTAACATATAGCAAGACACGGTGAATAAAATATATACCGCCTCTTTAGAGGTGTGTTATAAAATATCCATTGCTTGCTGAGACAGAAGTCAGATTAGAGTGGTCCCACCATGGAGAGACTGGTACCAACTCCCATCAATCAACACTTACTACTAGAGCAGATCCGAATGCTCTTCCAAATATACAACATCAATGATGGCTTGAGAGCACAGGCCGACAGTGAGATAATAATTATTACTAAAGAATCATATTTTACTATATCTCGGCTTCTTCCTTAAATGTGCTGCTTGGTCATAATACACTAAGAGAAAATGTAAGAGACAAGGGGATTGACTTGACCATATTTCGCTTATGGATGCTTAACAAACGTGAAGCAGTTTTGAATTTAGAGTTATGTAGTGTCTATGGCTTACAAGTGTCATTGAAAAGAGTCTCCTACACATCGAGTGTTACTAGAGTAAGCAACGTTATTGAAAATATGTTGAGCAACTTAGGAAGGTAGCCTGGGTGTACAGCTCAGAGACGATATTAGCCCAACCAGGTTAAACTGAGACATTGGGTAGAATGATCTAATGAAAAATTATCAATCAAGTACATATGTACATATATACTGCTTATGAAACCAAACAGCATAAATAGCCAAGTCAGAAGAATTCAAACAAAATACTGCATCAGTGAAATGGAGAATATGAACTGATATTGTACTGAATTATTACTGAATATGTTTATTAAACATACCCGTGTTTAGTAACCTCACAGATAATTCTAAGATGCATGAACCTTATATCGATTTTATTAGCACACTTAACAGCCATGTTCTCTGACATCTGTGTTTGTTGAAGCTCAAAATACTACGGCCGATCCATGCATTCATTAATTAATAGTTAATACATTTATAGTTAATTACTTAAAATGAATGATACATAATACAGCGACAAAATGAAAAAAATGTGTATCATTCCCACCAACGTGTTCCCTTGATTTTCTTTGTTCAGCAATTCCAATATCAGATTACTACTGGGCCCATAGTTCTGAAGTGAGCCAATGATTGCTGGCACATGTATTCACAGGTCACCAGATTGATAAGGAAATATGGTGCTTGTCAGTTGTATCTTTGTGCTCAGTAGGGCCAATAGGAACTGTGACTGTGACAATTATGTAGGATTTATGAAAATGAAGAGAATATAGTGGTATATAAATTAATGGAATATTATTTGAACGAACATTTCTGGTGGGCACATTGGAATGTTACGCGTAGTATGGTACTTAACTTTAGATATATTTGAAAAGAGGCACAAGAGTAACTGACATCACTAAGTGACTAACATAGTTAATCCAAAATTCAGGATCCGTAGCTTGCTCCTATACAGACTTATTCAATTGGAGTTGACTGCGTTTGCTATGAGGACAGTTGTGTCAGATGTTTCTATATATTTTATGTCATGATTATTCCTGTTACAGATAATCTAAATCTGTTTAGCAGATTATTTCTGTTAAACATTTTTCTTGTTAAAATGTTTTTTTTTCTTCTATTTTTAGTAATGTTGTCCACATTATTAGACCGTGAATTGACATTATCTTTTCAAACCCGAAGTTTCTTTATGACATCTTACATACGAATATTACAGCTTACGTACGGATATTACAGTTCCATATTTATCTACATTTAATTTAATGAAATCCAGTGAACGTGTTACAAGCACATATGAAATCTGGCCATCTTACTTATTTTATACACTTTTATGGATGCATTTATTGAACAACATATGCCGCTAGCATGTACAAAATCGCGCAAATACGTTTGCTGACTGGGATCATGAAAATCTTGCAAGAATTGTCTGCGTCTTGATAGAATAGTGTCATATTCTAACATTCACTGGTTACGACTAATTTGCTGCTTATTTAGGGGAATGGCTGGGAGAAAATACATTTATTATAGATGCATAATTATATTCGAGTAAATGTTTTATAATTCCTTTCTTCTTCCAAAAATTATCTACTATCCTATACACTAAGACCTTTAATGTTTCCTTTTTTTGAAAGATTAGTTATATCAATCAACCAATTGTGGATCGGCATTATTCGTACAAACCTGAATATTTTTAAAGTCAGGAATCTGGTCAAATTGTGCTTAGCATTATTGGAATACAATAATTTCTTAGCATTTCATGAAGATGGAAGACCTTCATATCATGATGATTTCTACAAATTTTGTTTTGAAGTTTTATAGCTTGCTGACATTGTTTTTGGGGTTTTTGCAATTTTAGTCACAGTTGCCTTAGCTGATAATGGCTTTGCTATGAGAAACAAAATGACTGATCTTCGCGTCCATGGCATGTTGATTTCTGTCAAATTTAATTAAAAAAATTTGGGCAGCGTTTATAAAGTTAATTAAACAGAATGTAATGTGCCATGTAATGTGGAAATTGGCAGCTGCATAACATCTGTGATTGAACGACATATGATGCATGAAAGACGAAAAGCGAAGCATAAACTGTCTTAGACTTATACTCAGCTTAGATAAAGACGGGTCCTAAGTGTATTCTTGCTATATGTATAACACCTAGAAAAGCAGATTTCCTATAACGCGCAAATTAATCTAGAACAAATTAGAGCAATACCCCTTTGAGTCATGCTTTAAAAAGCAGAAAATGAGAAGTCATGTTGACTGACGAATCACTTTCAACACACCCATTCCCATTTAATTTGCAGTTTATTCCTACTTGTACCTTCACACCAGCAGTCTTTAGCTTCATCAGAGCATTCTCTAGATGAAGCCATCGTGCAGGAACCTCTTCCCCCCAAAACGGTTGCTGAGAGGCCAGCTTCACAATCTTCTTCTTTAACTCCTCCAACTTAGGATCAAGGTGGGTGTTATCAATCACGAAATCTTCATCAGTAAGATGAAATTTAGCTGGTCGGTCTCGCAGCTGGTAACGAATCTGAGCGAAGACCGATTCGCATACCTTCTCACGTGACGACTGGAAGAAGATGGGAAATAAAACATTTTTGTTTTCTATTATAATCCTTCAAAGTCCTTATCAAATAAATGTAATGAATAAAATATAGGTTTTTGAAGGGTGATAAAGCTTACATTGCCCAGGAGGGAATAGCCTTCAAGAGTATAAAATAAGATTTCATTCTCTAAGACGTTAAACGTTCATGAGATGTTAGACTAGTATAATATGTAACGAGCTTGTTATCCATATCACAGGCTTATATGCAGTAATCATCGTCAGTTTTAATAACACATGGTATTTGAGGAACATCAGATCAGTGTTGGAAGAGGGAATCTGGCAATAGAGACAAGTAAATATTGTACCTTTAAGTTAGAGTTACCCCCGCCCCAACTCCACATTATAATAGCAGTAATACGATACCTGACACAACTGCATAGTTGAATTTACCAGATCAGTGGGAATGAAATAGCTTCAATAAAAGAATTGACACAACTAAGGAATTACAGACCCTTGGCCACTACTCTAATATTATATCTGATTAGGTCACGTCGTTTGTTAAGACTAAAATCCCCTGAAACAATGTACTCTTGCTCTAGCGTGCTAAAGATAGCATACGAAGGCAGTTAGAGACCTCAATAACAAGAGCGTCATCACATGAGCCAATGGTGAATGAGTTAGATTGATTCATGAGGTAGTATTATCTTGTCACGAAGAAAACTTCCGTCTCAGTAAGGGACTGATATATTGCCTTGCTTATTATGGCGCCTAGATATACATAGCATAAACAAGTGTTGCGACCTTTACGGTAAGGAGAAGATGCTTTCTAGCCTTTTGTCTCCCTTTAAAAGTAGCCAAATAAAACAACAAAGCCCTACGTAGGCATCAGTCGATCTCAAACACTACGGCACAGATACGACTAAGATTGGCGACATCTATACGTATTGGTGTTACTGAGGAAAACTTCCTAAAAAATCTGTTTGCAAAGGAAAGCCACTGAATCTTAATTGCCAATTAATCGTATACACCTTTGTTGTATACACAAACTCAAAATTTGTTCATTGTTTTCACAAATACCAAGGAGAGCAAGAACACAATGCTAATCTTAAATTCTCGCTTCATCCAAAACTTTATGTGAGGATTGTGCTAAAGACCACAATATGCATTAGAGATTCAATCTGGATATCAGATACTGAGGCACCGGTCTCTGCAGCTGAATGCACCTGGCAAAGTCGGAATTTTAGAATTTGAACAGCTGACCAGGTATTTGAGTGTATTTGATGCAGCTGCCCTATAGGCTTTATAATATAAATAGAGCAAGTTATCTCTTCTGAGAGGAATATAGGAAAATATCAGCCACTATTTTAAACAAACATTTCTAAGTCATTTCCATTTACTTTTTCCTTCTTGAAATTGTTTTTATAGGTTAGCTTCTGATTCCAGATGAATTAAAATTAAACAAACAACATTTGCACTAATATATTGTGTATCCTGAAAAGCAGAACCTGTTTCTGCTTTTATGGTCTCACATAACATCTGAATTAGAAATATGACCATATGCTGAAATCCATTGGATATATTTGTTAAAACCAAGTTACTACAACCATTGAGATTCATATTAACTCGTTGTAGTGTTCAGAACAAAACATGACTCTTTACTCTGCTCACCTGGAAATGCTAATTTGGGTAAGTTATTTAGAAAACGGTTTTTTCAAGGTTTGAAAAGAATCCCATAACAGTTATATATCATTGTATAAAAAAGAAGGAAACATCTTCATTTTCTTCAAACCTACTCGTGCAGAAATTATCCCACATATATAAAGTATTTTCAGGATCGCCCAAGCGGCGTCTGTGTTTGGAACCAAAGCAAAACCGAAAGACGTATGAACACATTTGGACTAACATTCAAGTCAAATGTACACACACATAAAAATGGGTGTGTGATGTCAGTTAGCATGGTCGGATGGGTGGGAAAGTATTTTCTTTGATTACTGTAGTAGTTGATATCCTCAGGACATCCTTTATCTTTTGTGATTCAACTGAAATGCCCATTAGTTTACAAACTACGTCGTGAAGTGGGTATTGCGACATATACGATTGTACAAATTGTAAAATAATTGTCATCATATTTTGCATGTTGTTTTGAAATCGTCTTTGAAAAGTTGAGTTTCTCTTCAATCATAATAGTTGTCAATCTATTGAACTTGTACTGTATTATGCATACAAGAACACATGATATTTATCATTGCGCACTGTATTGTGCCCAAAATTGCAAAGCTATGTGTTTGCCAAGGATATAAATCCAGCTCTAATTGCACTGATTTGTATTGACGCATGGTTTCTTATTTCAAAGTGCCCTAGAGCCGAAAGACCTGATGGAACATTTGTATCTCTGCAACATGAGAGTGGAACATGTTTCGTTTTCAAAGGCTTTAAATCCAATTCTGTCCTGTTTATTTTTAATCATTTTCAATCACATTAATTTAAGATCATCGCAAATACTGTTACTGCGTAAAGTTTGATATTAGCTGTAATACTGGCTCATTCAACGTTTAATCATAAACATATCTAAAACTATAAGATATTATATGTTATTTATGACAAGATTCGACTACAGATAACAAGAAAATACGAAATCACACTCATAGTAGGTTAATAACCCAAACAATATTACATTTTCGTTTTAAATACAGAATAAATTATTAAGAATCAATTTTTTTGGAACTTTTAACAAAAGCATGCAGCATAAAATGTTCATTTTAAAATTATGTCAACATATGAATTTCTAAAACTTAAGATAATTGCAGTACATTTTAAAAAAAATGAATAGTCTTAATAATCTATGCCTGTTTCTGGGTTAGTTAAAACGGATGCAAATATAAAGAAAAAAAATCCCGGAGTGTAACAAAGCCTGGAAACCAACTGTTTACCAAAATATAACAATTTGACCTCATAAACTTTTACAGTTCATATTACAAATTAAAAATAATTTTTCCCGCAAACATAAATATTTCATTCATAAGGTAATTTATCTTTTGAGAGATCAGTGTTAAAAATAGCGCCGAAGCTTGACACGTTCTTAACTGACAATTGGTTACAAGCGTAGCTGCTAACTTCAAAGTAAATATCTTCCTCCTTTACTGGTGCTGGATGATAGAATGTCAACAAAATGTTGATCAACGATATCTTTTTCATGAAAAATACCTTCTTTATTGCACGAACAGTCACTGATAGAGATTCACTTTAATTCAATTATTTTAATCACTTTAATTAATCCCTTAATATCAGTGTATAATGAAGTGCACTTACAAACAGACATACTTTCAAATAATTAATGTGGTTCGTATAATACAAATATAATACATGTTTTAATTTATATATTGCAAGGAACCAGTTGCACGTGACATATCGGAACTAAAGGCTAAACATTTCCATATCAGTTTGCACTAGCAAACTTTGGTTATTGTTGTGACACCAACAAACATTTTAAGTTAGCAGTAAATGTTTATATTGAAACAAGAATGTAAAACTTTGACCAGTTGCAGACAGAAACTGCCTGATTTATGTCATTTTTTAAATATGCTCTTTATTCTTAGGAGAAGATTTAAGATTTTTAATATACCTGCTTCTCACACTGGGAGATTGGATGGGAGAAAATGTCCGAGGGGACGGGATATAGCTTGAAACGAATACTCACCATCTGCATTTTTTGTTAAAAGAGAACTATGATTACATGTGAATCAAAGTCATTAAACCTTTTATGTATAGTCCGACATTCTGACATATGTATTCAACATTCAAGAACGCCATTAAACAATAGCTTGTTGGAGTTCTCCTGAGTGACCATTTTTTACTTGCAGCAAGACGCCACAGTAACGGGCATAGTGGTTGACCTCAAAGTAAAATGTCCTTCATCTGCCAGTGTTTTTAGATGCATTTAAACTCACAAAATAAAACGATGACAGGCAATAACTATATTCATTGCAATCACTTTGTTTGTGAAATGACATGAACCAATGATGGAATTCAAAATTCAACAGCCAATGCAGCTTACACAACTATGCGCATTGAAAATTGCCATACGCTCTGGTAAGTCATTTTCAAGGCTGAGGGGGAGATCTATAGAATATCATTTTTTAAAATTGTATGGTAATACACAATGCCATGCTTTTCTTGTAGAAATAAGTTTGGAAACATTTATGAAATGCACTCTACGATAGTATTGATCACACATGTACCGTATACATAGTACGGCATTCTATTGTAATCCCTATTCGAGTTATATTAATATTATGCCTTTCAGTCTTTTCTTCAGAATAAAATAGTTTATTAATACAATCGCAAAATGTCTAATTGATTGGGTACGATTTATACCTGTGGAATCTTGTCTGCATGTGTGCCTACCAGTATCACAGGTGGAATACCTGCTTTGGGTGATGGAGAACAGGTGTGTACGGAATTCATCCATACCTCAACGAACTCTGAAATGAATAGTAAATAGATGATGGCATAGACGAAGAAAGACATGTATTATTAACAGGCAGATGCACAGGCAAACACACTAAAATAATCGAGATATGAGCTGAACTAAAGTTACAGCAACAGATAAGAATCAGAGTATAGAAAATATTTCAAGAAAGGTTTAAAACAATGTAAATGCCTGAAAAATTATACTAGCTTAAGGTTAAAAATGCATATTTCGATATGGTGGTTCAAAAGAAAGTCAATGATATCAAAATGAGAGGTAAACATTAAGAGATTAATGTCACACAAATTATATACAAAACAGACCATTACTTCCCAAGTCAAACATTTTCCTGCATGCAGTGTCTTACCTTTCAATCCATGGTATAATCACAAAAGACTTGGATGTCACAGGCTAGAGAAAGTGGGATACTGTGAAATAAGTTTTTTTTTAATGAGATATATACTTCCTAATGATTAAGATGATCAAGTTGCATGATTTTACATACAACATTATTCCAAACATTGAGTTGAATGCACGAACACATTTAACAGTAGTCAGGACAAAAGGTCATGCTAGCAAGTTCCATTCTAGATTCTAAAAAATTACACAAAATCTGACAGAATGTGAAGAAATAGTGCATAATATTTTCAAGCCAACCTATATCTCTTCATTACATTCGATCCCTTTTCAGAAACCTCACCTGATGGACGAAAACTATGTTTCAAACAATCCATCACAAACTGAAACACTAGTTTGAAATGCACGATTTGACATCATGAACTGATGCAAGAGAACTATTTAAAGCAAGACATTTTAATTGTATTGCTTTAAAATAATAACGTACATTTTTCTATGAATAAGAAGGGTCTCAAAGTATCAGATAATGTTTGTGGCACTGTCGTAACGGCATCGCAATAACAAACTGGTGAAACTAGTGTTTGGATTAAAATTGTGTATTTGATAGTGAAATCCCTAACATAATACATTCTTCAGCTATAAGGCAGATCAGGTGAACGAAGCGAAAATAAATGTATTAATCGTGTATTTTACTTTGGGTTAGCAATACAAAATCGCACAAACGTATTTGCTTATTTTAATCACCGAACTCTGCTGAGAGTGTTTTCCCATTTGATAGTTAGATTAGTGCCACTATTTAACATTCAACAGTTGGACAAAGGTGCTTGCCCTTATTTTGGGAATGGTTAGAGGAAAATATATTATTGCATCAGTAGTATCGAGTAAACGTTTTACAAATCAAATTGTTATCTTCTTCAATACATTATCCAATACTAACATGTTAGGAGCATATATAAGATGTGGCTGGAATGACATCCCCATACCCTAAAGTTGGTCATGGTTATAGTATCATAAATGACGAGAGAGAACCTAAGGTTGTTTTGTGAAACAAAGGATTGTACTGGATTGATAAGACGCGTGATTTTCACTCTTACAAGTTCAGGTTAATCCTTTTGAAATCAAAAGTCTTTCATATAGAAACACGCGAAAGTCATGCAAGACCCTTACCCCGCGACCTTAATAATAACGATTGTATGATATGTTAGAAGCAATGCCCTTAAGCTCGCAAGCCAAAATGCACTAACAATCGTTTTGTCTTGGGTTATGTCCATGTAGGCTAACCATGTTTCTGAAAACGCATTGACGGCGTTTGGATTGGCATCCTCCTCACTCATCTCGGAACACCCAATAGATTAAATTTTTTGACAAATGGTGAAAGTCCTTAATTCGGGGCAAATCAAAATTTTCCAAAAGGCAATGTAAATATTTGGTCTGACTTCCATAAACAAAACAGATGAGATATTCTGCCTGGCAGATTATTTGAATAGTACTAGTTCAACAATTTTGGAGTTGGTATGTAAAATCTTCATGTGTCGTAGATTCAGCAGCAATTGTCTGATAATCTCCACTGCTGGATTCAAGAAATCTCTCGCCTGAGGGGTGCCATTAAGGTTAGTTTATACTTCGGTTAACACAACTTTAAACAGTATAGGAATCAGAGGGGATTTGGTGAGAGGCACACGCATGGATGCGATTCCAGAACAGAGAAAGGGAATGGAATGGACACGTTTTCTGATTTGAGATTTAAGAGATAACAAATAGGTGTTAAAGAGTTCAACCTTGCTGAAAACTGAGTCATTGTGGGTTCACTCTATTGTGCGTGGATTCAGTTGAAGAAGGGGATGAATTTACAATTCCACTTGAATAGCTAAACTAAACCCCATGATAGGCAGTCTGGTTGAACAGTGAACCTGCTGGGGATGTGATATATTTGAGTGTAGGTCTGTGAACCATGTCACCATCTTGGTTGAATAAAACATATGTGAGAATTTGTTTCCCACTTGCATTTAGAGATAATCAAATGTAGAGTTGTGAAAAAGAGTCTAATATTTAAGCAAAATGTACATCGTAGGCGGTAAGACTTCCTTACATTTGCTCGAATAAAGTCTCATTTTATCTGAAACATTGCTCATTTTGTCTAATTGGCAATGTTATGTCCACCCCTGCGTAGGAACCATATTCGGTGGGGGTCTCAGATGTTCCTCTTATTAGAAATATAAAAGACAAAAGGGACAGAGGAATTTCCATTCTGATATTTGACATTTGAAGAGGATAGAAAGACACCACGAAAGGCAAATATCAAGGCAATTCTTGAAGGATGCCAATTTGATTGATATGTAAGTCATGATGAGTGCAAAGCTGGGCTGTGATAAAATTCAATATGGGAAGCTTTACCACAATTGTTTACTACGAAAACGTTTTCTAAATGATTCTCCTTTAACAATGTGTCAGAAAAATAATTGCACATGTGCATTATCTGCGGGTAACATCAGTATCCGTCTTATTTAATTTATTTTGCATCTAATTCTTTGCATGGTGATATGTCCTTAATTATTACATTTTGTATTGATACCAACGTTCAAGATGCAAGTTCTCGAATGGGCACTCAAGGCCGTAACATTACTTGAAAGTACATAACCATTTTACTATTATATAAGTTTTGCATGTCGTGCTCTCAAGTTTGCACATTGCAAGACGTGTCAGCATTGTTGTTGTCATATATACAACAATGTATTAATGTGGATAGTATAACTTTTTTCTTGATCCATACGTATATGCATGAAGAAATGACTTGTTGCAATGTGAGTTCAAGAAATTGTTACCTTAATTTCTCTAAATATTACTCAAAAGCAACATGCAAGGAATTAATAATTTGCGAATTTGTGTCTTGTAATAAATTTGAAAATAGAGGAGATGTGATATATTTATTTGCATTTTTCTCCTAGGCTGAGACAATAATAATTGAGTAATGATTGTCAGACTTACCCTTAACTTTGCATGCCTTGATGATTCCCTTACTATCAAAAAAGCACTCCTCTCCCTCTATGATATCTGTGATTTGTTGACTGAGGTCAATAACCAAGAGGTATACAGCTCTTCTGGTCAAGAATGCCTGGTGAGTGGTGTAATAGATAAACTGACCTGCAAAGTCCCACATCGACAATGCTGCTTTATCCTCTTCGACTCTCTTAATTTTATCTGCATTTTCTACTAACAGTTGCAGAATTTCCATTTCAGCATTACCTTTCACACTCACATTGGGAATTGTCTCTTCAGTTGATCCCTTGTGTTGACGGCGGACATCAACCTTTTTAACATCATAGTCGCCAGAGCCTTTACTTGCATAAGCAGCATGTGTTGCCCCTGTTTGCTCGAAGTCTTGAACCTGATCGTCTTCATGACTCATATTATCCATTTTCAATTTCTCATTTAGTTGTTTCACGAGACGTTGTAATGTTTTGTATTTATCCGCATCTGAAAATGAATGTGTCCCATACCAACTTTATTAAGCATCAGCAGAATAGTCTCATTAATCAGAATATACTATTCAGAACGCAATCTCACACTGCAACCCTGCTAATAAGTTCCCGGCAATGACTGATACACTGTCTGAGGAAATATTTTGCAATAAAGTGGAATGCGAAATAATTTGCCTTCAGCGTTAAAACAATGTTTATCTTTAGTGTGAATGCTTATTTCCAAACATAATAAATGTAACTAAAGGGTCATTGGTAGATAAGTAGTTGTGTTCAGGGCTGACATTAACGTACTAGCATTACCACCAAGATCTCTCCTGTTGCTCTAAATCCTTAACCTTGTCTTGATAATGACTATATAATCCATTTGCGATTTCTCATTTAACAGCTTTGTGATTTTTTGCAAACTTTTATATTTCGATGCATCTGAAAATCAACGTGTCCCATATCAAAATATATCATTTTCATTCAATGTAGAAATTAGATAAATTACCTGCATATGAAAAACTTTTGTTTAATACAAATTTGTTTGCTTTCACTGCTTTGTCACCAACACTTATCCTATGTGACCAGGAATTTAAATGTGTCGTGTAGTACATTTCGTAATAGCCTAAACAGACTTCATTATTTTCCTGCAGATGTTATCATCGGAACATGCTATTTTGTATCTCGAATAGAATGGAATGAATACTGTACCGTCAAGTACGAATCAATAACCCACACTTAATTTCCCATTTTTATGTGACCGTAAATCTAATGAACAATTTGTTGCCGTGAGACCATACCACTGTTGCATAAATACTGTACTGATACTACAAAATCAAACTACTCTTTCCTCCCAGGTTATTCGACAGGCGTCATAAACTAAAGATGCAAGATATATGCTAAAGACACCTGCAATTGCATGTAATGTGTGTTGGAGCCAGATTCTGCTGAACTCGATACAACGTTGTTGCCAAGTCCTCAATAGCAACCACAATAAAAAAACTGGATCATGAACGTTCAAGTTCAAATAGGTTCCACAATGGGGACTCACATGATTTAGGTTCGAGTCACATCAAATTCCAAAGGCATCCACCAGTGATAGCTTCTATATCCGATGTGTGATTCATACAAAAGAAAAACTAAACCAAAATAGTGAACTCTGTGTGGAATTAAAACTATATGATGATTTAAAATATGATTCACAGATAAGCACGATGATTTAGATAGGGATTTCGTGCTTGCTGAAGATTACGATTCGTGTTCTAAGGGTCTCGGATGCAATACTATTGAACGTCTCAGCCCTATCCAGCTGTCTCGGTTTGTCAATAGAAGAGCAACTTAGCTTTTCTTTATTTGGCATGAAAAAGCGTTATTTTTATTTAAATCTTACCTTATTATGAACCAATACAACATATAAAACGCATACATACATACATACATACATACATACATACATACATACATACATACATACATACATACATACTTTTAAATGGTGCTACATTGGCTTATCATGATATATATCAACATGTCCGGCAAATCGAGCACTTTGCGTTTTGCTAACAACGTTGTAACTGATCCACACATTTTACTCTCATTGCCTTCTCCTAACGTGGAAAAGCCTGGATTGTCCAAGGAGGTGATAAGTTTCCAAATTCAGTTCAAATGTTTATTATTGGCCCGGCTCTATCAGAGAACATCGCAGCTATTTTGCTATATAATTTTTGGATAGCTAACATGGCATCGTTTACACATATTTGCAGACGCGGCTGTATTAAGGGCTGTCTGAAATGCTTCATAAATGACTCTGGAAAATGCAATTGAAACCACCATCTTGCCTCGTGTTCAAAAAAATGCGAATGTTGGACCGGTTCAAAGCAAATGCCATCATCGATAATGATTTTGTTCCACATGTCAATGAGTATCGCGCCATGGGTGTATTAAAATCCTTCGTATACACTTAAATGCAATCTAATTAAGAGTCAAACAGATAATGACATTTGGAACCAACACAATGTACAAATACCTAATCGAGGTCATCATTATGTCATAGCATCATAAATAGTTAAGTGGGATACCATACGGACAATGGGAAAATACATGACAGATCTCCTTTGGGAACTTCTACGGACAAGATTTTTTAGATCACCCTGGGAACGTTAACAGACAATGGGAATTGATTATGGGGCATATTAGGACTGTATACGGACAAGGGAAAGTTGGGTTATTTTATAGGGTAGCGGGTAAGTTCAGTAGGCACATTTAGCGTCAGTGGGAAATGAACATGTTAAATAGTGGGCTTGTATACCGTATAGCGTAGCAGGTAGCGGGTAAGTGCAGCGGGTAGCGGGCTGGCGTGTACGTTCAGTTACTTCATAAACTGTACCGATTTGAACATTCTTGACCAAACCTGACGGAGTATCTCCTGTTTCTGCTTGCATATATTGACTGAATAAATAAACCATATGCCTGGACTAATATTGAGGAGAAGACAATCCCAAGGAAGGAAACACCTTCAAACCCATTGTATAGCACACAGGAAGGCTGAACTGTTCAACGATGAAGGTCCCTACGGGACCCGGAAGATTCCCCTGTCACTCTAAATTTAACCGCCACCCGCCAATCTCCCTCTCCACCGATGAAATTCCCTACGGGACCCGGAAGATGCACCTGTCCCTAAAATTACCCGCCACCCGCCATCAGCCCGATCCAGTGATGAAAGTCCGTAGGAAACCAAAAAGATTATCCTGTCACTATAAATTTACCCGCCAACCGCCCTGTCCTGCGACGAAAGTCCATACGAGACCCTGAACATTTTTAGGCAAAGAAAATAAATATCTTTTCGAGGAATATGAGTGACCCTGAAAAGGACCTTTGGTTTTATTCTGCTTCGTCCTTTAATTTTCTCTTTTTCTCCACCAATTTCTTATTCTTTCCCCTACTGTCTTAACAAACCCCAAATATACTATACACATACGTGAAGGAGAAATAAACAAACCCCAGAATAAACTATCCACATCAAACGTACGCGCATACATACAAACACACAAACACACACACACAAACACACAAACACCATAGGGGAAGAAGAAGAAAAAAGCAAACCCAATTATACTATTCACACAAACGTAGGCACACGAATACAAACACACACTCTACTATCCACAAATACACACACTGATCTCTCCACACAAATGTACGCGTACGCATACAAATACCAAATATACTATTCACACACGGGAAGAGAATCAAAAAGCAAACCCAAAAATATACTATCCACATGCGGGAAAGAGGGAGAAAAAAAAACAAACCCAAAATATAAAATCCACACAAGGGAAGGAGAAAAAACAAACCCCATAAACTATCCACACAAACGTAAGCTCATACACCCAACTGGACACACACACACACACACACAGACACACACACACACCACAGATGGCAGAAGAGAAAAAAGACAAACCTAAATATACCATCCACACAAACATATTCGCATGCATACAAACACACAAACACACACACTACTATCCGCGCTAACGTACGTGCATGTATACAACCACATAAACACACACTCTACAATCAACACAAACGTACGCGCACGCATACAAATACCAAAAATACTGTCCACACACCGGAAGAGGAGCAAAAACAAACACCAAAATACACTATCAACATACGGGAAGAAGCAAACAATAGAACCCCAAATATAATATCCACGCATGGGAAGAGAAGAAAACAAACCCAAATCCCAAATACACTATCCACACACGGGAAGGAAAAGAAACAAACCCCCAATATACAACCCACACAAACGTACGCGCATGCATGCAAACACACAAATACACACACAAACACACACACACACACACACACACACACACACACACAGACACCCACCTAGGAAAGAAGGAAAATAAACCAAATATACTATCCACACAAACGTAAGCAGACATGCACAAACACACACTTTACTATCCAGGTAACCACACACTGTACTATCCACGTACGCGCGCGCATACAAACATCTTTTGCACTATCCACACACGGGAAGAGTAGCAAAAAACAAACACCAAAATATACTGTTCACACATTGGAAGGAGCAAAAAAAAATAGAAAAAAGAACCCCAAATATACCATCCACACACGGGAAGAGAAGAAAAAACAAACCCCAGATCTACTTTCCACACACTGGAAGAGGAGAAAAAACAAATATCAAATATACTGTCCACACACGGGAAGGAGAAAAAACAATCCCCTAATATACTATCCACACAAAGGTATGCACATGCATACAAACACACAAATACACACATAGACACACATACCACAGAGGGAAATTTTTTTTACTGTCCACACAAACGTATGCTCACGTATACACACACTCTCTACTATCCACACAAAGGTACCCGCATGCATACAAACACACACACACACACAGACAATCGTAAAGCTCTGATCAGAAGTTCGATCTGTGTTGGCTCTTCCATGGTTCTGGTCGGTTTGAGAGTGAAATGAATACTGGAAGGGAAGACTCTGACCCTTTATATATACACTGGTCTGACATGGATATAAAGGGACCCATATCGTTTAAAATGTAGTTACTTGACTTTTTGAAGTCAAGTTGTAACGATCGCCTAATTTCGTGGAGAAAGAAGAAGAAAGTAAGAGGCAGAAACGTGACTTATCATCTCGCACAGTAACGGAAGTCTTGGCTCAAACTCATGCCAGCGATTTTGAAGATGACATGAATGAGCCAGAATTCAAACCCAGAGATTATACGCCCAACCAAAGTCCTCCACCGTTAACCCCTCAAAACTACTATCACATTTGAGAGACGGAAAACCGCTCCTCTAGAAATTTTAGAAAAATGTCTTACACTTACACGGTGAAGTTTAAAGATTTCAAGTCCAAAGTAACGTTGGAGAAGGCAGAGGGTTCATCACCGAGGTGTGGGATTCTTTGTTAACCACACTGAAACGGCAATGTCAAGCCAAATAATAAGATCGCTAGAGACTTTCCTTTCATCTCGACAGTTTGAAGTTCCGCATTTGGATCGAGTTTAGCAGCCCAGCAGAATTAACACCTTCCAAAGTCATCGTAAAGATTCAGCACGTACAACAATCCAACGATACGTTTCACATCGCCGATGGAAAGGCAACACTTTACATGACCCACATGTCTCTTCCCCTAAGGAACAGGATGCACAAAGGTGTTATTGGTTGATGACCTTCGCAGCAGGAAAACGAGTCACGTCCGAATTAACAATGCTCAAGACGAACATATTCCGACAAGAATGACACAGTTGAATGGTAAAGATCCTGACAAACTATTAAAAAATCGAACCAAGCCAAAGAACGAAGAGATGCAAAACTTCTGTTGCAGCAAATAGGGCTACCTATAGGCACACCCTGCGGCATTCCTGAAATGCAACAATTGAAAGACGTGTTGGCTCCACGCTACACTTTGAAAATACACCCTCAAGAAGTACGTGGACCTCTATTATTTCGAGGCAAATATTTCGAGACGAAACATTACTGTGAGAAATGTGACTATGGCTATAACAGTCGAGAGCAACCCAAGCATTGTGGATTGAAATGCTCAGGATGTTTGGTTGCTCAACCCTGTCTGGACAAAGGACATGAACGAGTGCGTTGTCCTGCTTGTCAGCGCACTTTCGTTAGCCCTGACTGTTACCATCAACATCTGAAGACGCATGGTTCACATCAGAAAAGTGCTTGTGAACTCCTTCGATTGTGCCCTACTTGTGAACAAGTCATACGTAGTAATAATGCCAAGGCGCACGTATGTTCAGGAAAGAAACGATGTCACATTTGTCGCCAACCGTGGACTTGGAACACGAATGCTACATTCAAAAATTCCAACCCCAACAAGAAGATGACCAGAAGAAATGGTATTTCATCTTTTTCGATTTCGAATATATGCATTAGACCGGCATTCACATTCCTCATTTCTGTGTGGCACATCAAACGTGCGAGAAGTGCATCCAAGAGCCTATCTTTAGTCATTGCCTTCACTGCATTGAGATTCCTGGAGGATGTGAAAATATCTTTCGGGGACCCAACACACTAGCTGATTTCGCCCAATGAATCTTAGACCTCATCGACGAGACGTGGAGCCAAGAGGACATCGAACGCTACGGAGATTGTCATCGCCATGCTATAGTGATGGCAAACAATTTCTTGGGGTACGATGGATAGTTTCTTCTCGGATACTTCTGCGGAACAAAGTACCGAACGTCTGAACGTGACTTTGAACGGAGCCAAAATCATTTCCGTGCAAGTGGGACAAGTACAGTTTGAAGATTCGATGAGTTACTTGACTATGACATTGAGAAAAATGCCTTAAACGTTTCGAATGACAGAAATGGCCTAAGGCTACGTTCCACACTTTTTCAATACCGAAGCAAATCAACATGTCGTTCTGTCCCACTTTCATGAGGATCACTACTACGACCCGACAATATACACATCGAACAACGAGAAGCTTTCTACGCTCGGTACCACACTCGGACCCTTTCGAATTTCAGGAATAAATGTTAAAGTATTGCCGTTCCGATGTGGTCATTTTACGGCGTTGCTGTGGAAAATTTCGAGAAATATTCATGAAGCACGGAGGGATCGATCCTTTGAAAGAAGCCTGCACTATCGCCTAAGCGAGTTCCTTAGTGTACCGCCAACGATTCATGCTTCAAAACACACTGGCTGTCATAAGCCCTCAAACGACGAATTTTGTCAAACATCAATACTCTGTCAAAGCCCTACGCTGGCTACATTACTTTTATGACGAAACGTAGGAGGCCAGAAGACCATCGGAAGGTATTCGGTGGAGGGTTGGGACTTAGAAAACCCCAAGATCGTGTACGAGATCACCGGATGCTTATTTCACGTATGTCCCCTCTTCTACCCTCAACGTGACACTAAAAATCAATTTTTACAACATACCATGGAAGACGTTCACCAGGCCACTTATCAGCGATGCTTGAAGTTTGAAATAGAATAGCAAGGATACCAAGTGGTGGAAATTTGGGAACACGAGTACGATCACCGTTTGAAAACCGATCCCGAGTTTAAATGTATCGTGGAAAGTTACGAGTTGGTGGACCCTCTGATTCCGCGGGACAGTTTGTACGGAGGACAGATGAATGCCACATGTTTGCTGTACCACGCCGACGAGGAGAAAGGAGAAGAAAACAGATACTTGGACGTGTGTTTGCTGCATCCATACGAATGCACATTTTGTTGCTTTCCAGCAGGACACCCACAATTGCTGACCGAACACATGGACGTGGACAACATTCGACAATACGAAGGATTGATGAAGTGCAAAGTCTTGCCTCCAATGGACTTGTACCATCCCGTTTAACCTAACTACAGCCACGGAAAACTGATGTTTCCCTTGTGTCTTACTTTTGCCTAAACTCGCAATCAAGACCAGACTTGTCAGTACACCCAGGAATAACACGTCTTGACAGGAATGTGGGTCAGGTGGAGTTATTCAAAGCTCTGGACTTGGGATACCAACTGTTAGAAGTGTACGAAATTTACCACTTTCCCAAGACAGAAAAATACCACAAGGGCGACGAAACTGAGAAAGGCATTTTTCTGCAGATGACGTGGGTGCTTTTTTGAAAATGAAGCAAGAAGCCAGCGGCTATCCTTCCTGGTGCCACACTCCTGAAGACCAAAAGGAATTCGAAGAGAAATACTGGGAGCAGGAAGACATCACTTTAGACCACATCGAGAAAAACGAAGGAAGGCGATCGCTTGCCAAAGTGATGTTAAATTGCTTGTGGGTTAAAATGGCACAACGGCCGTGTTTCAATAAGAGGGATCATTTGACAGAACGTTTCCGCTACTTCCAGATGATTAACGGCAAAACTAAATGCATGAAACACGCGGACGCCCGAGGACTTCATATTAGTCAATTACGAGAAAGAACTGGACTTTGTAGAAACTGACGAATTTGGAAATGACATCATTGCAGTTTACTTGACAGCCCACAATCGGTTAAAAATGTACGAAGCTTAGGAACTGTTAGGATATCGTGTCCTGTATTTTGACACGGACAGTTGCATTTACATCGATTGGCTGGGTCACCGGCCCCCTGACATCGAAAGTGACCGTTTAGGAGTCTGCACGGACAAGCACTCCGACGACAAGATTATAAGTTTTGCTAGTGGCGGTCCTAAACATTACGGCTACGAATACGGGGATCCATAAGGAAATGTGAACACGGAGCGTTAAGTGAAATGGTTGACTCTCAATTATCGCAACAGTCGACTGGTGGGCTTTGGCGTATTGAAAGAAACCTTGCAGTCTGGACAGGATGAAAACTTTAAAGGGACCACCTGCGAACCGCACAAAATTGTACGTTTACCCACACACCAAATCGTCAGTCGGCCATTTGGAAAAAGTGTATAAAATCGTATAATAGAAGCGAGTGCGACTTCCCAATTACTTCACTTTGCCGTATGGACACGTCGGTATTGGTCAGCATATAAAAAGGGAAAACTTCCAAGACCAATAGTTCATTGTAACTATAAAGGCCAAGAGTTGTGATCCTAAATTCAAACGTCCAGTGAAAAAGGTAACTTTCAAACCTGTATTAATGACAGTGCCAGAAAAGAACCCGTCATCGAGGACAACCACTCCCTTCAGAGCAGGACTGTCATGACCGTTCCCGAAAGACCATTCCGAGAGGCCACATGTGCGGCTCTACCAAATATAGAGACTTTAAAACATTACACACTGTCCCTAGAACACCTTCGTTACCAAAACTATGTTGTACAGTGACTTGTTTATATTCCACTTTATACGTTGTGATCTGTATTTTATCGCTGTACTATACTATTTGGCTTTTATGTATTTTTGATTTTCGTGTTGTTCCATTTTAACTTGCAATAAACGTGTCCTGAAAAAAGTATAAACAATCTTGTCTTGCCTGCCTTCGTGTCAAAAGTGACATTCCTCGCACTACTATGGCTACCTTTGCTGTCTCTGCTCCCTCTTCCTCCACTTTCAAAGTCATCGACGAACACTTAGATCGTGCCAGTTGGGAGGCCTTGTATATTCGCCATCCCCTTAACGTTAATTGACGGACCCAGAGGTTCAGGAAAACTGAATTTATCATCATTTAATCGTTCGTCCACCTCAACGGATCGTGTGGTGTTACGAAGAGTGGAAATCAGCGTAGAGTCTCTTGCGAGAAAGTCAAGGCACTTCCATCGCGTTTGTGGTAGGCATTCCTAGTGAAGACGACACCATCGTGTCTGATCCCAGTTAAACTCATCTATTCATATTCGCCGACATGTTATGAGAAGACGAAGAAGAAATTAAACTGTGGTTTACATGCAAAGGGCATCATCGGAATGCCAGTGTCATTTACATCACTCAAAATTTGATTCAACAAAGTAAAGCCCATCGCGCCATTAGTAACACTGCTCATTACGTGGTCTTGTTTAAAAGCCCAGGATATAAATCGCAAGTGCAAGTCTTAGCCAGCCAGTTAGGAATGCCTTGGAGGACTCGTGCGCATAACGATGCCACTCAAACTCTTCACGCATATTTACTCGTGGATTTAATACCCACCACCCCGGATTATTTGTGATTTCGTGCCCATCTGTTTCACGACTGGTGCCAAGACTGAGGGACTGTCGTGTACACGTCCCAATAAACAAACATCTATAAAAAGCTCGGACACTTTGAGTCTGTTTCACACCTCGTCAACATGACGTCCCTTCAGTCTCATATTCCCGTCAAATTGGTTCGAGCCTTGTACGCCATCAGTCGCGAAAAACTTCACAAATACGTGTTCGTGTCTTAGAAGCCAGTCTCAGAGAAGTCTTACGATGGTTTACGGTTACAGCACGTCAATTCTTGCAAGGCATCTTTCACATCCCACATCAAACCAAACTTTTTTTTGTTGTTGAGAGGAACAAAGTAGCCTTGACGTACTTGGACGATCCTCGCATCGACATTCAAACCAGAAAGCAAATCATTTTGAAACCCGGAGGTAGCAGTTCTCTAGGAGGTGTCACCATTCGCTCGCTCATAAAATGTAATTCCAATGCCCACAAAGTTCTCCCCAAATATAAACATTCCCAAAAAAGCCTAACGGTTCCAAAAGAAGAAAAAGCAGTGGTTTCAAGACTAGGTCACATCAACATAAAAAAATACAAAAGAAAAGAAAAGCCAACAGAAAAGACTCCAGAAAACAGATTCTTCCCGCAAGAGGTCACGACCTACAGCGACGGTGACCGCGTCTCCAGTAGCCTCTGTTTCTTACACTTCTGATGCCTGCCAAACCCAATTTGACAGCCGTTCTTCATAATAAACGGAAACAGCTGTCTTGAAGAAATCATCTACAATATCTTTGAACTTTGAACTGTCTTTGTTAGCATAACACGAATTATATATGTTAAGCTTTCCCAGAGTATACCAGCGTGTAGCTCCTTTCTCTGTGTGATGAATCTTTTGACATTTTACAAACTCCAGATGAGGATAACCTTGAAACATACTGATAGTTTCTATCACACCAATAAATGGCGTGAAATCCATTCCTGCTGTAAAATAATAACCGGAAACAGCTGTCTTGAAGAAATCATCTACAATATCTTTGAACTTTGAATTGTCTTTGTTAGCATAACACGAATTATATATGTTAACCTTTCCCAGAGGATACCATTGTGTAGCTCCTTTCTCTGTGTGACTAATCTTTTGTCCTTTTACAACCTTCAGATGAGGATAATCTTGAAACATACTGATATTAGAAATTGCAGTAGCATCAGCAATTCCTGTAGCTTCATAATCTGTATTAGCTTTCAAAGTATATACAAACTCTTTCGGATAACCCTATTTCACACGAGGTAAGAATCCATCACCTTGATTTTTAACCAGTAATGTTTAATAGTAAAGTTATGGTCACCATGTAGAGTGGGATCCTACCACTTATCCAACTTGAATACACTGCTTAACACATAAAATCCTTTTTTACTACTCTCTTCATCCCTAGCAATAGGTTTCGAATACAAGAACTCCGTTGCGTAGCAATGTTGATTCCTCTTAAACCAGGAAGTAGGTTCATTGTCACGTGATGGCTCAGGATTGTTACTTAAATAAAACACACCAGTTTCTTGAAGGAATTGGTTCATATAAATATAACGGCTCAGAAATTCTTCTGTAGACTTTACATAACTCATCTTCGTAATTTTATTTTAGACGGAGATTGATCAGTAGAATCTACTTCAGAATCGTCCTAAATGTGGCTGAAGCAAATATGGGATATATCTGCGTGAGTTTTAGGCTTTTTTGGTCATTACCCGGTTAGCATCCTTTGAATTAACATGGCCTGGATTGGAGTGAATATTCCATTACGCGATAGGAATGTAGCTATTGATATGTAAAGCTAACCAATGTAATAACAAGAATATATCGTCAAGTTTCATTACAAATCAAGAGGAAAGGACATGTCTAAGCTAGTGAATAAAGATAATCTTGGCCGAGAGTTGCATAGGAGAAAGGTAGCTCAAGTGAACAAGGATATTCGATTCATATTTGTTAGAACTTTCTTTTGGAGACCGTACTTGTCAAGAACATGTTTGACAGCTCAAAATAGCACTCCAGAAAATCTTTGCTCAGCAACGATATCTCCTTTTGTTAGTCACTTCCTCTTTATCTTTGACCACGATGCCAACCAACCCTGATTTAACATTCGTGTTCCCTCATTTGATATTTTAACAAAAATACTAAACCCCTTTCTTAAAGAACTTCTTCGACAGCAGCGACGATATTCTTGCTGATAACGCTGATTCTACAGCTGATGTAGATGTAAGACAAAAGTAAAAAACAGAGCAGGTGTGTTTTAAAGTTTACTGAATTATCTAAACAACAACTATCAAATCCCTATATTCTACTTCTTTTTAGGATGATCGTTTGGGATACGTCACATTTTCTAAAGTCGAAATGCCTACAAACGATATAAAGTTATGTGACTTTTGTTTTATGACACTTGGACAGGCTCTACACTTTACCAGTGTCACGAGAAAAGCATCTGTTCAAGTTATGCCACTTTTGAAATCCCGCACACACTTGCAATTTGACCTGAAAATCTGTACTTCTTTATTTGTGGATATCCCACAGACCTGTTCCAGCATATAGAGCTGATTAAGAACTTTAGGAATGTCCCCTAATTGTTTATACAGAAATGCCAACGCTTTGATGTGTATTTTCTTTTCTCACCCATTATTAGTGTTTACGTATGTTCCCAAAAGATAAAAACAATTTTGAAAAAATAGTTTTCAATTGAGGTTTCTCTTTGTTTATACATTTTGTCAAGTTGTTGGTGTTTGGCAGATTACATCCAT
Source organism: Sinohyriopsis cumingii (assembly GCA_028554795.2). Classification (NCBI taxonomy): domain Eukaryota; kingdom Metazoa; phylum Mollusca; class Bivalvia; order Unionida; family Unionidae; genus Sinohyriopsis; species Sinohyriopsis cumingii. Next base: position 83,578,234 of record CM068833.1, read on the forward strand.
ATACCTTCTCAAAGGGAGAGGCATTTCTACACATGGCATTGCCTTTGATAAATTTGTTTTTTGTTTGGTTAGTCATCGTTCATCTTTAATATTAGTTTTTAAATCATTTCTTTTTATAGAAGATTTAAGGCGTTCAATTATTGTAATGTTATTTATGTTGTTTATTCGGTTGCTAAATATATATATAGCAAAGTGCTGAAGTTTGTTCAGTTTTCTTATTTCAAGCCCTACAAAAAATACCAAGTTTGTCTTGAAAGAACATTGAAAGTTTCCCGGACGTGAATGAAAACACCCCGTTTGTTACTGCAGTTAGATATTATTGTGTTCATTCTAATCATGCTTGCCTTATATCTTTGTGTTTTAGAGGTCATATTTATTCTTAAATAAATATACCAATCAATAGAGAGGCAGCTTGGGTCATTATCCTTGAGGTTCACTGAACGTTATCTTCTTTACTTCATACAAACAAAAAAAATACCATACCACTCAATACTGTTACACTTCTGACTCTGTCATGATAGTGTGACTGTGAATGTCAAAATGTTTATGTGAGGAAAAAAAGATAGTTGTCAGTTTCAAAACGCGGACCAGTACTGTGCCCGTTCAGTAGTTGATGTGGTAAGAAGAAATGGTACCACACACAACAGAGGGACTTAAGTTCACATCCAGTCTGTCTGCACTACAATAGTAACAACGCAAGAGCGTAGGCATTATTGTGCCACACTGCCTTGGAACAAAACAATGCATCACTCGTTGCAAGCCATTTCATTAGATAGACTTCTTTTCTTACTGCGTTGGCTTCGAATTGACTTCAATAGCTCTTCACACAGGCCATGTTTTCTTTTGGATTTCGTCGCTAGGCGGTTTACAAAAATAATTAAAAAATTAAACTAATGCACGAGCAATCGTACCATGGGCGATCCATGGAAATTGTGTCAATCGTATTGTAAAATGCCTCAAGGAATGTTTTATTGTACTATTCTGTGAGACTGTTTTAGTCGCATTCGTCATCAATTCACTCTGTTTTGTTCGTTTCTTTTTAATGGAGAATTTTTCTTATGGATTTGGTAATCTAAGTTAAATGTGTGTTTCGAACAAAACTTTTTTAGCGAATATTTACCATAAAAAACAAACATAAGTGTCTTCATACTTTATAAAAGTAGGAATAAGTTAGTCTCTCTCTCTCTCTCTCCGTCGTAATAAGTTTGATTGAGATCCTAATGGTATTTGTTCCGTTTGAAGATGCCTCGCCAAAAATGTGATCAACAGTTACCATAATTATGTGAACTTTACTGTTTGTCATCCATGATTTTAAAAACGTACACCCTTACAAATTGTAAGTCAGTAGATAGTTGGATGAGATAAAATCTTGAGTTAACAAGCTTGTACAATTCAGATATTTTAGCTTTATCCTTATTTTGGCACTGCAATGTGTTACAGAATAAATTTCTAGCATTAGATTTACAGTTTTTCACAAAGGAAAGAAACTCACGACTTTTCCAAGAAAGACGCGAGTGACATTATACTGTATAACCCTGCGTAGGGATATGTTAAGCAAATGTTAGGCAGTCGGTCAACAATAAATATCTTACTACCTTTTTATGAAATTGATGAATTAATGAAAACAATGAACATATTTCACATATAATATATGGTTTTCTTAATTGTCTTTGTCCTATAATACCGCAAACAAATAACAGAACCAAAAATGGTGTGCTTTTTTCTGGATTGTTTTGCCATTCTTTCTTTGTCTCTCGAATTTAATGCTAAATCTTTCTGCCCATCTATCAAAATACTAGTCTCCAGACTTACTGTCATCTAATGCAGTAACAATTGTGTGTGTGCGTGCGTAAGTGTGTGTGTGTGTGTATGTGTGTGTGTTTTATCTTAACAAAGATCTTGTTCCTACACTATGTGGATGGCAAATAATGTGGCTTTGTTCCTTCCCTTCTGTGTTGATAGTAGATAGTGGGGTTATTTTCTTCCCCTCCTATGTTGATAGTAGGTATTGGCTTTTTTCTTCCCTTCTGTGTTGATAGTAGATATTATGTGTGTGCGTGTGTATGTTTATGTGTGTGTGTTTGTAAGTATGCGCGTAAGTATGTGTGTGTGTGTGTGTGTGTTTTATCTTAACAAAGATCTTGTTCCTACACTATGTGGATGACGAATAATGTAATTTTGTTCCTTCCCTTCTGAACCAACGGTACCTAAAGTTGTCAAAGTTGGTTTCCTACAAGTTAAGGTACCAAATACATACCAAATCCCCTCCGATGCTACAAATGTCAAAAATACGGTCATCATGAAGACCGCTGTTCCAGAAACCAAATATGTGGACGATGTGGAGACCCTTCTCATCGGGAATCCGAGTGCAAAGCCACTCCGCATTGTGTCAACTGCGGCAAGGAACACCATGCAAATTCAAAAGATTGCGATACATGGAAACAGGAGAAGGAAATCGAAAGGGTCAAATATACATCCAACATTCATATCCAGAGGCCAGGAAGCTTGTACAAGCTAGAACATCACTTCCCGGCCCATCCTTCTCATCTATAGTGAAGAGCAACCAAAAAGCAACGAAAGAAGCCCAAACCCAAACAGACCCACCTGAATCCCCTTCCGTCTCAAACATTCCGCGTTACAAACCCCAGAAAAACTCAACATCGACACAAACAACATTCAACAATCCTCCAACACCAAGATCACCAAACAGTAAAAAAAAGTCGACAACAAATAGGCAGCAAAAAGGGTCTGATGATCCAATAAAACTGCACAATAGGTTTGGAGACTTTGAGGATATGGATGCAGAAGAATCTGCTCCATGTCCTCAAGGTAGCTCCAGACCTAATACCAAAAAATATACCCCCGTACTTCCTCCAGATAAATAACCAAACAGATTGCCTCCGCGAAAGGTCTAACATAGCTCCAGAATCTTCAGTATATAAAGTTGTAATGAAGAACACCATTTTACAATGGAACTGTAGAGGACTTAAAGCCAACTACAGTGATATTCTTCTGCTTTTAAACGAATATGATCCTGCAGTACTATGTCTTCAGGAAACATTTTTGAAAAATACAGATAACATCACACTTAAAAACTACTCCCTGTTTAACGACTACTCTCAAATTGTTGACAGGGCCACAGGAGGAGTCTCTGTTATTGTGAACAACAGAGCCCCTCATAGCGTCATCCCTTTAAACACAAATTTACAAGCCATTGCTGTAAGCGTCACTCTTCATCGAGTGAATACATTTTGCTCTATTTACTTACCACCAAACACTAACCTAGTTCCAAACGAATTAGACGCCCTTGTTCAACAACTTCCCGCGCCATTTATTTTACTCGGGGATTTTCATGCCCACAACATTTTATGGGGATCAAATCATATAAGTGACAGAGGTCACAAAGTTGAAGACTTTATTTCTAGACACGATCTGTGTCTATATAACACCAAAACACCAACATATTTACACCCAGGCACGGGTACATACACATGCATCGATTTGACAATTTGTTCTCCTTCGCTGCTTTTGGGTTATGAATGGAAGGTCGCTGATGACCTACACAGCAGTGATCACTTCCCAATCTCCCTTGCAAATCTTAACTCTTCAATTAATGAAGTAATTCCACAATGGAATTTAAAGAAGGCCGACTGGGCCAAGTTTGAAACACTCTGTAAAACTAGGCTGAATGAGGATACAGTTTTCAATGTTAACGACCCGGTTCAGCATTTTACATCTATTTTAATAGAGATTGCAGAAGAATCCGTTCCCAAGTCCTCGCCGTGTTGTAAAAGAACCCAAAAACCTTGGGTCACTAAGGAATTTAAGGAAGCCATTAGACTACGCCGAGAAGCATTAAAAAAATTTAATAATCATCCGACGCCCGAAAACTTAAATATATATCGCATTGTCCGGGCCAAAGCTCGCCGCACAATCAAAGAAAGTAAAAGAGCATCATGGAAGAAATATGTTTCTTCTTTAAACTCTCGTTCCTCTGTTAAGAAAGTTTGGGACACTATACGCAAAATAAACGGAAAGAGAAAACAAAACCCTCTCCGACATCTGACACTGAACAATAACAACTTTAGTTCAAAACGTGACATTGCAAATACTCTTGCTGACAGTTTCTCGAAAAATTCCTCATCATCTAATTATTCAGAAGCCTTCCGAAAACTTAAAAGTCAAAAAGAAAAGTCACGTTTAAAATTCACATCCAACAACTCGGAAAGTTATAATCAATTGTTCTCAATATCGGAGCTTAGGGAGGCTTTAGATAAGGCCCATGATACACCCGCTGGGCCTGACGAAATACATTACCAGTTTTTGAAACACCTTCCAGAATCATCATTAACATCTCTTTTGAAACTCTTCAATGATTTATGGTTTACTGGTAATGTACCAAACATCTGGAGAGAAGCAACTGTAATACCAGTCCCAAAACCCGGTAAAGATAGCGAAGACCCCAACAGTTATCGACCAAATGCACTCACAAGCTGTGTGTGCAAAACAATGGAACTAATGATCAATTCTCGGCTTGTCTGGTACTTGGAAACTAACAATTTAATATCTCCTTTCCAAAGTGGCTTTCGATATGGCCGGAGCACCAATGATCATCTGGTTAGACTGGAAACATTTATTCGCGATGCATTTATTAAGAAAGAACATTTAGTAGCGGTTTTCTTGGATTTAGAAAAGGCCTATGACACGACATGGAAGTACGGGATACTAAATGACCTGCACGATCTAGGTCTAAAAGGCCGTCTGCCCTCTTTCATATCCAACTTTCTCTCCGACAGAGAATTCAAGGTACGAGTGGGCTCTACCCTCTCAGATCTGCACGAGCAAGAGATGGGTGTGCCCCAGGGCAGTATTTTATCTGTGACTCTTTAACATCAAAATTAATAGCATCACCAAGTGTTTGACTCCTGGTGTGGATTGCTCGCTATATGTTGATGATTTTCTCATATGTTATCGATCGAAGCACATGCATACAATTGAAAGACAACTTCAGCAAAATATAAACAAGATTCAAAATTGGGCCAGTGCAAACGGTTTCAAATTCTCGAAGTCCAAAACAGTATGCATGCATTTCTGTCAGTTACGAAGACATCACGACGAACCTCACATCACGCTGGACGGAACACCTATTCCAGTTGTTGAGGAAACAAAATTTTTTGGTATTATCTTTGACAGAAGACTGACTTTTATTCCACACCTAAAGAACTTGAAAGCTAAATGCTCAAAAGCACTTGACCTACTTAAAGTAGTAGCGCACACTGACTGGGGTGCTGATAGAAAAGTCATACTCAATTTATATAGAACGTTTATACGGTCCAAACTGGACTATGGTTGTGTTGTGTATGGTTCAGCCAGAAATTCATATCTTAAAATGCTTGACCCAATTCATCATCAGGGAGTAAGACTGGCTCTGGGAGCATTTAAAACATCCCCGTGTGGAAGCCTACTAGCTGAAGCGAATGAACCACCGTTATCGCATCGTAGAGAAATGCTTTCCGCACAGTACGCTCTCAAATTAAAATCAAACCTTCTGAATCCTGCTTTCTCGGCTGTTTTTCAAACCAAATACAAAACCTTATACGAAAACGAACCAAACGCCATACCTTCCTTTGGCATTAGAATATCATCCAGCCTTGACAGCACAAAAATTGATCTTTCTACAATTCAGAAAACGTCCATCTCCGAAACACCACCCTGGCTACTTAAACAACCCAAAGTACTTTTTACGCTACACGATGGAAAAAAATCAGAGACAAACCCTTCCGTCTTCCACAGCTGTTATCAAGAACTTCTCACCGAATATAAAAGCTACACAAGAATTTATACCGACGGCTCATAGGATGAGGAAAAGGCTGCTGCAGCCTTTGTTTGTGGAAATCACACAACGCAAGTTCGCTTACCAAATGGAACATCAATTTTTACAGCCGAAATCAGAGCAATAGACCTTGCTCTGCAACATATAGAAAAGAAACATATTTTAAACAGTATCACCTTCTCCGTCTCGCTATCAGTACTCCAGTCACTACACAATAGAAAACTGGAGAACCCATTATTGAAAAACATACTCGTCAAAAATACCGAGCTGAGTGTCTCCCACAATATAATATACTGTTGGTTACCTAGCCATATTGGTATTAAAGGTAACGAAAAAGCAGATCGCGTTGCTAAATTGGCCCTAACTCAAGAACCATCTGATTTTAAAATACCGTATACTGATTTTAAACCTTGTATCAGAAAGTTATATCGTCAGAAGTGGCAGGCATCATGGAATGATGCCGTGAATAACAAACTTCATGCCATCAAGCCAACTCTAGGAGAATGGACTCCTTCCTACAGAATCATGCGTAGAGAGGAGGTAGTCATTGCAAGAATCCGAATTGGTCATACTTATATCACCCACTCCAATCTACTAAAAGGTGAAGACCCACCAGAGTGCATTTCTTGCAATGAACCATTCACTGTCAAGCACTTTATGATAGAGCGTTTTGATTTGCAACCTACGCGCGATCGTTATTACATAGTCCATGACATGAAAGAACTTTTTGATACTATAAACATCACTCGTATTATAGAGTTCCTGAAAGCAGTAAATATTTACTCTAAACTCTAACTTTTAAGCTGTCACCTTGTGCAGTTTTATGCAATATATATACCGTCGCTTTTTAATACCTTTTCATCATTTTTCATTAAAATACAACATTTACATCCCCCGTTGATGGGGAAGCTTTATTTTTCACTGTTACCATCTTACCGTTTTAATTTCAACTATTTGTGTTTTAATATCGCTGGTCGATATGAGACTTATCATAATTTTTAAAAGATTATACCTATAACATTTTGTTTGGCGCTAAATAGCCTTACAGTGCTGATGCGCCGTTAAAACTAAAATCAATCAATCAATCCTTCCCTTCTGTGTTGATAGTAGATATTGGGTTATTTTCTTCCTCTTCTATGTTGATAGTAGATATTGGCTTTTTTCTTCCCCTTCTGTGTTGATAGTATATATATTGTGTGTACATGTATGCGTTCACGTACATTTGTGTGGATAGTAGAGTGTGTGTTTGTATGCGTTCGTGTACGTTGTGTGCATAGTATAATGATGTTTTTTTTTCTCCTTCCTGTGTGAATATAGTATAGTTTGGGATTTATTTTTTCTCTTCCCGTGTGTAGATAGTACATTTGGGTTTTGTTTATTCTCATCCTTCCGTGTGTGGATAGTATATATGGGGGTTCGATTTTTCGCTTCTTCCCGCGTGTGGATAGTATATTTTTAAAATTTGTTTTGCTCCTTATCACGTGTGGATAGTATATTTTATGTTTGTTTTTTTTTACTCGTCCCCGTGTGTGGATAGTATATTTTTGGTTTCTTGTTTTCTCCTTCCCGTGGGTGGATATTATATTTGGGGTTTGTTAAGAAAGAAAGGGAAAGAATAAGAAGTTGGTGGAGAAAAGGAAGAAATTAAGAGAACAAGAAGAAAACTTAAGTCCCTTTTCAGAGCCACTCATGTGCCTTGAAAAGATATTTATTTTCTTTGCCTAAAGAAATTCCGGGTCTTGTAGGGACTGTCATCGCAGGAAAGGACGATTGGCGGGTGGCGGGTAAATGTTGAGTGACAGAAGAATCTTTCGGGTCCCGTAGGGACTTTCATTGCTGGACAGTTCATCCTTCGTGCTTGCGTTACAATGGGTTTGAAGGTGATTTACCTTCTTTGGAATTTTCTTCTTCTGAATATGAGTCAAGGCATATGGTTTATTTATTCAGTCAATATGGGCAAGCAGATACAGAAGATACTCCATCAGGTTTGTTCAAGGATATTAAATATTTGTATTGTTTATGAACTGGCTGAACTTGCCACTCCGCTACCAGCTACCCGCTGAACTAGCTGAATTTACCCGCTACCTGCTACCCTATACAACATTCCGACTTTGCCTTGTCGGTATGCAAGCCAAATATTCCACATGTTTATTTCCCATTGACGCAAAACGTGCCCAGTGATCTTATCCGCTACCCGCTACCCTATACAACAACCCAACTTTTCCATGTCCGTATACAGTTTCAATATTCCCCTTGTTCAATTCCCATTGTCCGTAAACGTTCCCAGGGTGATCTGAAAAATATCTTCTGTATACGTTCCCAAAGTGGGTCTGTAATGTATTTTTCCATTGTCCGTAGTGTATCCCACTTAACTACTATCAGCAAAGATGCTTAATTTTAGACAATACAACCAGGACTAAAAAGTAATTATCGATTGTTTCTACTACGATGAAGAGAAATGTATGGTTGCATTCCCTATTTATTATGTAATACCACACTGACTTAGCATGGAAGACACAAATCTTGGCTGTTATTTAACAAGGATGCATTCGCTCCGCTAACAATCATTTAGAGAAGAGGAAAGAAAATCAGTTCAGACATCATTTAATGATGTAATTGATCTGTTTGTATATTAACGTGGTCACATGTACCCAGCCCTTACAATATCAAAAGTTTTAAATATTCCTCAGGCCAATATTTGCTAAAATTGTATGCCAGGTGCACAATTAAAAAAAAGTACATGGATTGAAGTGCGATTGTGTCTTGCACCTGAAGAAGTTAAGATTTTCAAACAGTAATTCTACTCGATTACGTACTTTATCGAATAACCATTTTAGAATCTAATTGTTACCGACTAAAGAAATAATCAAAGCTGAACAGCTACATGATGAAGTGATCATGAGAACCTCTCTTCTCTTGAAATATAAAAAAGGTTGTTTGGAGATGCTATTTACGGATTCTCTTGAGCGACCACAGACCACAGCAACCGTTATAGTTTCACAAGCAAATGTGCTGTCTGGGCTACATCCCTAATAGCCAGTGTGGCTAGCGGTGATGTTGCAATAATTTCAATGCGCCTGAGTTCACGAATACGTGTTTATTTGGCACTTCTCGCCGCAGCACAACTTAAATGCAATGCAGTTAATAATTATTCTTAATGTCTACTGACAGAAATTGAAAATGCCCGATGATTTCGTGCACAGATACGGGACCAAGACGTCCTGACAAATAAAAATAACGGATTTATAAATAGTAAAAATCAAGTAACTATTTCTTAGAATGCATTAATCACTCTGCCAATATTTTGCTTTTGTATGATAACTTTACTTGCGGACGCCAATGAGGTAAAGGCTTACCACTAGTTTAGGTGCACTTGCTTAAGGGTAAAAGGCATGCGGTATTAAAAGCTTGCGCCTATATTACCTGCCAAAGCCGTGTAATGTTTTTACTCCATGAACTGTATCCCAAAATAAAAATGTTGTTTCTATGAGTCGTAAGCTAAAACCATTTTGATATATCAAAATTTTGATATATCAAAATCTTGGTAGAGGCTGCTTTTTAAAATGGGGACAAATGATTCTGCCATAAAGGGAGCAAATACTTATTAATGATATTGGGAGTAATTTAGATGAAATGCATGTCATAAATGAAAAAATATTCATTCATCGTCTCATGACGCGCCAGTTATTCCACTTGTTTGCCTTTATAAATACTGTTGAGCTATTGTTTAAGTTATGAAGTTGCGGTTACATTTCTAATTTATTAAAGGACACTTTCAGTTAGATAATATATAAAAGCAATCGGTCTGTCCCTGTAATACCATTAAGCTGGAAATATTAAATTGTGTTCTTAAATGTGGGAATATAAAAGAAAAAAATATCGTGGGCTTTGTTTTGTGTTTAGAAACATTTTACGAAACCATATAGGTTATACCAGGTGGCCAGCTTATTTGGCAGAGGATGAACCCGAATGAAATCCCGATAAAGACTCAGATGCAGTCACCTTCGAGGTTTCTCGTATAGCCGTGCTGGCCGACCCGAGATATTAACCCAGGCAGACATCGGTGGTTGATGATGTCATTGACCACAACATTCGTAAACAAATTCTGGTTTCCAAACACAACGTTTGTAGAACCGGGCTTTGCTTATAGTATGAAGACCATTCTCCTTTCTGAAATCATTTTGACTTTTATACCTGACCTTGCTTGTCAAATAAAAAGCTAAAGATGTCCTTAGCGTCTTAAATGCAAGCCAACTGCAAAGTTTATTCAAAACATGTGCTGAAGTTAAGGACTTGTGTGGACGTGCCTTTTTTAATCCCTGTTACCGTGACCTTTTGATCCCAAAATGAATAGGTAATTTCAATGACTCAAATGCAAGTTTTGTCAAAGTAGGGGATACGACCGTATAAATCATGACGAAACCTCTGGCACCATTGAGCACCAAAATTGATAGGCATCTTTCTCATCTCAGATGAACATGATTGACAACGTTTGGCTAAGATATTTGGTATAAAGAAACGTTCTGGTGTAAAAAGAGTTTTATTGTTCAGTAAATGTAACCCTGACCTAGTACCTTTTATGAAAACGTTAACAATCTCTCTCCTTGCAGAAACTCAATACATATGTGCGATACTGAAATTAAAAACGGACAAGCAGGCACAATTGATGCCAGACAGCATCATAGCATAATGTTCTGTGCTTTATACAAGTTATTTAAATTTAAAATGGATCCAGCAGTATACTTAGCAGATGAAGAACACCACATATAAACTGATACTTGTGCTCAGTCTGTATTTCAAATGTGTTAAGAAAATTAGCCAAACCTTATTCTATAGAGATGACAGCATCTTGAAGTAATCTGCCTAACTGTATTTAAACTGTCTAAAAAAGTCATGCATACCTTTTTCTTGCACAGACCATTCCTGGCTAGTCAAGGAAACGTCAACACAGTGCATATGGATGTCAATGCCTTCAGTACTTGTTCTCTCGGAAATATTTACATCTTTTCCAAGAAGACGTCGTACTAATGTTGTCTTCCCGACGCCATAATGGCCAACAACCATTATCCTGATATTGTAAACCTTTTCTTTTCCATATTTCAACGCGTCTCTATACAACTTGAGAGATCTTTCATCCATTTGTAAAATTTCTGTTGGAACACCTGGACCTAAAATGAAGCAAATTAAATTCAAAATTATATTGACTCTAAGTTTATAAATAAAATCGAACAACATATATTTACGAAAATGGGCTACAGACTCATGAAAATACTACCCTTAATGATATAAACCAAAGTTATGTCTGCCACGTGGAAAAGATTCAACATTACCAAGGTACCTTAATATCAGCATTGTCCATGGCAAGGTTTGGCAACTATTTGGGACATTGTCATGCCAGCCTACACTGATTCTATATTGAAAAGAAGTCTCCCAAAGTCTTATTATTTTGATGTCGGATCTCACACGCATACAAGTACACACCCTTATATATATATATATGGTTATCTTCAAAAGAGAAAACTGAAGGGGAATGAAGTCCACAACAATACCCATGTCCAGATCCCCTGTTGAACCATGCCCATTTGCACATAATGATCACTTTGCATTTCCAGTATTTGTTCATGAGTTTATGCCCCTCGCGTGATGGTTGTTCTGGGAACTAATTGTGAGTGGCTCCCTTAGCACATGTTTGTTTGTACTACCGATGGATTTTAATATCGAATGGGATCAAGGATATAAAAAATGCACGGAACATTGTCATTTACTACATTGATTTATAATTGTTAACCTGAATGTCAAAAACAGGTGAGTAACAATGTCAAAATTTTGGCATTTCAAGATGCAAATGTAAACAAGCAGACATGCTGTTCCCTATTCTTTTCTTATTTCTCGAATAGTCAATTTCAGTACAAACGTTGTCGTCTGCGTCCAATACTTATAATGCTCAGTTATGATATTTCTAAAACTAATTGCACAAATAAATTTGAATAGCTTTGTGTCCATGTATTCAAGGAAATGCATCTCTTACGTTACGGAATTACTGAGACCATCAAAGAAATAAACTACATCACATATGTTGCTTGAAAACAAATATACTGGATAATGCAAATATGGTGAGAGTGCTGACAAATAAACCCCTGCTTGAGTGAAAATTCCACCAAGTTTACAGCGTTTGATGAAAGATTTGAGTATATATATATATATATATATATATATATATATATATATATATATATATATATATATATATATATATATATATATATATATATATATATATATATATATATATATATATATATATATATATATATATATATATATATATATATATATATTCCTTATGTTTTAAAAATCGGATATAGGACACAAAAAAAGCTAATGAAAGAATATTATAGTGCATTGTGCTCATTTGAATTTGTCGAGTGCAATTATTCGCTCTCAAATTCTGCATAATCATAATGCATGCCCTATTTCGCAAATAATTCGATATAAGAAGACTTAAATATGAAAGTGAATTCTATGGAGAATCGTTTTAGACTCTTTGCTGAAAACAATATGATTTTAAAAATCATAGCTAATCGACAGAACAAAATGAACCATACCGACATTATATTGCTAGCCTATTACTCACAATAGACTAAAACATCATTATTGTTACATAAAAGGATATACACAAGCAATGCAGCTATATGTCTCTGGTTATAAGTTATTGTGATGTTGTTTCCTTGTCTATACAGCAAACGGGCATGATTTGGACCTTCCGATATAATTACGCATATGCTAATCCATATGTCAACATTTGAAGTCATGATGTTATGTATTCCGATTTATTAGTCAGGTTGGATATGAATTTCAAAAGCATCGGTATGTTTGCAGAGACTTCATATCTTGTTGGATTCCACTCAAGTTTTGGATATGTAAAAAAGTTTGAAAACAAAGAGAAAAAACTTAAATTATGGCAGTCGATCGGTATATGTGAACAAAGCATTCATATTGAACCGAAAATAGCAGTTTGGAAATATACACAATAAAACTTTGAAAAACAACAAATCAAATTCAAGTCATTTTATGCGGATGAGATTCCACCACATCATTGAGATCGTCCTTACAAGACAAAACTATAAACTGGAACCAAATTTAGTCGAAGATTCTTACATTACACTACAAGATTAGAATTAAAAAAAGTCATATTATTAAAGTTAGCAAATAAAACAGACATAACAGTTTTGCACTCAACATCGTCGACAATGCTTTCCACTGACTTGTTTAAACAAGTCCATGTCAAGTCGTCTGCAGTACAGTTTGAGCTCTTGACTCTTCTTCCACTGGTTCTGAAGTTCCCTCTTGGACATTAAATAGGGTATTCGCAGAAAAAGAAATCCAATTTTGCCCAATCTGTTACGAGTCTTACAAGACTACTGTTTACAAAAAGTATTAGATAATAAGGAAATATAATACTTACCAACTGTTTTGTAATGAAAGAATGTTAAAGAATTAAAAATAAAAATATTAAAAATGTATAAGGTAACACTACTGAATAATATGAAGAAATAATATGCTGTAACTTAGATCTTATATCAGCATTACTTATTCGGTACGTCCACATTAATAATAAAGCAAAATTCCCTAGTAGCAATCAACAAGCTATCAATCTTTCTCTCTCTCTCTCTCTCTCTCTCTCTCTCTCTCTCTCTCTCTCTATATATATATATATATATATATATATATATATATATATATATATATATATATATACATATATATGCGTGTGTGTATGTGTATAATTCACTGTATATTTATATGTGTATTATAAGAAACTCTTTCCTATATACTAGGATATTCCGATATATGTAACCGTATACATGCATTAAAGTATTAGAAATATATGTAGATTGAAAATAGATTCAGTCAAAATTAGAATTTCGACCACATAGAATCAAATTTTTTTATGTTGATGAGATTCCACTACCCCATTTGAACCATCTTTAATAGATATAATAATAAACTGACAGAAACTCAGGGGAAGAAATTACTGTCTCTAGCGGCTTCAGTTTGTTTTGCAACAAGCGCTTTTCTACAAGTTCAGCTCTCGTCATCTACAGTGCAGTTTGACCTGCTAATTGTTTTTTTTTTCTTCAAAGATTCTGCATATTTTTCTTCCTTTTGTCTGGGAGCGTGTATACACTATACAAGAGTATTGGAAGAAAAATACTGTTTAAAAAAAGTATTGGAAAATATGGAGATAAAACGCTTACTATCTGTTTTATGAAGGATATAAGGAAAAGAAGGAACAAATATATACCAAACATAATTGACGTTACCGAAATAGCTATAAATTTAACTGAATAGAATAATCTCCGGATTTTTTTACAGTAACTGCCGTTGCTTGTTTAGTTATTTCAAAAATGGTTTTGACGCTATACCAGAGTATTCGAAGGAAAGAGATGATATTATCTATGTTCTTATACATTGTGTTAGGTGACTGTTGAGATAAAATATTATAAAATGCGGAGATCTAATACATGCTCTCTGTTTTGTAAAGAATATATGGAAAAGAAACACAAACGTCTATAAATATTGTGCAACTGATAAGCGTCATTGTAATAGAAACATGCAATAGAAAATTCTATCTTTCCATTCCAACAACCAATATATGACTTTATATCTCTTCGAGAACATGCTAGATATGTATTACAACAAACTCATTCACATATAGTATGATCTTCCAAGATCTTAATCAGTATGTATATAACGGAAAATATGTGTATAATGGCATTTTCCCAGGATATTTCTCATTATCAATATCTTTAGCATGAACTGTTGGATTTGATTCTCAAATCAATCGATAAATTTGCCGAGTCTTCCTATACTACTGGATAGCACTCAAGATTTGCAAATTATTTCAAACAACGTTGGAATAATAAAAGAAGAAAATGAATTATACAATCAACAACAAAACGATTCCATTCTTCTGGACGCAACATAATTATGGAAATTGCTTCATCTTTTGAATCAATTGTGCGAGATATAATCATAAAGCGAGACCAAATTTAACGGACACATCAAAATAGCATAGCGGACTATAAATGAATATAGGCATATTTATATTATTACAAATACAAACTAAATCTAACAACATTTCTTTGAATGGCGTGTACAATGTTTTCTTCTCTTTTTTACAATTTCAGCTTTCGGCTTCTACATTGTATGTTGATTTGCTTATTGTTCTTTCACAAGTTTTGTATTTTATTTATTTTATTTTCTTAAGGATCATTTTGTAGACACAATACAAGCAAACTCAAAGGAAAGACATGCTATTCTGAGTTTTAGGTGATTGGTTAGAGAACGTATTAGAAAATATGGAGGCATAATACTTACGCTCTGTTTTGAGAAGGATATAATGAAAGTAAAGAAAAATACACGTTTACAATATGTTGCTACTGGTTAGCGTCATTGACGAGGGTGTAATGTGTTCATGATCAGATCTTATATCAGTATTGTTTGTTGGACGGTAATTTTAAAGCAAAATTACCATTGAGCTATATATATATATATATATATATATATATATATATATATATATATATATATATATATATATATATATATATATATATATATATATATATTCTTATTTATTTAAACATATATATGTCTATATATCACATAACAAAAAGTAGTTCCCATCGACTAGGATCATTGGATATCTTTCACATTATACATATGTTTAGTATGCATTAATCCATGTACATGAAAGTATAAGTAATGTGGTAACTATATGTAATGCGGTATTTTTTGCCTGGATATTAGGCATTCTCGAAAATTGGGACATCATTCTCTAATGAATCGATATATTTTGGAGAGATTGTGTACTGATGTAGAAAAAACCTAATTTTAGAAACAATTTTAAACAAAGTTACAAAAATATAAACTGAAAATTTGACTTCTACACTTGATTGACATATGTAGTTTTGCAAATAGTTAAATCAAAATTTGAACAAGAACAATTCCAAATCAAATTATTTGATGCGAAAGTGATTTCACTACCCCAGATCTCTTCTTTATTGGACATTTTGACAACGTCACAGCAAATATTCAGTGGACGCTACAGACATTTCGGTACTGTACCACAATTCAAACTAGACGAATAGGTAAGAAAAGAAAATAAATGCTACAAAATGGCGTCTACAGTTTGTGTTTCATCTCTTTTCAACAAATTCAATTTTCGTCGCCTACAGTCTATTTAATCTTCGGAATGTTCTCTTACAGATTCGGCAGTTTCTAATTATTTTCAGGGACGTTTATGACATTTGTGACACAAAAAACAGTTCATTGTTGAATAAAATGATGATATTTTCAACTCTTTTATTATCTGTGCAAGGTAACTATTCAGAGGGAAAGTAATATAAAATGTGTTATGTAAATTAAAATAAAAATGAATAATATGAGAGGACTGATTACTATCATTACAAAGGGTAACATGAGAATATAAAATGTTCTGATTTAGAATGTATGTCAGCATTGCTAATTCAGTGAATTGACCATAATAACAAAGTAAAATTTCATGGTTGGGACCAAAGAGAGATATATGACTAAATATCTCTTTCGCCATAGTTGTCTGTATATAATATAACAAACACCTTCATATAGTCTAGGATCTTGAGATATCTGTATTAGCATGCATGTACCCGAGAATGTATGTATTGTGGGATTTTGTGCCGGATATTAGTCATTCTCAACTTATTTATGATGAAAATGTTGGATTTAATTCGCAAACGAATCAATGTATTCCCACATCATTCAGACACATGGAAAGCACTCTCATTTTGTAAACTATTTCAAAGTTTAAAAAAGAAATAAAAACAATTTTTTTATGCAAATAGTCAATATATTTTAAACAAAATTGTTTTATTCTGCTGGATACAAAATAACTTTGGAGAAAGATTCAATAAATATTCGACCAACAACCGAACAAAATCAAATAAGATGCTGCTGCTGCGATTTCTTTACCTCATTCGGATACTTTATACTGGATATAAACACAAACAGACACAAGCATCATTAGACGTTATCCACATTACACCACCGGGCTATGATTTAAAATTAAATATTAATGTTTCTACAGAAAGAAAAAAAACAAATGTAGAATTATTGGTTGTAATGGCGTGTCGAATTTGTTTTTTGTCTCACTGTTATCTACAATTTAAGCTTTCATCCTGTATAGTATTGGTTGACCGGTTAGTTCTTATTTCACAGGTTCTGTAATTTGTTCTTTCTCCGTATGCATGTATCTGTGTACCCGAAAATATATATATATTGTTGTATTGTTTTTTACTGGTTATTAGTCATGCTCTACTTACTTTTTGTGAAAATGCTGGTTATTATTCACACCAAATCGATATATACTCAGAGCCCGCATATACTGTTGAATAGCACTCACGTTTTGGAGGAGATTTAACAGAATAGTTGAAAACAAAATAACATATTTAATTATACAATCAATGATTATAAGTGAAAATTGTTTTCTCATTCTGCTGGATACAACATTGTTTTGACAATAGACTCAAGCAAACGTTTAGCATCAAGAACAAATACAAATCTAATTATTTGATGCAAATGAGATTTTTTTTTTTATCTCATTCAGATTTTATTTACTGGATATATTCACAAAGTGTAAGCAAATTTTCATTTAAAAATACCATCATTTAATTACTGGACCATAATTCAAACCAGATATATCAATATTGCTACACTACACAAAGCAGATTTTAAGTAAATTATGTTTCTCCTAGAAAATTTACCCAATCGCATTACGCTATGAATATTAGCCTGCTACCTCCCGAAACCACCCCTATTAGAAGACTAACCTTTTCTTGCTCTGTTTATTTCGATAGATGGAGGGCAATAACTCTTTCCTTTACATCCCCTTCGTATGGCCAGGTGTCGTTAGAATTTTGCTGAGCGAGATACTAGCGAGGATGCTCGCATGTCGGAGTGGTTGGGAAGGTTTTTATTCAATGTGATTGGGTATATATTTTCGGAGAAACATTTTTTACTTAAGAATCTTAAATGAATCAATATATACACAGATAATTCATATACTGATGTTCCGCGTCTTTGGTGACTGTTAAGGGACAGTATAAGAAAATATAGAGATATAATACTAACCGACTGTTTCGTGAAGGACATGATGAAAAGAAAGAAAAATAAAAATCAATAATATGATAATACCAATTAATATCATTATAACGAGGAACCTGATAATACAATATATTGTTATTTAGAACTTATTTCAGCATTACGTGTTCATTGCATTGACCATAACAGCAAATTAAACTTATATCGTTGCAATCACGAAGCTGGATATTTATATATACCTCTTTCACCAAACGTGTCAATATTTATTATAACAACCTCGTTTCCATACATTAAAACCTTCTGACATCTTGATCCGCATTCATGTGTTTTTTAATCGAAATATATGTATTGTGACATTTTTTCCTGGACATTAGTTATTCTCAACTTGTTTATTACAAAACTGTTGAAAATGATTCTCAGATGAATCGACGTATTTGCAGAGTATAGATATACTGCTGAATAGCATTAAAAGTTTGAAAATTCTTTCAAACAAGTGAGAAAAACTAAGAAATTCAATTATACAATCAATCTTTATGTGTCAAAAAATATCCAAATTCTGCTGCATGCAAACAAATTTTGAAATTCAATGAATTAAAATTTGAACAACCAAATTTAGTTGACAATACCGACATTACATTACTGCACATTGGGTCAAAACATATATATTATTGTTTTTTGTGCAGTAAAGAACTCAACTTAAGGCAAAACAATTGCTCCAAATGACACCTATAACTTTTTTTAAATCTAGATCGTTGCTACAGTTTCAGCTTTCTCCCTCTCATGATATATATATATATATATATATATATATATATATATATATATATATATATATATATATATATATATATATATATATATATATATATATATATATATATGTGTGTGTGTGTGTGTGTGTGTGTGTGTGTGTGTTATTTACTCTTTCCCATGTTCTGACATTTCTTTTTGTTTAATGATTTAGACACGAAGCAGGCTATTGCAAGAAAAAGATATCACATTTTCTACTGTTTTGCACCGTGTGACAGATGATGGTTATAAGAAAGCGTGAGAAAATAGGGAGATATAGTGCTCCCTTTCTCTCTTTTGTTAGAATATAATGAAAAGAAAGAAACGTAAAAATAAATAAAAAGATGCTAAAGGAACCTGATGTCATAATTTTTAACTATTTAGAACTGACGACAACACCTCTCTTTCATTCTAGCGAAATAATATTAAAGCAAAATATCACTGTAATATTGAACACGCTATATATGGCAATATATATCTTTCACCAGATATATATGTTGATTTATTGATTATATTTTTTACAGCGCTTCAGCACTGTTTGATTATTTAGCGCCATACAAAGGCTTATATGTAGGATCATTTAAAAGTGGTAATAAGTTTCATATCGACCAGCGATATAAAACCAAAGAGTTGAAAGTAAAACTACAAGATGATAACAATAATAAATAAATCTTCCCGTTCAACGGGAATTAAATGTTGTATGTTAATGAAAACAGATGAAAAGGCATTGAAAGTAAGGGACGGTATATACATTACACAAAACTACTCAAGATGATGGCATAAAAGTAATAAATGTTGACTTCTTTCAGGAATTCAATAATACAAGTCACGTTTATATTATCAAAAAGTTCCAACATGTCAGGCACATTATATTACTGATCGCGCATAGGTTGGATGTCGAAACACTCCGTCACAAGTGATTAACTGTGG
This sequence comes from Sinohyriopsis cumingii, assembly GCA_028554795.2. NCBI lineage: Eukaryota > Metazoa > Mollusca > Bivalvia > Unionida > Unionidae > Sinohyriopsis > Sinohyriopsis cumingii. The sequence goes on from CM068833.1 coordinate 83,597,927, forward strand.
ATGGTTCATTGCAAGAAATGCACTCTGGTGAGTCTTCGCCTTTTAGTATATGGCAATGAGTTATAACCAATTCAAATTCTTGCAATGACTACCTCCTTCCTACGGATGTTTCTGTAGGAAGTGTCCATTCTCCGAGGGATGGTTTGATGGCATGAAGTTTGTTATTCACTGATACTAGGTTTAAAATCAGTATACGGTATTTCAAAATCAGATGGTTCTAGGAATAGGGTCATTTTCGCAGCGCGATCTGCTTTTTCATTACCTTTAATACCAATATGGCTGGGCAGCCGACATTATATTGTGGGAGGTATTCATTTCAGTATTTCTGACGAGTATATTGGTCAATAATGGGTTCTCCAGTTTCTATTGTGTAGCGACTGAGGTACTGATAGTAAGTCGGAGCAGATGATGCTTCATAAACTACATTTGTTTTCGATATACTGCAGAGCAAGGCCTATTGCTCTGGTTTCGGCTGAAATATTGATGTACCATTTGGCAAAGCCAACTTTTGTTGTGTGTTTTCCACTAACAAAGGTTGCAGCAGCCTTTTCCTCATCCTTGATCGGAAAGAGATTGGAAAGTAATCGCTGCTGTGAAGGTCATCAGCGACCTTCCATTCATAGTCTAAATGTAACGAAGTTGCACAAACTGTCAAATCGATACACGTGTATGTACCCGTTCCTTGGTGTAACTATGTGGATGATTTGGTGTTATATAGACACAAATCGAGTCTAGAAATGAAATTTTCTATTTTGTGGCCTCTTTGACTTATGCGATTTGATCCCCATAAAATGTTATGGTCGTTAAAATCCCCAAATAAAGCAAAGGGCGTGGGAAGTTGTTGAACAAGATTGTCTAATTCGTTTGGTACTAGGTTGGTGTTTGGTGATATGAGAATAGAAGAAAAGGTAATCATTCGGTGTAGAGTGACTCTTACAGCAATGACCTGCAAATCTGTGTTTAAAAGGATGAAGGGATGACGCTATCAGGGTTTGTATTGTTCACATCAACATAAACTCCTCCTGATGCCCTGTCAACATTTTGAAAACACGTGTTAAACAAGGAGTAATTTTTAAGTGTGATGTTATCCGTATCTTTCAAGAATGATTCCTGAAGGCATAGTACTGCAGGATCATGTTCGTTGTCTTTAAGTCCTCGACAGTTCCATTGTCTGATGGTGTTCTTCATCATAAGTTTAAATTTAAGACTGAGGAGCTAGGTTAGACCTTTAGAGGAGGAAATCTGTGTGGTTATTTCTCTGAAGGAAGTATGGGGGTGAAAATATTTTGTTGGTAGGTCTCGAGCCACCTTGAGCACATGGAGCAGTTTCTTCTGCATCCATGTCCTAAATGTCTCCAAACCTGTTATAGAGTTTGATGAGGTCATCCGACCCCTTTTGCTACCTAATTTCTTTAGATTTGTTTATATTTATTGGTGATTTCGGTGGTAGTGTATTATTGAAATGTGTTTGAGTAGATGTGTTTTTGTGTGAATGGTAATGGGGGGTGTTAGAGCTGGATGTTGAATCGGGTGGATCTGTTCGTGTTTGGGGGTCTTTCGTTGTTTTGCGACTGTTCTTCACTAAAGCGGAGAAGGATGGACCGTCTTCGTAATGGCCACATTTCTGACACTTATAACATTGAAGGAGGTTCGGTATGTAGATCTCGACCTTCACGTGCATAAAGCCAACTTTGACCACTCTTGGTACTGATGATTTGTTGAAGGTGAGTCCAATGTTGTTGGTGTCGTGCACATTCTTAGTACGTTTAATACGTATTCTGCGGACTGCAGTGACATCTTCATTTTCATCCATTCAATTATATGTGTCGCTGGCACCAGGCAAGTCACGACAGCGAATCTTGCGTTTGGACGTATTGAGTTTTGTGAGTGAATAAGGTGACATGAATAAGGAAGAAAGTTTTCATTTTGTTGATATTTTCTGTTTGACCTCGTCAATGACACTCAACAAGAAGGCAACCCGATTTCTTTTTGTTACATATTTAGGTGTTCCGATTGTTTCCGTAATTGTCTTTTTCAATCACAAAGGGAGAGAGTGCGACAAGCGGTTTTGAGGCATATTTAGACTGCATAACCATAAAGCGTGGACATGACTCAACACTACATGGTTCGTGATCCGAGTCAGACACAGATTTTGTTTCTATCTCTTGTGGAATTATACATGTTGGTTTGTTTAAAATTCAGTACCCGTGCTCCCTCTTCGAGCCCAACAAGGAGAAACTTTTCAAGTGGCATGGATACAGTGATGCTATACTCAGTAGGCACAATTGCCTCCCGATTCATCCCGTTAGATATAATCAGTCGGTAAAATTACCTCCCGACTGACCCGTTAAGCCACCCCTTTCTAGTAAGTGTTCTAAGACTGGGAAAGGGAAGGTTAAAGGGATAGAATATAGGGGCAATGGTGGCATCAAGAGTGATACAAAGATAAAGATAAAGAATGTGAGTGAAATCTGATATGGTACTTTTCCAAAATCAAATTTGTTTATGATAAAAAAATTATTATGATTCGCAAATGGATCGATATACTTGCAATGACTTCATATAATGTTTAACAGTAACCACGTTTTCGAAATTAGCAAATACAAAGTTATAAAAATCAAAGAAGAAATTGCATTATAGTATCAACTATTTCATATGAACAAACACTTCCTATTTTTGCAGCACACAACATACTTCAGGAAACAGAGGCAAACACAATTAGAGTAACAGGAAAAAAATCAATATATCTTATTGGCTACCATAGACTGGTAATTTCCTATACCTTAACCGCATGTATGTATTCCTGTTCCCGAAATATATGTATTGTGGTGCTTTTCACAGATCTAACTTGCTAATGACAAAAATGTGTAACATGAATCGCAAATGAATCAATATACTTGCAGAGATTTAAGATAGTGCTGGATAGCACTGTAGGTTTTGGAAATTAATTCAATGTTAGAAAAATAAACAAAGAAATTAAATTATACAATCAATCATTTTATTAAAGAACAATATTCCCATTACTATTTAGAACTTATGTCAGCAGCTCTCTTTCGTTGTATCGACCATAATATTCAAGCAAAATGTCATTGTAGTAATAGACAAGCTAATAATGTATATATTTTTCTTTCTTCGGTTGTGTATGTATGTGTTATAACAAACTGTTTACCATACATTACGATCTTTCTAATTCTTAGCAGTATTTATGTATTCATTGAAGGAAATGTGTTTTGAGTATTATTTTCTGGATAAAACTTGTTTATGATACAGATGTTTAATATAATTCTCAAATCAATCGCTACACTTGCAAAGATTTTATATACTGCCCTGAAGCACTCACGTTTTGGAAATTTGTTCAAAGTTAGAAAAATGAAAGAAAAAATTGCATCATACAACCAATCGTCATATATCAACAAATCATTGACATTTGTGATGAATTCAATATAATTCTCGAAATAGATGAAATCAAAATTAAAGCAACCAAAAAGTCAAAATTAATATATCTTTTTACCGCATCATTCATATCGTCGTTTGATGATAAAATGAGAACCCGATATTCACTTCAGTGGATGATACTGTTATAAATTATTTAACAATAATGTAATTCTTTTAAATTAATGTCTTTACAGCAGCAAAAAGGTCTGTTTGCTATAGTCTGAACCAAACAGGAATCTATGATTTCTTTCATATGCCACTTTCCTATATTTTTAGCTTTCTTCGTCTAAACGATAGAGTGATCTAACAGAATAAACAGGGAATTAAAAGAGAAATTTATTCGATTTTCAATTTGTATGTTGTGCCTTGGATGACTGTTTAAAGAAAGTTTTAGAAACTTTGGAATTATAATACGTACAACCTGTTTTGTAAAGGTTATAATGGAAAGAAAGAAAAGTAAAAATTAATTTGATAGAATCAGTTAATATGACTAAATAAATGAAAATGATGAAATAATATATTCTTGTATGGAATGAATTTTAGTATTATCTATTCAATTTATCGACTATACAAAAAATTTAACTTCAGCTATCTATGAATATATATCTCCTGCACCATAAATGTCTGTATGTGTTATAACAAATTCTTTGAACTAGACCGTTTGTTACCTTCTGTGGTATGTATTTTGTCGATTGATTCGAAGCTATATGTAATAGACGATTGGATACCTTTAGGTATATGCATTTGTCGATTTATCAGAAACTATGTGTATTCATGTAAGTGTCCTGGATTTTAATCACATTAAACTTGTTAATATGGAACTGTTGGATATTAATCACAAATGATTCGATATATTTTAGAGATATAATATATTGCTGGCTAGCACTGGAGAATTGTAAATTATTTCAAGCAAAGTTAGAAGAAAAAAAAGAGAAACAGAAATTAAATTATACAATCGATCTTTTTACTTTCAAGAAAAACATTCCCATTACTATTCAAAAATTATGCCAGCAGCTATGATTATGTAACATAACAAACTGGTTACCATAAACTGGTATCTTGAGATATCGTAACCATATTAATGTATTTATGTAAGGAAATATATGGTTTGGACATTTTTCTTGCATCTAACTTGTTTATAATACAAATGTTTAATTTCATTCTGAGATGAATTGCACCACTTGTAAGGATTTCACATACAGCTGGACAGCACGATTGTTTTGGAAATTCTTTCAAACAAAGTTAGAAAAATGAAAGGGGAAATCGCATTATACAGTGAATCGTTAGAAGAGTTAAAAGGTTTCCTATATATGCTGCATGCGACATAATTCCGGAAATAGATGCACACAAAATTAGAGCCACAAGCAAAAAAATTATTATATACTAATCGGTTGAAATTCCAATGCCCCATTCGAATCATCTTTACATGATAAAATCAGAAACTGAGATCGAATTATGTGCACGAATCCACTTCTACTTTACGTGACTACGATTTAAATGTTTCAAATTAATGCCTTTACAGCAGCAATAAAGGCTAATTGCAACACTCTTATGATAAAAGGAATCTATGATTTGTTTTTCATCTACTGCTTTCCTATAATTTTAACATTCTTCGTCTACACGATAGAGAGTTCTGAAAGATTAAACAAGGAATAAGATGAATTTACAAGACTTTCAGTTCGTTTGTTGTGTCTTAGATGGCTGTTTAAAAAAGTGTTAGAAAATATGGAGTCATAATACTTACCACCTGCTTTTTGAAGGTTAGATTGGAAAGAAAGATAAGTAAAAATTAATATGAAAGAAGCGATTAATATGACCAAAAAATGAAAATGATGAAATAATATTTTGTTGTTTGGAATGTATTACAGTCTTAATTATTCAGTGTATCGACTATACAAATAAAAGAAACGTTCACTGCAGCTATCGACAAGTTCTCTATGTCTAAACATCTCATGCAACATATTTGTCTGTATGTATCATGACAACCTCATTGAAATAGACCGTTCGATAATCTTAGCGGTATACATGTGTTGATTTATCCGAAGCTATATGTATTCAGGTATGTGGTTTGGATATTAGTCACTTTCAACTTGTTAATATGGGAAATGTTGGACATTAATCACAAATGAATCAATACATTTGCAGCGTCTTGATACACTGCTGAATAGGACAAAAAGTTTGAAAATTATTTCAAATAAAGTTACAAATGTAAACCAAGAAATTAAATTATACATTCAAGTTATATATTTTCAAGAAAAACATTCCCATTACTATTTAAAACGTATGCCATCAACTCTTTCCTTTTGTATCTACCATAATATTCAATCAATGAACAAGAAAAGACTTGCTTTTTGTTTGTTTCTCTAGATATGTGAAATTATAATATTGCAAACTGGTTACCATACACGGGTATCTTCCTATATCCTAACCGCATTTACGTATTCATGTACAGAAATATATGGTTTGAATATTTTTCTTGGATCTAACTTGTTCATGACACACATGTTTAATATGTTTCTCAAATGAATCGCAGAACTTGTAAGGGTTTCATATACAGTTGGACAGCACGCACGTTTAGGAGATTCGTTCAAACAAAGTTAGGCAAATGAAAAGGAAATTGTATTATAGAATGAATCGTTAAATGTGAACAAAGGGTTCCTATTTGTGCTGCGTGCGACATAATTCCGGCAATAGGTACAAACCAAAATAGAGCAACAAGAGAAACAAATCTGTAAATCCTATTCGGTTGAAATTCAACTGTTTCATTCGAATCATGTTTAGATGACAAAATCAGAAACGGACATTCAATTCAAGATCTGATTCAAGTTCTACACTACTTGATTATGATTTACAAAAGCTTAAATTAATGCCTTTACAGCAGCAAAAAAGGCTATTTGCAACACCCTTGAACTAAAATGAATTAATGGTTTGTTTTTCATTTACTGCTTTCCATAATTTCAACTTTCTTCGTCTACAGGATAGAGTTCTAAAAGATTAAACAGAGATTTAGAAGACGAATTTATCAGATGTTCAATTCGTTTGAGGTGTGTCTAGATGAATATTTAAAGAAAGAATTAGAAACTATGGAGTCATAATACTTACCACCTGTTTTGTGAAAGTTATAAGGAAAAGAAAGAAAAGTAAAAATTAATAATATAATAGGAGCGATTAATATGACTAAATACAATGAAAATGATGAAATAATATATTGTTTCGATTGTATTTCATTATTAAATTATTCACTGTATTCACTGTAAAATAAAAGAACGTTGCATGCAGCTACCGACAAGCTATCTATGTCTAAATATCTCATGCACCCTATATGTCTGTATGTATCATAACAAAAAAGTTTAAATAGACCGTTCGATAGTTTTAGCGGTATGCATTTGTCGATTTATCAGAAACTACGTGTATTCAGGTCAGTGTTTTGGATATTATTTACTTTCAAATTGTTAATATGGAAATGTTGGATATTAATCGCAAAGGACTCGATATATTTCCAGCGTCTTGATACACTGCTAAAAAGCACTGAAGTTTTGCAAATTATTTCAAACAAAATTACAAGATACGCAAAGAAATTAAATTATACGATCAATCTTTATATTTTCAGGAAAAACAGTCACATTACTATTTGACACTTATGCCATAAGCTGCTCTCTTTCCTTGCATCCACCATAATATTCAAACAAGCTGTTTTTGTAGCAATGAACAACCTATGCCTGGCTTGTTCTTGTTTCTTTAGATGTGTGAATATTCAATGCTACAAACTGGTTACCATACACTGGTATCTTACTATATCTTAACCGTATATATGTATTCCTGTACTGAAATATATGGTTTCAATATTTTTAGTATCTAACTTGTTTATGACACAAATGTTTAATATGTGTCTCAAATGAATCGCACCACTTGTAAGGATTGTATATAGTGTTGGACCGGATGCACTTTTAGGAGATTCGTTTAAACAAAGTTAGGTAAATAAAAGGGGGAATTTCATTATACAATGAATCGTCAAATGTGATGATAGCTTTCTTATTTCTGCTGCAAGCAATATAATTCCAGTAAAAGATGCAAACAAAATTAGAGCAACAAGAAAATAATCAATATATCCAATTCGGTGTAAATTCCAGTCCCTCACTCGGATCATGTTTACATGATAAAAGCAGACACTGACATTCAATTCAGTGTGCGGTTCCATTTCTACTTTACTTGACATTGATTTACAATTTCTAAATTAATGCCTTTGCAGCAGCAAGAAAGGCTAATTGCATCACTCGAATCCTAAAGGAATCTATGATGTGTTTTTATCTACTGATTTCCTATAATTTCGGCACGATAGAGGGATTTTAAAGATTAAACAGGGAAATAGACGACGATAATTTACCAGATTTTCTATTCCTTTGTTGTGTGTCTTAGATGACTATTTAAGAAATTAATGAAATAATATTTTGTTGTAAGGAATGTATCTCAGTATTACTTATTCAATTTTTCGACTATATAATAAAACAAACGTTCACTGCAGCTATCGAGAAGTTACCTGTGTCGAAATATCCCCTGCATCATATGTTTGTACATATCATGACAAGCTCGTTAAAATAGAACGTACGATACTTCTAGCGGCATAAATTTGTCGAGTTATTCAAAATGATATGTATTCAGGTCATTGTTTTCGATATTATTCACTTTCAACTTGTTAATATCGAAAATTTTGGATAGTAATCGCAAATGAAATGATATATTTGCAGCTTCTTGATACACTGCTGGATATCACTGAAATGTTTGAAATTATTTCAAACAAAGTTACAACAGCACGCACTTTTAGGAGATTCGTTCAAACAAAGTTAGAAAAATGAAAGGGGAAATTGCCTTATACAATGAATCGTTAAATGTGAACAAATCTTTCAAGTTTCTGCTGCATGCGACATCACTCCAGAAAAAGATGCAAACAAAGCTAGAGCACCAAGAACAATAATCATTATACCTTATTCGTTTGCAATTCCACTACCTCATTCGGATTATCTTTACATGGTAAAACCAGAAACTGACATTCAGTTTAGTATTCGATTCCATTTCTACTTTACTTGACTATGACTTTTTAAATTAATGCCTTTGCAGCAGCAAGAATGGCTAATTGCGAAACTCCTATCCTAAAAAGAATCTATTTGTTTTTTATCTACTGCTTTCCTATAATTTCAACGTTCTCCGTCTAGACGACAATGAGTTCTAAAAGATTAAACATGCAATTAGAAGACTAATTTATCAGATTTTCCATTCGTTTGTTGTGTGTCTTACATGACTTTTTAAAGAAAGTATCAGAAACTATGGAGTTAATATACTTACGTTCTGTTTTGTGAAGGTTATAATGACAAGAAAGAAAAGTAAAGATTAATAATATGATAGAAGCGATTAATATGACTAAATACAATGAAATGATGAAATAATGTTTTGTTGTTTGGAATGTATTTCAGTATTACTTATCCAATGTTTCGACTATAAGATCAAACACGTTCACTGCAGCTATCGAGAAGCTACCTGTGTCTAAATATCCCCTACATCATATATGTTTGTATATATCATGACAAACTCGTTTGAAATAGAACGTTCGCTACTTTTAGCAGCATGAATTTGTCGATTTATTCGAAATGATATGTATTCAGGTCATTCTTTTGGATATTAATCACTTTCAACTTGTTAATATGGAAAATGTTGGATATTAATCGCAAATGAAATGATATATTTGCAGCTTCCTGATACACTGCTGGATATCACTGAAATTTTGGAAATTATTTTAAACAAAGTTACAAAAGCACGCATTAGTAGATTCGTTTCAACAAGGTGAGGAAAATGAAAGGGGAAATTGCTTGATACAATGAATCGTTAAATGTGAGCAAAGCATTCCGGTTTCTGCTGCATGCGACATCATTCCAGAAAAAGATGCAAACAAAGCTAGAGCACCAAGAATATTAATCAGTATATCCTATTCGGTTGCAATTCCACTACCTCCTTCGGATTATCTGTACATGATAAAATCAGAAACTGACATTCAATTTACTGTTTGATTCCATTTCCACGTTTCTTGACTATGATGTAAAATATTTAAATTAATGCCTTCGCAGCATAAGACTGTCTATTTGCAACACTCGTATCCTAAAAGGAATCTATGATTTGTTTTTTTCATTTACTGCTTTTCTATAATTTCAACTTTCTCCGTCTAGACGACAGAGACTTATAAAAGAATAAACATGCAATTAGAAGACTAATTTATCAGATTTTCAATTTGTTTGGTGGTGTGATACATGATTATTTAACGAAAGTATCAGAAACTATGGAGTAAATATAATTACTTTCTGTTTTGTGAAGGTTAAAATAGTAAGAAAGAAAAGTAAAAAATAATACTATGATAAAAGCGTTTAATATGCCGAAATAAAATGAAAAGGATGAAATAATGTTATGTTGTTAGGAATATATTTCTGAATTACTTATTCAATGTTTCCACTATAAAATAAAACAAACGTGCACTGCAGCTATCGAGAAGCTACCTGTGTCTAAATATCCCATGCATCATATATGTTTGTATATATCATGACAAACTCATTGAAATAGAACGTTCCATACATTTATCGGCATTAATTTATAGATTTATTCGAAATGGTATATATCCAGGTCATTTTTTTGGATATTATTCACTTTCAACTTGTTACTATGAAAAATGTTGGATATTGATCGGAAATGAATTGATATATTTGCAGCTTCTTGATACACTGCTGGATATCACTGAACTTATGGAAACTATTTCAAACAAAGTTACAACAGCAGGCACTTTTAGGAGATTCGTTTAAGCAAAGTTAGGAAAATGAAAGGGGAAATATACTTATACAATGAATCGTTAAATGCGAACAAAGCTTTCCGGTTTCTTCTGTATGCGACATCATTCCAGAAAAAGATGTAAACAAGGCTAGAGCACCAAGAACAATAATCAGTATATCCTATTCAGTTGCAATTCCACTACCTCATTCGGATTATCTTTACATGAGAAAAACAGAAACGTACGTTCAATTTACTGTTCCTTTTTATTTCTACTTTACTTGACTATGATGCAAAATTTTAATTAATGCCTTTGCAGCAGCAAGAATGGTTAATTGCTGCAATCGTATCCTAAAAGGAATCTATGATTTGTTTTTCGTCTACTGCTTGTGTGTCTTACATGACTATTTAAATAAAGCATTAGAAACTATGGAGTCAATATACTTACTTTCTGTTTTGCGATGGTTATTATGGAAAGAAAGAAAAGTTAAAACTAATACTATGAAAAAAGCGTTTAACATGCCTAAATAAAATGAAAAGGATGAAATAATGTTTATTTTGTTGAGAATATATTTCAGAATTACTTATTCAATATTTCCACTAAACAAAAACGTGCACTGCAGCTATCGAGAAGGTACCTGTGTCTAAATATCCCCTGAATCATATATGTTTGTATATATCATGACAGACTCTTGAAATAGAACGTTCCACACATTTAGCGGCATGAATTTATCGATTTATTCGAAATGATATATATCCAGGTCATTCTTTTGGATATTATTCACCTTCAACTTGTTAATATGAAAAATGTTGGATATTAATCGGAAATGAATTGATATATTTACAGCTTCTTGATACACTGCTGGATATCACTGACATTTTGGAAATTATTTCAAACAAAGTTACAACAGCACGCACCTTTCGAAGATTCGTTTAAACAAAGTTAGGAAAATGAAAGGGGAAATTGCCTTATACAATGAATCTTTAAATGTGTACAAAGCTTTCTAGTTTCCTCTGCCTGCGACATCATTCCAGAAAAAGATGCAAACAAAACTAGAGCATTAAGAACAATAATCAGTATATCCTATTCGGTTGCAATTCCACAACCTCATTCGGATCATCTTTACATGATAAAACTAGAAACTGACATTCAATTTAGCGTTCGAATCCATTTCTACTTTACTTGACAATGATGTAAAATTTTCAGCAGCAATAATGTCTAATTGCAACTCTCGTATCCTGAAAGGAATCTATGATATGTTTTCCATCTACTGCTCTCCTATACTTTCAACTTTCTCCGTCTAGACGATGGAGTGTTCTAAAAGATTAAATAAAGACTCATAAGACGAATTTATCAGATTTTCAGGTCGTTTGTTGTTTGTCTTACATGATTATTTAAAGAAAGTAACAGAAACTATGGAGTCAAAATGTGTCGATTCACTAAAAATGATATATATTCTGGTCTTTGTTTTGGATATTATTCACTTTCAACATGATAATATGTAAAATGATGGATATTAACCGCAAATGAAATGATATATGCATACTGTCTTGATATTGTCCTGGAAAGCATTGAAGGTTTGGAAATTATTTGAAACAAAGTTATCAAAATAATCAAAGATTGTATGATATTTCAAGACAATCATTCTCTTTACTATTTAAAATTTTATCAGCATCTATCATTTTTTTATCGGCATAATATACAAGCAGCGAGAAAGTAATGACTGGCCTTATTTATATTTCTATAGATGTGTAAATATGTAATAAAACAAACTGATTACCATACACTGGGACCTTCCAATATCTTAAACGTACGTATGTATTCATGTACCCGAAATATACGTATTTTGCGACCTTTATTTTATCTAACTTACTTATGATAAAAATATGTAATATTATTCAGAAACGATTGACTACATTTGCAAGGATTTCAGATACTGCCCTAAAGAACTCTCGTTTTGGAAATTCGTTCAAAGTTAGAAAAATGAAAGGGCAAATGGCATATTACAATGAATCGTCATATGTGAACAAAGTGTTCTTATTTGTGCTGCATACCAAATCATTCCGCAGATAGATACAAACAAAATTAGAGCAACATGAAGCAAAATCCTCATACATTATTCAGGTGAAATATCACTGCCTCATTCGGATCATCTTATACATATTATACTCAGACACTGATATCCAATTCAGTGTACGATACCGTTATTATTTTACTTGACTATCATTGAAAATAATAACATCAATGGCTTTACATAAGCAAAAGAAAGCTAATTGCAACAGTATTGCCCAAAAAGTAATCTATGATTTGTTTTTCATCTATTGCTTTCCATCATTTCAACTTTCGAATGCTACACGAGAGAAAGAGAGAAAGAGAGCGAGAGATTTCCAAAATATTAAACAGGGAATTACAAGAAACATGGATCAAATTTTAGATTTGTTTTTATTGCGTCCTTGATGGCTATATAAAGAAAGTATTAGAAAATATGGATTCATAATACTTACTCCCTGTTTTTGTGAATGGGAAATAATTTCAAAGTTATCAAAATGAACAAAGAATTAAAATTATACAATCAATCTTTATATTTGAAGTAAACCATTCTCTTTATAATTTGCAGCTTATGACAGCAGCTCTCTTGTTTGCATCGACACAATATTCAAGCACAATGTGACATTAGCAACGACCAAGCAAAGACTGGCTTTATTTCTATTTCTAAAGATGTGTAAATATGTAATAAAATAAACTGTTTAACATACACTGGGATCTTTCTATATCTTAACCGTATTTATGTATTCTTGTACCCAAAATATATGTTTTGTGTGATCTTTATTTTATCTTATTTTATCTAACTTACTTATGATATAAATATGTAATATTATTCAGAAATGAATCACTACATTTGCAAGGATTTCATATACTGCCCTATAGCACTCTCGGTTTGGAATTGGTTCAAAGTTAGAAAAATGAAAGGGCAAATTGCATTTTGCAAAGAATCGTCATATGTGAACAAAGTGTTCTTATTTGTGCGGTATACCAAATCATTCCGCAGATAGATACAAACAAAATTAGAGCAACAAGAAAACAAAATCCTTATACATTATTCGGTTGTAATTTCACTGCCTCATTCGGATCATCTTTTCGTCATATAGTCAGACACTGATATCTTATTCAGTGGACGATACCGTTTTTATTTTACTTGACTATTGTTGAAAATAATTACATTAATGCCTTTACACCAGCTAAAAAAGGCTCATTGCAACAGTATTGCCCAAAAAGTTATCTATGATTTGTTTTTCATCTATTGCTTTTCTATCATTTCAACTTTCGACCGCTACACGAGCGAAAGAGAGAGTTCCAAAATACTAAATAGGGAATTAGACGAGACATTGATCAAATTTTCAATTTTTTTGTGTGTCTCTGATGGCTATATAAAGTATTAGAAAATGTGGATTCATAATACTTACGACCTGTTTTTGTGCAGGTGATAATGGAAAGAAAGAAAGGAAAACTAATTAATATGTTACAAGCAATTAATATGACTACATAAAAGAAAAATGATGAAATAATATATTGTTCTTTGGAATGTATTTCAAAATTCCTTATTGAATTTTTTGACTATACAAAATACAAATGTCCACTGCATGTATTGACAAACAATCAATGGCTATATATCTCACACAACATATATGTCTCTATGTATCATAACACGAACGATGAAATCGACAATTCGATACTCGTTTCGGTATGCATTTATGGAGTTATTCAAAACTAAATCTGTTGAGGTAAGTGCTTTGGATATTAGTCACTTTCAGCAAATTTATATGGTTAATGTTGGATATTAATCGCAAATGAATCGATATATTTGTAGTGACTTGTAATACTGCTGGAAAGCATTCAAGGTTTGGAAATTATTTCAAAGTTATCAAAATAGACAAAGAAATTAAATTATACAATCAATCTTTAAATTTCAAGTAAACCATTCTGTTCACTACTTATAACTTATGTCAGCAGCTCTCCTGTTTGTAACGACAAAATATTCAAGCACAATGTCACAATAGCGACGACCAAGCAATGACTGGCTTTATTTCTATTTCTAAAGATGTGTAAAAATGTAAAAAAATAAACTGATTCCCATACACTGGGATCTTCCTATATCTTATCCGTATTTATGTATTCTTGTACCCAAAATATATGTATTGTGGGATCTTTATTTTATCTTGCTTTATCTAACTTCCTTTTGATATAAATATGTAATATTCTTCAGAAATGAATTACTACATTTGCAAGGATTTCATATACTGCCCTATAGCACTCTCGGTTTGGAGATTGGTACAAAGTTAGAAAAATGAAAGGGCAAATTGCATTTTGCAAAGAATCGTCATATGTGAACAAAGTGTTCTTATTTGTCCTGCATGCCAAATCATTCCGCAGATAGATACAAACAAAATTAGAGCAAAAAGAAAACAAAATCCGTATACATTATTCGGGTGAAATTTCACTGCCTCATTCGGATCATCTTTACATCATATAGTCAGACACTGATATCCAATTCAGTGGACGATACCGTTATTACTTTACTTGACTCTTATTGAAAATAATTATATTAATGCCTTTACACCAGCAAAAAAGGTTAATTGCAACAGCATTGCCCACAATGTTATCTATGATATGTTTTTCATCCATTGCTTTTCTATCATCTCAACTTTCGACCGTTACACGAGAGAGAGAGAGAGAGAGAGAGAGAGAGAGAGTGAGAGCGTTCCAAAATATTAAACAGGGAATAAAAAGAGACATTGATCAAATTTTGAATTTTTTTTGAGTGTGTCTCTGATGGCTATATAAAGTATTAGAAAATGTGGATTCATAATACTTACCCACTGTTTTTGTGAAAGTGATAATGGAAAGAGAGAAAGGTAAAAATAATTAATACTATAGAAGCAATTAATATGACTACATAAAAAAAAATGATGAAATAATATATTGTTCTTTGGAATGTATTTCAAAATTCCTTATTGAATTTTTTGACTATACAAAAGCAAATGTCCACTGCATGTATTGACAAACAATCTATGGCTATATATCTCATACAAGATATATGTCTCTATGTATCATAACACGAACGTTGAAATCGAAAATTCGATACTCGTTTCGGTATGCATTTATTCAGAACTAAATGTGTTGAGGTAAGTGCTTTGGATATTAGTCACTTTCAGCAAGTTTATATGGTTAATGTTGGATATTAATCGCAAATGAATCGATATATTTGTAGTGACTTGTTATACTGCTGGAAAGCATTCAAGGTTTGGAAATTATTTCAAAGTTATCAAAATAGACAAAGAAATTAAATGATACAATCAATCTTTAAATTTCAAGTAAACCATTCTGTTCACTACTTATAACTTATGTCAGCAGCTCTCCTGTTTGTAACGACAAAATATTCAAGCGCAATGTCACAGTAGCGACGACCAAGCAATGACTGGCTTTATTTCTATTTCTAAAGATGTGTAAATATGTAATAAAAGAAAATGATTACCATACACTGGGATCTTCCTATATCTTAACCGTATTTATGTATTATTGTACCCAAAATATATGTATTGTGGTATCTTTATTTTATCTTATTTTATCGAACTTACTTATGATATAAATATGTAATATTATTCAGAAATGAATCACTACATTTGCAAGGATTTCATATACTGCCCTATAGCACTTTCGGTTTTGAAATTGGTTCAAAGTTAGAAAAATGAAAGGGCAAATTGCATTTTGCAAAGAATCGTCATATGTGAACAAAGTGTTCTTATTTGTGCTGCATACCAAATCATTCCGCAGATAAATACAAACAAAATTAGAGCAACAAGAAAACAAAATCCTTATACATTATTTGGGTGAAATTCACTGCGTCATTCGGATCATCTTTACATCATACAGTCAGACACTGATATCCTATTCAGTGGACGATACCGTTATTACTTTACTTGATTATTATTGAAAATAATTACATTAATGCCTTTACAATACCTTTAAAAGGCTAATTGCAACAGTATTTCCCAAAATGTAATCTATGATTTGTTTTTCATCTATTGCTTTTCTATCATTTCAACTTTAGACCGCTACACGACCGAGGGAGAGAGTTCTAAAATACTAAACAGGGAATTACAAGAGGCATTGATCAAAATTTCAATTTTTTTCGTGTGTCTCTGATGCCTATATAAAGTATTAGAAAATGTGGATTCATAATACTTACCATCTGTTTTTGTGCAGGTGATAATGGAAAGAAAGTAAAGTAAAAATAATTAATATGTTACAAGCAATTAATATGACTACATAAAAGAAAAATGATGAAATAATATATCGTTCTTTGGAATGTATTTCAAAATTCCTTATTGAATTTTTTGACTATACAAAAAACAAATGTCAACTGCATGTATTGACAAACAATCAATGGCTATATATCTCATACAACATATATGTCTCTATGTATCATAACACGAACGTTGAAATCGACAATTCGATACTCGTTTCGGTATGCATTTGTGGAGTCATTCAAAACTAAATCTGTTGAGGTAAGTGCTTTGGATATTAGTCACTTTCAGCAAATTTATATGGTTAATGTTGGATATTAATCGCAAATGAATCGATATATTTGTAGTGACTTGTTATACTGCTGGAAAGCATTCAAGGTTTGGAAATTATTTCAAAGTTATCAAAATAGACAAAGAAATTAAATTATACAATCAATCTTTAAATTTCAAGTAAACCATTCTGTTCACTACTTATAACTTATGTCAGCAGCTTTCCTGTTTGTAACGACATAATATTCAAGCACAATGTCACACTAGGGACGACCAAGCAATGACTGGCTTTATTTCTATTTCTAAAGATGTGTAAATATGTAATAAAAGAGACTGATTCCCATACACTGATATCTTTCTATATCTTAACCGTATTTATGTATTCTTGTACCCAAAATATATGTATTGTGGGATCTTTATTTTCTTATTTTATCTAACTTACTTATGATATAAATATGTAATATTATTCAGAAATGAATCACTACATTTGCAAGGATTTCATATACTGTCCTATAGCACGCTCGGTTTGGAAATTGGTTCAAAGTTAGAAAAATGAAAGGGCAAATTGCATTTTGCAAAGAATCGTCATATGTGAACAAAGTGTTCTTATTTGTGCTGCATACCAAATCATTCTGCAGGTAGATACAAACAAAATTAGAGCAACAAGAAAACAAAATCCTTATACATTATTCGGGTGAAATTCACTGCCTCATTCGGATCATCTTTACATCATACAGTCAGACACTGATATCCTATTCAGTGGACGATACCGTTATTACTTTATTTGACTATTATTGAAAATAATTACATTAATGCCTTTACACCAGCAATAAAAAGGCTAATTGCAACAGTGTTCCCCAGAAAGTTTATCCATGATTTGTTTTTCATCTATTGCTTTTCTATCATTCAAACTTTTCACCGCTACACGAGAGAGAGAGAGATAGTTCCAAAATATTAAACGGAATAACACGAGATATTGATCATATTTTCAATTTTTGTGTGTGTGTATCTGATGGCTATATAAAGTATTAGAAAATGTGGATTCATAATACTTACGACCTGTTTTTGTGAAGGTGGTAATGGAAAGAAAGAAAAGTAAGAATAATTAATACGATAAAAGCAATTAATATGACAACATAAAAGAAAAATGATGAATAATATATTGTTCTTTGGAATGTATTTCAAAATTCCTTTTTGAATTTTTTGGCTATACAGAAAACAAATGTCCACTGCATGTATTGACAAACTATCTATGGCAACATATCTCATACAAGATATATATCTCTATGTATCATAATACGAACGTTGAAATCAACCGTTCGATCCTCCTTTCGGTATGCATTTGTGAATTTATTCAAAACTAAATGTGTTAAGGTAAGTGCTTTGCATAATTGTCACTTTCAGCAAGTTTATATGGTTAATGTTGGATATTAATCGCAAATGAATCGATATATTTCTGGTGACTTGTTATACTGCTGGAAAGCATTCAAGGTTTGGAAATTATTTCAAAGTTATCAAAATAGACAAAGAAATTAAATTATACAATCAATCTTTAAATTTCAAGTAAACCATTCTGTTCTCAACTTTTTACTTATGTCAGCAGCTCTCCTGTTTGTAACGACAAAATATTGAAGCACAATGTCACAGTAGCGACGACCAAGCAATGACTGGCTTTATTTCTATTTCTAAAGATGTGTAAATATGTAATAAAAGAAACTGATTACCATACACTGGGATCTTCCTATATCTTAACCGTATTTATGTATTCTTGTACCCAAAATATATGTGTTGTGGGATCTTTATTTTATCTTATTTTATCTAACTTACTTATGATATAAATATGTAATATTATTCAGAAATGAATCACTACATTTGCAAGGATTTCATATACTGCCCTATAGCACGCTCGGTTTGGAAATTGGTTCAAAGTTAGAAAAATGAAAGGGCAAATTGCATTTTGCAAAGAATCGTCATATGTGAACAAAGTGTTCTTATTTGTGCTGCATACCAAATCATTCTGCAGGTAGATACAAACAAAATTAGAGCAACAAGAAAACAAAATCCTTATACATTATTTTCGGGTGAAATTCACTGCCTCATTCGGATCATCTTTACATCATACAGTCAGACACTGATATCCTATTCAGTGGACGATACCGTTATTACTTTATTTGACTCTTATTGAAAATAATTACATTAATGCCTTTACACCAGCAATAAAAAGGCTAATTGCAACAGTGTTCCCCAGAAAGTTTATCCATGATTTGTTTTTCATCTATTGCTTTTCTATCATTCAAACTTTTCACCGCTACACGAGAGAGAGAGAGATAGTTCCAAAATATTAAACGGAATAACACGAGATATTGATCATATTTTCAATTTTTGTGTGTGTGTATCTGATGGCTATATAAAGTATTAGAAAATGTGGATTCATAATACTTACGACCTGTTTTTGTGAAGGTGGTAATGGAAAGAAAGAAAAGTAAGAATAATTAATACGATAAAAGCAATTAATATGACAACATAAAAGAAAAATGATGAATAATATATTGTTCTTTGGAATGTATTTCAAAATTCCTTTTTGAATTTTTTGGCTATACAGAAAACAAATGTCCACTGCATGTATTGACAAACTATCTATGGCAACATATCTCATACAAGATATATATCTCTATGTATCATAATACGAACGTTGAAATCAACCGTTCGATCCTCCTTTCGGTATGCATTTGTGAATTTATTCAAAACTAAATGTGTTAAGGTAAGTGCTTTGCATAATTGTCACTTTCAGCAAGTTTATATGGTTAATGTTGGATATTAATCGCAAATGAATCGATATATTTCTGGTGACTTGTTATACTGCTGGAAAGCATTCAAGGTTTGGAAATTATTTCAAAGTTATCAAAATAGACAAAGAAATTAAATTATACAATCAATCTTTAAATTTCAAGTAAACCATTCTGTTCTCAACTTTTTACTTATGTCAGCAGCTCTCCTGTTTGTAACGACAAAATATTGAAGCACAATGTCACAGTAGCGACGACCAAGCAATGACTGGCTTTATTTCTATTTCTAAAGATGTGTAAATATGTAATAAAAGAAACTGATTACCATACACTGGGATCTTCCTATATCTTAACCGTATTTATGTATTCTTGTACCCAAAATATATGTGTTGTGGGATCTTTATTTTATCTTATTTTATCTAACTTACTTATGATATAAATATGTAATATTATTCAGAAATGAATCACTACATTTGCAAGGATTTCATATACTGCCCTATAGCACGCTCGGTTTGGAAATTGGTTCAAAGTTAGAAAAATGAAAGGGCAAATTGCATTTTGCAAAGAATCGTCATATGTGAACAAAGTGTTCTTATTTGTGCTGCATACCAAATCATTCTGCAGGTAGATACAAACAAAATTAGAGCAACAAGAAAACAAAATCCTTATACATTATTTTCGGGTGAAATTCACTGCCTCATTCGGATCATCTTTACATCATACAGTCAGACACTGATATCCTATTCAGTGGACGATACCGTTATTACTTTATTTGACTATTATTGAAAATAATTACATTAATGCCTTTACACCAGCAATAAAAAGGCTAATTGCAACAGTGTTCCCCAGAAAGTTTATCCATGATTTGTTTTTCATCTATTGCTTTTCTATCATTCAAACTTTTCACCGCTACACGAGAGAGAGAGAGATAGTTCCAAAATATTAAACGGAATAACACGAGATATTGATCATATTTTCAATTTTTGTGTGTGTGTATCTGATGGCTATATAAAGTATTAGAAAATGTGGATTCATAATACTTACGACCTGTTTTTGTGAAGGTGGTAATGGAAAGAAAGAAAAGTAAGAATAATTAATACGATAAAAGCAATTAATATGACAACATAAAAGAAAAATGATGAATAATATATTGTTCTTTGGAATGTATTTCAAAATTCCTTTTTGAATTTTTTGGCTATACAGAAAACAAATGTCCACTGCATGTATTGACAAACTATCTATGGCAACATATCTCATACAAGATATATATCTCTATGTATCATAATACGAACGTTGAAATCAACCGTTCGATCCTCCTTTCGGTATGCATTTGTGAATTTATTCAAAACTAAATGTGTTAAGGTAAGTGCTTTGCATAATTGTCACTTTCAGCAAGTTTATATGGTTAATGTTGGATATTAATCGCAAATGAATCGATATATTTCTGGTGACTTGTTATACTGCTGGAAAGCATTCAAGGTTTGGAAATTATTTCAAAGTTATCAAAATAGACAAAGAAATTAAATTATACAATCAATCTTTAAATTTCAAGTAAACCATTCTGTTCTCAACTTTTTACTTATGTCAGCAGCTCTCCTGTTTGTAACGACAAAATATTGAAGCACAATGTCACAGTAGCGACGACCAAGCAATGACTGGCTTTATTTCTATTTCTAAAGATGTGTAAATATGTAATAAAAGAAACTGATTACCATACACTGGGATCTTCCTATATCTTAACCGTATTTATGTATTCTTGTACCCAAAATATATGTGTTGTGGGATCTTTATTTTATCTTATTTTATCTAACTTACTTATGATATAAATATGTAATATTATTCAGAAATGAATCACTACATTTGCAAGGATTTCATATACTGCCCTATAGCACTCTCGGTTTGGAAATTGGTTCAAAGTTAGAAAAATGAAAGGGCAAATTGCATTTTCCAAAGAATAGTTATATGTGAACAACGTGTTCTTATTTGTGCTGCATACCAAATCATTCCTCACATAGATACAAACAAAATTAGAGCAACAAGAAAACAAAATCCTTATACATTATTCGGGTGAAATTACACTGCCTCATCCGGATCATCTTTACGTCATATAGTGAGACACTGATATCCTATTCAGTGGACGATACCGTTATTACTTTACTTGATTATTATTGAAAATAATAACATTAATGCCTTTACAATAGCTTAAAAAGGCTAATTGCAACAATATTGCCCAGAAGGTTATCTATGATTTGTTTTTCATCTATTGCTTTTCTATCATTTCAACTTTCGACCGCTACACGAGCGAGAGAGAGAGTTCCAAAATACTAAACAGGGAATTACAAGAGACATTGATCAAATTTTCAATTTTTTCGTGTGTCTCTGATGGCTATATAAAGTATTAGAAAATGTGGATTCATAATACTTACCATCTGTTTTTTCGCAGGTGATAATGGAAAGAAAGAAAAGTAAAAATAATTAATACGATAGAAGCAATTAATATGACTACATAAAAGAAAAATGATGAAATAATATACTGTTCTTTGGAATGTATTTCAAAATTCGTTATTGAATTTTTTGACTATACAAAAAACAAATGTCCACTGCATGTATTGACAAACTATCTATGGCTATATATCTCATACAAAATATATATCTCTATGTATCATAAGACGAACGTTGAAATCGACCGTTCGATCCTCGTTTCGGTATGCATTTGTGAATTTATTCAAAACTAAATGTGTTGAGGTAAGTGCTTTGGATATTAGTCACTTTCAGCAAGTTTATATGGTTAATGTTGGATATTAATCGCAAATGAATCAATATATTTGTAGTGACGTCTTATACTGCTGGAAAGCATTCAAGGTTTGGAAATTATTTCAAAGTTATCAAAATAGACAAGGACTTTAAATTATACAATCAATCTTTAAATTTCAAGTAAACCATTATGTTCACTACTTATAACTTATGTCAGCAGCTCTCCTGTTTGTAGCGACAAAATATTCAAGTACAATGTCACAGTAGCGACGACCAAGCAATGACTGGCTTTATTTCTATTTCTAAAGATGTGTAAATATGTAATAAAAGAAACTGATTCCTATACACTGGGATCTTCCTATATCTTAACCGTATTTATGTATTCTTGTACCCAAAATATATGTGTTGTGGGATCTTTATTTTATCTTATTTATCTAACTTACTTATGATATAAATATGTAATATTACTCAGAAATGAATCGCTACATTTGCAAGGATTTCATATACTGCCCTATAGCACTCTCGTTTTTTTAGATTGGTTCAAAGTTAGAAAAATGAAAGGGCAAATTGCATTTTGCAAACAATCGTTATATGTGAACAAAGTGTTCTTATTTGTGCTGCATACCAAATCATTCCCCATATAGACACAAACAAAATTAGAGCAACAAGAAAACAAAATCCTTATACATTATTCGGGTGAAATTTCACTGCCTCATTCGGATCATCTTTACGTCATATTGTCAGACACAGACATCCAATTCGGTGGAAGATGCCGTTATTACTTTACTTGACTATTATTGAAAATAATTACATTAATGCCTATACATCATAAAAAAAATGTTAATTGCAACAGTATTGACTAATATGTTATCTATGATTTGTTTTTCATCTATTGCTTTTCTGTCATTTCAACTTTCGACCGCTACACGAGATAGAGAGAGAGAGAGAGAGAGAGAGAGAGAAAGATAAAGAGAGAGAGAGAGAGAGAGTTCCAAAATATTAAACAGGGAATTACAAGAAACATTGATCAAATTTTCAATTTTTTTGAGTGTGTCTCTGATGGCTATATAAAGTATTAGAAAATGTGTATTCATAATACTTACCATCTGTTTTTGTGCAGGTGATAATGGAAAGAAAGAAAAGTAAAAATAATTAACACGTTACAAGCAATTAATATGACTACATCAAAGAAAAATGATGACATAATATATTGTTCTTTGGAATGTATTTCAAACTTCCTTATTGAATTTTTTGACTATACAAAAACAAATGACCAGTGCATGCATTGACAAACAATCTATGGCTATATATCTCATACAACATATATGTCTCTATGTATCATAACACGAATGTTGAAATCGAAAATATGATACGCGTTTCGATATGCATTTATTCAAAACTAAATGTGTTGAGGTAAGTGCTTTGGATATTAGTCACTTTCAGCAAGTTTATATGGTTAATGTTGGATATTAATCGCAAATGAATCAATATATTTGTAGTGACTTGATATACTGCTGGAAAGCATTCAAGGTTTGGAAATTATTTCAAAGTTATCAAAATAGACAAAGAAATTAAATTATACAATCGATCTTTAAATTTCAAGTAAAACATTCTGTTCACTACTTATAACTTATGTCAGCAGCTCTCCTGTTTGTAACGACAAAATATTCAAGCACAATGTCACAGTAGCGACGACCAAGCAATGACTGGCTTTATTTCTATTTCTAAAGATGTGTAAATATGTGATAAAAGAAACTGATTCCCATACACTGGGATCTTCCTATATCTTAACCGTATTTATGTATTCTTGTACCCAAAATATATGTATTGTGAGATCTTTATTTTATCTTATTTTATCTAACTTACTTATGATATAAATATGTAATATTATTCAGAAATGAATCACTACATTTGCAAGGATTTCATATACTGCCCTATAGCACTCTCGTTTTGGAAATTGGTTCAATGTTAGGAAAATGAAAGGGTAAATTGCATTTTGGATAGAATCGTCATATGTGACCAAAGTGTTCTTATTTTTGCTGCATACCAAATCATTCCGCAGATAGATACAAACAAAATGAGAGCAACAAATTAGTTTCAAGAAAAGGTTAATTGCAACAGTATTGCCCAAAAAGTTATCTATGATTTGTTTTTCATCTATTGCTTTTCTGTCATTTCAACTTTCAACCGCTACACGACAGAAAGAGAGAGAGTTCCAAAATATTAAACAGGGAATAACAAGAGTCATTGATCAAATTTTCACTTTTGTTTGAGTGTGTCTCTGATGGCTATATAAAGTATTAGAAAATGTGGATTTATAATACTTACACACAGCTTTTGTGCAGGTGATAATGGAAAGAAAGAAAAGTAAAAATAATAAATACGTTACAAGCAATTAATATGACTATATAAAAGAAGATTGATGAATAATATATTGTTCTTTGGAATGTATTTCAAAATTCCTTTTTGAATTTTTTGGCTATACAGAAAACAAATGTCCACTGCATGTATTGACAAACTATCTATGGCTATATATCTCATACAAAATATATGTCTCTATGTATCATAACACGAACGTTGAAATCGATAATTCGATACTAGTTTCGGTATGCATTTGTGATTTTATTCTAAACTAAATGCGTTGAGGTAAGTGCTTTGGATATTAGTCACATTCAGCAAGTTTATATGGTTAATGTTGGATATTAATCGCAAATGAATCGATATATTTGTAGTGACTTGTTATACTGCTGGAAAGCATTCAAGGTTTGGAAATTATTTCAAAGTTATCAAAATAGACAAAGAAATTAAATTATACAATCAATCTTTAAATTTCAAGTAAACCATTCTGTTCAATACTTATAACTTATGTCAGCAGCTCTCCTGTTTGTAACGACAAAATATTCAAGCACAATGTCACAGTAGCGACGACCAAGCAATGGCTGGTTTTATTTCTATTTCTAAAGATGTGTAAATATGTAATAAAAGAAACTGATTACCATACACTGGGATCTTCCTATATCTTAACCGTATTTATGTATTCTTGTACCCAAAATATATGTATTGTGGGATCTTTATTTTCTTATTTTATCTAACTTACTTATGATATAAATATGTAATATTATTACGAAATGAATCACCACATTTGCAAGGATTTCATATACTGTCCTATAGCTCTCTCGGTTTGGAAATTGGTTCAAAGTTAGAAAAATGAAAGGGCAAATTGCATTTTGCAAAGAATCGTCATATGTGAACAAAGTGTTCTTATTTGTGCTGCATACCAAATCATTCTGCAGGTAGATACAAACAAAATTAGAGCAACAAGAAAACAAAATCCTTATACATTATTCGGGTGAAATTCACTGCCTCATTCGGATCATCTTTACCTCATACAGTCAGACACTGATATCCTATTCAGTGGACGATACCGTTATTACTTTACTTGACTATTATTGAAAATAATTACATTAATGCCTTTACACCAGCAATAAAAAGGCTAATTGCAACAGTGTTCCCCAGAAAGTTTATCCATGATTTGTTTTTCATCTATTGCTTTTCTATCATTTCAACTTTTGACCGCTACACGAGAGAGAGAGAGAGATAGTTCCAAAATATTAAACGGAATAACACGAGATATTGATCATATTTTCAATTTTTGTGTGTGTGTATCTGATAGCTATATAAAGTATTAGAAAATGTGGATTCATAATACTTACGACCTGTTTTTGTGAAGGTGGTAATAGAAAGAATGAAAAGTAAGAATAATTAATACGATAAAAGCAATTAATATGACAACATAAAAGAAAAATGATGAATAATATATTGTTCTTTGGAATGTATTCCAAAATTCCTTTTTGAATTTTTTGGCTATACAGAAAACAAATGTCCACTGCATGTATTGACAAACTATCTATGGCAACATATCTCATACAAGATATATTTCTCTATGTATCATAACACGATCGTTGAAATCAACCGTTCGATCCTCGTTTCGGTATGCATTTGTGAATTTATTCAAAACTAAATGTGTTGAGGTAAGTGCTTTGGATATTAGTGACTTTCAGCAAATTACTATGGTTAATGTTGGATATTAATCGCAAATGAATCGATATATTTGTAGTGACTTGTTATACTGCTGGAAAGCATTCAAGGTTTGGAAATTATTTCAAAGTTATCAAAACAGACAAAGAAATTAAATTATACAATCAATCTTTAAATTTCAAGTAAACCATTCTGTTCACTACTTATAACTTATGTCAGCAGCTCTCCTGTTTGTAACGACAAAATATTCAAGCACAATGTCACAGTAGCGACGACCAAGCAATGACTGGCTATATTTCTATTTCTAAAGATGTGTAAATATGTAATAAAAGAAAGTGATTACCATACACTGGGATCTTCCTATATCTTAACCGTATTTATGTATTCTTGTACCCAAACTATATGTATTGTGGGATCTTTATTTTCTTATTTTATCTAACTTACTTATGATATAAATATGTAATATTATTACGAAATGAATCATTACATTTGCAAGGATTTCATATACTGTCCTATAGCACTCTCGGTTTGGAAATTGGTTCAAAGCTAGAAAAATGAAAGGGCAAATTGCATTTTGCAAAGAATCGTCATATGTGAACAAAGTGTTCTTATTTGTGCTGCATACCAAATCATTCTACAGGTAGATACAAACAAAATTAAAGCAACAAGAAAACAAAATCCTTATACATTATTCGGGTGAAATTCACTGCCTCATTCGGATCATCTTTACCTCATACAGTCAGACACTGATATCCTATTCAGTGGACGATACCGTTATTACTTTACTTGACTATTATTGAAAATAATTACATTAATGCCTTTACAATAGCTTCAAAAGGCTAATTGCAACAGTATTGCCCAAAAAGTTACCTATGATTTGTTTTTCATCTATTGCTTTTCTATCATTTCAATTTTCGACCGCTACACGAGCGAGAGAGAGAGTTCCAAAATACTAAACAGGGAATTACAAGAGACATTGATCAAATTTTCAATTTTTTTCGTGTGTCTCTGATGGCTATAAAAAGTATTAGAAAATGTGGATTCATAATACTGACGACCTGTTTTTGTGAAGGTGGTAATGGAAAGAAAGAAAAGTAAGGATAATTAATACGATAAAAGCAACTAATATGACAACATAAAAAAAAAATGATGAATAATATATTGTTCTTTGGAATGTATTTCAAAATTCCTTTCTGAATTTTTTGGCTATACAGAAAACAAATGTCCACTGCATGTATTGACAAACTATCTATGGCAACATATCTCATACAAGATATATATCTCTATGTATCCTAACACGAACGTTGAAATCAACCGTTCGATCCTCGTTTCGGTATGCATTTGTGAATTTATTCAAAACTAAATGTGTTGAGGTAAGTGCTTTGGATATTAGTCACTTTCAGCAAATTTATATGGTTAATGTTGGATATTAATCGCAAATGAATCGATATATTTGTAGTGACTTGTTATACTGCTGGAAAGCATTCAAGGTTTGGAAATTATTTCAAAGTTATCAAAATAGACAAAGAAATTAAATTATACAATCAATCTTTAAATTTCAAGTAAACCATTCTGTTCACTACTTTTTACTTATGTCAGCAGCTCTACTGTTTGTAACGACAAAATATTCAAGCACAATGTCACAGTAGCGACGACCAAGCAATGACTGGCTTTATTTCTATTTCTAAAGATGTGTAAATATGTAATAAAAGAAACTGATTCCCATACACTGGGATCTTCCTATATCTTAAACGTATTTATGTATTCTTGTACCCAAAATATATGTATTGTGGGATCTTTATTTTATGTTATTTTATCTAACTTACTTATGATATAAATATGTAATATTATTACGAAATGAATCACTACATTTGCAAGGATTTCATATACTGTCCTATAGCACTCTCGGTTTGGAAATTGGTTCAAAGTTAGAAAAATGAAGGGCAAATTGCATTTTGCAAAGAATCGTTATATGTGAACAAAGTGTTCTTATTTGTGCTGCATACCAAATCATTCCGCACATAGATACAAACAAAATTAGAGCAAAAAGAAAACAAAATCCTTTTACATTATTCGGGTGAAATTTCACTGCCTCATTCGGATCATCTTTACGTCATATTGTCAGAAACTGACGTCCAATTCAGTGGATGATGCCGTTATTACTTTACATGACTGTTATTGAAAATAATTACATTAATGCCTTTTCACCAGCAAAAAAGGTTGATTGTAACAGTTTTGTCCAAAAGGTTATATATAATTTGTTTTTCATCTATTGCTTTTCTATCATTTCAACTTTCGACCGCTACACAAGAGAGAGACAGAGAGAGAGAGTTCCAAAATATTAAACAGGGAATTACAAGAGACATTGATCAAATTTTCAATTTCTTTTGTGTGTCATTGATGGCTATATAAAGTATTAGAAAATGTGGATTCATAATACTTACCCACTGTTTTTGTGCAGGTGATAATGGAAAGGAAGAAAAGTAAAAATAATTAATACGATAGAAATAATTAATATGACTACATAAAAAGAAATGATGAAATAATGTATTGTTCTTTGGAATGTATTTCAAAATTCCTGATCGAATCTTTTGACTATACAAAAAACAAATGTCCACTGCATGTATTGCCAAACTATCTATGGCTATATATCTCATACAAGATATATGTCACTATGTATCATAACACGAAGGTTGAAATCGACAATTCGATACTCGTTTCGGTATGCATTTGTGGATTTATTCAACACTAAATGTGTCGAGGTAAGTGCTTTGGATACTAGTCACTTTCAGCAAATTTATATGGTTAATGTTGGATATGAATCGTAAATGAATCGATATATTTGTAGTGACTTGTTACACTCCTGGAAAGCATTCAAGGTTTGGAAATTATTTCAAACTTATCAAAATAGACAAAGAAATTGAATTATACAATCAATCTTTAAATTTCAAGTAAACCATTCTGTTCACTACTTATAACTTATGTCAGCAGCTCTCCTGTTTGTAACGACAAAATATTCAAGCACAATATTACAGTAGCGACTACCAAGCAATGACTGGCTTTATTTCTATTTCTAAAGATGTGTAAATATGTAATAAAAGAAACTGATTACCATTCACTGGGATCTTTCTGTATCTTAATCGTATTTATGTATTCTTGTACCCAAAATATATATATTGTGAGATCTTTATTTTATCTTATTTTATCTAATTTACTTATGATATAAATATGTAATATTATTCAAAAATGAATCACTACATTTGCAAGGATTTCATATACTGATCTATAGCACTCTCGTTTTGGAAATTGGTTCAAAGTTAGGAACATGAAAGGGCAAATTGCATTTTGCAAGGAATCGTCATATGTGAACAATGTGTTCTTATTTGTGCTGCATACCAAATCATTCCGCAGATAGATACAAACAAAATTAGAACAACAAATTTGTTGCAAAAAAAGGTTAATTGCAACAGTATTGCCCAAAAAGTTATCTATGATTTGTTTTCATCTATTGCTTTTCTGTCATTTCAACTTTCAACCGCTACAAGACAGAAAGAGAGAGAGAGTTCCAAAATATTAAACAGGGAATAACAAGAGATATTGATCAAATTTTCAATTTTTGTGTGTGTGTCTCTGATAGCTGTATAAAGTATTAGAAAATGTGGATTTATAATACTTACACACAGCTTTTGTGCAGGTGATAATGGACAGAAAGAAAAGTAAAAATAATTAATACGTTACAAGCAATTAATGTGACTATATAAAAGAAAAACGATGAAATAATATATTGCTCTTTGGAATGTACTTCAAAATTCCTTATTGAATTTTTTGACTATACAAAAACAAATGTCCACTGCAGGTATTGACAAACTATCTATGGCTATATATCTCATACAAAATATATGTCTCTATGTATCATAACACGAACGTTGAAATCGATAATTCGATACTAGTTTCGGTATGCATTTGTGAATTTATTCTAAACTAAATGCGTTGAGGTAAGTGCTTTGGATATTAGTCACTTTCAGCAAGTTTATATGGTTAATGTTGGATATTAATCGCAAATGAATCGACATATTTGTAGTGACTTGTTATACTGCTGGAAAGCATTCAAGGTTTGGAAATTATTTCAAAGTTATCAAAATAAACAAAGAAATTAAATTATACAATCAATCTTTAAATTTCAAGTAAACCATTCTGTTCACTACTTATAACTTATGTCAGCAGCTCTCCTGTTTGTAACGACAAAATATTCAAGCACAATGTCACAGTAGCGACGACCAAGCAATGACTGGCTTTATTTCTATTTCTAAAGATGTGTAAATATGTAATAAAAGAAACTGATTCCCATACACTGGGATCTTCCTATATCTAAAACGTATTTATGTATTCTTGTACCCAAAATATATGTATTGTGGGATCTTTATTTTCTTATTTTATCTAACTTACTTATGTTATAAATATGTAATATTATTACGAAATGAATCACTACATTTGCAAGGATCTCATATACTGTCCTACAGCACTCTCGGTTTGGAAATTGGTTCAAAGTTAGAAAAATGAAAGGGCAAATTGCATTTTGCAAAGAATCGTCATATGTGAACAAAGTGTTCTTATTTGTGCTGCATACCAAATCATTCTGCAGGTAGATACAAACAAAATTAGAGCAACAAGAAAACAAAATCCTTATACATTATTCGGGTGAAATTCACTGCCTCATTCGGATCATCTTTACCTCATACAGTCAGACACTGATATCCTATTCAGTGGACGATACCGTTATTACTTTACTTGACTATTATTGAAAATAATTACATTAATGCCTTTACACCAGCAATAAAAAGGCTAATTGCAACAGTGTTCCCCAGAAAGTTTATCCATGATTTGTTTTTCATCTATTGCTTTTCTATCATTTCAACTTTTGACCGCTACACGAGAGAGAGAGAGAGATAGTTCCAAAATATTAAACGGAATAACACGAGATATTGATCATATTTTCAATTTTTGTGTGTGTGTATCTGATGGCTATATAAAGTATTAGAAAATGTGGATTCATAATGCTTACGACCTGTTTTTGTGAAGGTGGTAATGGAAAGAAAGAAAAGTAAGAATAATTAATACGATAAAAGCAATTAATATGACAACATAAAAGAAAAATGATGAATAATATATTGTTCTTTGGAATGTATTTCAAAATTCCTTTTTGAATTTTTTGGCTATACAGAAAACAAATGTCCACTGCATGTATTGACAAACTATCTATGGCTATATATCTCATACAAAATATATGTTTCTATGTATCATAACACGAACGTTGAAATCGATAATTCGATACTAGTTTCGGTATGCATTTGTGAATTTATTCAAAACTAAATGTGTTGAGGTAAGTGCTTTGGATATTAGTCACTTTCAGCAAGTTTATATGGTTAATGTTGGATATTAATCGCAAATGAATCGATATATTTGTAGTGACTTGTTATACTGCTGGAAGGCATTCAAGGTTTGGAAATTATTTCAAAGTTATCAAAATAGACAAAGAAATTAAATTATACAATCAATCTTTAAATTTCAAGTAAACCATTCTGTTCACTACTTATAACTTATGTCAGCAGCTCTCCTGTTTGTAACGACAAAATATTCAAGCACAATGTCACAGTAGCGACGAGCAAGCAATGACTGGCTTTATTTCTATTTCTAAAGATGTGTAAATATGTAATAAAAGAAAGTGATTACCATACACTGGGATCTTCCTATATCTTAACCGTATTTAGGTATTCTTGTACCCAAAATATATGTATTGTGGGATCTTTATTTTCTTATTTTATCTAACTTACTTATGATATAAATATGTAATATTATTACGAAATGAATCACTACATTTGCAAGGATTTCATATACTGTCCTATAGCACTCTCGGTTTGGAAATTGCTTCAAAGTTAGAAAAATGAAGGGGCAAATTGCATTTTGCAAAGAATCGTCATATGTGAACAAAGTGTTCTTATTTGTGCTGCATACCAAATCATTCTTCAGGTAGATACAAACAAAATTAAAGCAACAAGAAAACAAAATCTTTATACATTATTCGGGTGAAATTCACTGCCTCATTCGGATCATCATTACATCATACAGTCAGACACTGATATCCTATTTAGTGGACGATACCGTTATTACTTTACTTGACTATTATTGAAAATAATTACATTAATGCCTTTACAATAGCTTCAAAAAGCTAATTGCAACAGTATTGCCCAAAAAGTTATCTATGATTTGTTTTTCATCTATTGCTTTTCTATCATTTCAATTTTCGACCGCTACACGAGCGAGAGAGAGAGTTCCAAAATACGAAACAGGGAATTACAAGAGACATTGATCAAATTTTCAATTTTTTTCGTGTGTCTCTGATGGCTATATAAAGTATTAGAAAATGTGGATTCATAATACTGACGACCTGTTTTTGTGAAGGTGGTAATGGAAAGAAAGAAAAGTAAGAATAATTAATACGATAAAAGCAACTAATATGACAACATAAAAGAAAAATGATGAATAATATATTGTTCTTTGGAATGTATTTCAAAATTCCTTTTTGAATTTTTTGGCTATACAGAAAACAAATGTCTACTGCATGTATTGACAAACTATCTATGACAACATATCTCATACAAGATATATATCTCTATGTATCCTAACACGAACGTTGAAATCAACCGTTCGATCCTCGTTTCGGTATGCATTTGTGAATTTATTCAAAACTAAATGTGTTGAGGTAAGTGCTTTGGATATTAGTCACTTTCAGCAAATTTATATGGTTAATGTTGGATATTAATCGCAAATGAATCGATATATTTGTAGTGACTTGTTATACTGCTGGAAAGCATTCAAGGTTTGGAAATTATTTCAAAGTTATCAAAATAGACAAAGAAATTAAATTATACAATCAATCTTTAAATTTCAAGTAAACCATTCTGTTCACTACTTTTTACTTATGTCAGCAGCTCTCCTGTTTGTAACGACAAAACATTCAAGCACAATGTCACAGTAGCGACGACAAAGCAATGACTGGCTTTATTTCTATTTCTAAAGATGTGTAAATATGTAATAAAAGAAAATGATTACCAAACACTGGGTTCTTCCTATATCTTAACCGTATTTATGTATTATTGTACCCAAAATATATGTATTGTGGGATCTTTATTTTATCTTATTTTATCTAACTTACTTATGATATAAATATGTAATATTATTCAGAAATGAATCACTACATTTGCAAGGATTTCATATACTGCCCTATAGCACTCTCGGTTTGGAAATTGGTTCAAAGTTAGAAAAATGAAGGGCAAATTGCATTTTGCAAAGAATCGTTATATGTGAACAAAGTGTTCTTATTTGTGCTGCATACCAAATCATTCCTCACATAGATACAAACAAAATTAGAGCCAAAAGAAAACAAAAGCCTTTTACATTATTCGGGTGAAATTACACTGTCTCATTCGGATCATCTTTACATCATATAGTGAGACACTGATATCCAATTCAGTGGACGATACCGTTATTACTTTACTTGATTATTATTGAAAATAATTACATTAATGCCTTTACAATAGCTTCAAAAGGCTAATTGCAACAGTATTGCCCAAAAAGTTATCTATGATTTGTTTTTCATCTATTGTTTTTCTATCATTTCAACTTTCGACCGCTACACGAGCGAGAGAGAGAGTTTCAAAATACTAAACAGGGAATTACAAGAGACATTGATCAAATTTTCAATTTCTTTTGTGTGTCTCTGATGGCTATATAAAGTATTAGAAAATGTGGATTCATAATACTTACCCACTGTTTTTTAGCAGGTGATAATGGAAAGAAAGAAAAGTAAAAATAATTAATACGATAGAAGCAATTAATATGACTACATAAAAGAAAAATGATGAAATAATATACTGTTCTTTGGAATGTATTTCAAAATTCGTTATTGAATTTTTTGACTATACAAAAAACAAATGTCCACTGCATGTATTGACAAACTATCTATGGCTATATATCTCATACAAAATATATATCTCTATGTATCATAAGACGAACATTGAAATCGACCGTTCGATCCTCGTTTCGGTATGCATTTGTGAATTTATTCAAAACTAAATATGTTGAGGTATAGTGCTTTGCATAATAGTCACTTTCAGCAAGTTTATATGGTTAATGTTGGATATTAATCGCAAATGAATCGATATATTTGTAGTGACCTCTTATACTGCTGGAAAGCATTCAAGGTTTGGAAATTATTTCAAAGTTATCAAAATAGACAAAGAAATTAAATTATACAATCAATCTTTAAATTTCAAGTAAACCATTCTGTTCACTACTTATAACTTATGTCAGCAGCTCTCCTGTTTGTAACGACAAAAATATTCAAGCACAATGTCACAGTAGCGACGACAAAGTAATGACTGGATTTATTTCTATTTCTAAAGATGTCTAAATATGTAATAAAAGAAACTGATTACCATACACTGGGATCTTCCTATATCTTAACCGTATTTATGTATTCTTGTACCCAAAATATATGTATTGTGGGATATTTATTTTATCTTATTTTTTCTAACTTACTTATGATATAAATATGTAATATTATTCAGAAATGAATCACTACATTTGCAAGGATTTCATATACTGCCGTATAGCACTCTCGGTTTTTTTAGATTGGTTCAAAATTAGAAAAATGAAAGGGCAAATTGCATTTTGTACAGAATCGTCATATGTGAACAAAGTGTTCTTATTTGTGCTGCATACCAAATCATTCCGCACATAGATACAAACAAAATTAGAGCAACAAGAAAACAAACTCCTTATACATTATTCGGGTGAAATTTCACTGCCTAATTGGGATCATCTTTACGTCATATTGTCAGACACAGACATCCAATTCAGTGGAAGATGCCGTTATTACTTTACTTGACTATTATTGAAAATAATTACATTAATGCCTATACATCAGCAAAATAATATTAATTGCAACAGTATTGCCCAAAACGTTATCTATGATTTGTTTTTCATCTATTGCTTTTCTATCATTTCAACTTTAGACCGCTACACGAGAGAGACAGAGAGAGAGAAAGAGAGAGAGAGAGAGAGAGAGAGTTCCAAATTATTAAACAGGGAATTACAAGAGACATTGATTAAATTTTCAATTTTTTTTGAGTGTGTATCTGATCGCTATATAAAGTATTAGAAAATGTGTATTCATAATACTTACCATCTGTTTTTGTGCACGCGATAATGGAAAGAAAGAAAAGTAAAAATAATTAACACGTTACAAGCAATTAATATGACTACATAAAAGAAAAATGATGAAATAATATATTGTTCTTTGGAATGTATTTCAAAATTCCGTATTGAATTTTTTGACTATACAAAAACAAATGTCCACTGCATGTATTAACAAACAATCTATGGCTATATATCTCATACAACATATATGTCTCTATGTATCATAACACGAACGTTGAAATCGAAAATTCGATACTCGTTTCAGTATGCATTTATTCAAAACTAAATCTGTTGAGGTAATTCCTTTGGATATTAGTCACTTTCAGCAAGTTTATATGGTTAATGTTGGATATTAATCGCAAATGAATAAATATATTTGTATTGACTTGTTATACTGCTGGAAAGCATTCAAGGTTTGGAAATTATTTCAAAGTTATCAAAATAGACAAAGAAATAAATTATACAATCAATCTTCAAATTTCAAGTAAACCATTCTGTTCACTACTTATAACTTATGTCAGCAGCTCTCCTGTTTGTAACGACAAAATATTCAAGCACAATGTCACAGTAGCGACGACCAAGCAGTGACTGGCTTTATTTCTATTTCTAAAGATGTGTAAATATGAAATAAAAGAAACTGATTCCCATACACTGGGATCTTCCTATATCTTAACCGTATTTATGTATTCTTGTACCCAAAATATATGTATTGTGGGATCTTTATTTTATCTTATTTTATCTAACTTACTTATGATATAAATATGTAATATTATTCAGAAATGAATCACTACATTTGCAAGGATTTCATATACTGCCCTATAGCACTCTCGGTTTTTTTAGATTGGTTCAAAGTTAGAAAAATGAAAGTGCAGATTGCATTTTGCAAAGAATCGTCATATGTGAACAAAGTGTTCTTATTTGTGCTGCATACCAAATCATTCCGCAGATAGATACAAACAAAATTAGAGCAACAAATTAGTTGCCAAAAAATTTAATTGCAACAGTATTGCCCAAAAAGTTATCTATGATTTGTTTTTCATCTATTGCTTTTCAGTCATTTCAACTTTCGACCGCTACACGAGAGACAGAGGGAGATAGAGAGAGAGAGAGAGGTAGAGAGAGATGGTTCCAAAATATTAAACAGGGAATAACAAGAGACATTGATCAAATTTTCAATTTTTTTTTTGAGTGTGTCTCTGATGGCTATATAAAGTATTAGAAAATGTGGATTCATAATACTTACGTTCTGTTTTTGTGAAAGTGATAATGGAAAGAAAGAAAAGTAAAAATAATTAATACGATAAAGCAAGTGATATGACTACATAAAAGAAAAATGATGAATAATATATTGTTCTTTGAAATGTATTTCAACATTCTTGATTTAATTTTTTGACTATACAAAAACAAATGTCCACTGCATGTATTGACAAACAATCTACGGCTATATATCTCATACAACATATATGTCTCTATGTATCATAACACGAACGTTGAAATCGACAATTCGATACTCGTTTGTGTATGCATTTGTGGATTTGTTCAAATCTAAATGTGTTGCGGTAAGTGCTTTGGATATTAGTCACTTTCAGCAAATTTTATATGGTTAATGTTGGATATTAATCGCAAATGAATCGATATATTTGTAGTGACTTGTTATACTGCTGGAAAGCATTCAAGGTTTGGAAATTATTTCAAAGTTATCAAAATAGACAAAGAAAATAAATTATACAATCAATCTTTAAATTTCAAGTAAACCATTCTGTTCACTACTTATAACTTATGTCAGCAGCTCTCCTGTTCGTAACGACAAAATATTCAAGCACAATGTCACAGTAACGACGACCAAGCAATGACTGGCTTTATTTCTATTTCTAAAGATGTGTAAATATGTAATAAAATAAACTGATTACCATACACTGGGATCTTCCTATATCTTAACCGTATTTATGTATTCTTGTACCCAAAATATATGTATTGTGAGATCTTTATTTTATCTTATTTTACCTAACTTACTTATGAGACAAATATGTAATATTATTCAGACATGAATCACTACATTTGCAAGGATTTCATATACTGCCCTATAGCACTCTCGTTTTGGAAATTGGTTCAGAGTTAGAAAAATTAGCGCAACAAGAAAACAAAACCCTTATACTTTATTCGGGTGAAATTTCATTGCCTCATTCGGATGACCTTTACGTCATATTGTCAGATACTGACTTGTTATACTGTTGGAATTAACCTTTTTTAGCAACTAATTTGTTGCTCTAATTTTGTTTGTATCTATCTGCGGAATGATTTGGTATGCAGCACAAATAAGAACACTTTGTTCACATATGACGATTATTTGCAAAATGCAATTTGCCCTTTCATTTTCCTAACTTTGAACCAATTTCCAAACCGAGAGTGCTATAGGGCAGTATATGAAATCCTTTCAAATGTAGTGATTCATTTCTGAATAATATTATATATTTATATCATAAGTAAGTTAGATAAAATAAGATAAAATAAAGATCCCACAATACATATATTTTGGGTACAAGAATACATAAATACGGTTAAGATATAGGAAGAACCCAGTGTTTGGTAATCATTTTCTTTTATTACATATTTGCACATCTTTAGAAATAGAAATAAAGCCAGTCATTGCTTGGTAGTCGCTACTGTAATATTGTGCTTGAATATCTTGTCGTTACAAACAGGAGAGCTGCTGACATAAGTTATAAGTAGTGAACAGAATGGTTTACTTGAAATTTAAAGATTGATTGTATAATTGAATTTCTTTGTCTATTTTGATAACTTTGAAATAATTTCCAAACCTTGAATGCTTTCCAGGAGTGTAACAAGTCACTACAAATATATCGATTCATTTACGATTGATATCCAACATTAACCATATAAATTTGCTGAAAGTGACTAATATCCAAAGCACTTACCTCAACACATTTAGTTTTGAATAAATTCACAAATGCATACCGAAACGAGGATCGAACGGTCGATTTCAACGTTCGTGTTATGATACATAGAGACATATATCTTGTATGAGATTTATTATTCTTTGCAAGATGCAATTTGCCATCTTTAGAGATTGGTTCAAAGTTAGAAAAATGAAAGGGCAAATTACATTTTAGAATGAATCGTCATATGTGAACAAAGTATTCCTATTTGTGCTGAATACCAAATCATTCCGCAGATAGATACAAACAAAATTAGAGCAACAAGAAAACAAAATAATTATACATTATTCATGTGAGATTCCACTGCCTCATTCGGATCATCTTTGCATCATAAAATCAGAAACTGACATTCAATTCAGTGGATGATATCATTATCACTTTACTTGACTGTGATTCAAAATAATCAATTTAATGCGTTTACAACAGTAAAAATGGCTAATTATTGTCTTGCCCTAAATGGAATTGATTACTTTTTTATCAATTCTTTCCTTTCGTTTCAACTCTCTTCGTCTACACGAAAGAGAGAGAGTTCCAAAAACATTTAACAGGGAATTAATAGAGAAATTGATTAAATTTTCAACATGTTTGTTTTGTGTCTTAGATGACTATTTAAAGAATGTTTGAGAAACTCAGGATGCACAGTACTTACTCCTTGCTTCTTGTGAAGGTGGTAATGGAAAGAAAGAAAAGTAAAAATTATTAACATGAGAGATGCGATTAATATGATTAATTAAAATAAAAATGATGAAATAATATATTGTTGTTTTAAATGTATTTCAAAATTACGTTTTCAATGTTTCGACTATACAAATAAAACAAAAGTCCACTGCGTGTATTGACAAACTATCTATGGCAATATATCTCATGCAACATATATGTCTCTATGTATCATAAGAAGAACGCTGAAATAGACCGTTCGATACTTGTATCGGTTTGCGTTTGTGGATTTATTCGAAACTATATGTATTGTGGTAAGCGTTTTGGATATTAGTCACGTTCAACTTGTTTATATGGAAATTGTTGGATATTAATCGCAAATGAATCGATATATTTGCAGAGTAATATACTTCTGGACAGCACTCAAGGTTTGGAAATTGTTTCAAGGAAAGTTAGCAAAAGTAACAAAGAAATTAAATTATATAATCGGTCTTTATATTTGATGAAAACCATTCTGATTACTATTTACAACTTATGTCAGCAGCTCTCTTTCGTTGTATCGACATAATATTCAAGCAAAATGTCATTGTAGATTTGTCTAACAGGATTATGATACAAATGTATAATATGATTCGCAAATTAATCGATATACTTGATAGGATTTTATATACTGTTACACAGTACTCACGTTTTTGAAATTCGTTCAAACAAAGTTAGAAAAATGAAGGGCAAATTGCATTTACAATTCATTGTTATATGTGAACAAAGCTTTACTATTTGTGATTCATGCGAAATAATTCAGGAAATAGATGCAAAGAAAATTAGAGTAACAAGAAAACGAAATCAGTATGGTCCAAATATTTAATATGAGTAACAAATGAATAGCTGCATTTGCAGGTATTTCATATGATGCCCTATAGAACTCACGTTTTGAAAATTTGTTCAAAGTTAGTAAAATGAAACGGCAATTTCCATTTTACAATGAATCGTCATATGTGAACAAAGCGTTTTTATTTGTGCTGCATACCACATCATTCCAGAGATAAATGCAAACAAAATTAGAGCAACAAGGAAACAAAACCATTATACATTATTCGGGTGAGATTACACTGCCTCAGTTGTATCATCATAAAATCAAAAACTGACATTCATTTCAGTGCACGATACCATTATTACTTTACTTGTCTATGATTTAAAATAATTACATTAATGCCTCTACAGCAGCAAAAAAGGCTAATTGCAACAGTATAGCCCAAAAAGTAATCTATGATTTGTTTCTCATCTATAGCCTTCCTATCATTTCAACTTTCTTCCTCTACACGA
The DNA here is from genome assembly GCA_028554795.2 of Sinohyriopsis cumingii. Taxonomy (NCBI): domain Eukaryota; kingdom Metazoa; phylum Mollusca; class Bivalvia; order Unionida; family Unionidae; genus Sinohyriopsis; species Sinohyriopsis cumingii. The sequence goes on from CM068833.1 coordinate 83,638,515, forward strand.
GAGAAAGAGACAGAAACAGTTCCAGGAGAATAAACATAGAATTAGAAGAGAAATTGATCAAATTTTCAATTTTTTTTTGTTTTTTGTCTTAGATGACTATTTAAAGAAAGTATCTGGAACTATGGATTCATAATACCTACTCTCTGTTTTTCGTAAAGGTGATAATGGAAAGAAAGAAAAGTAAAAATTAATAAAATGGCAGAAGCGATCAATATGACTAAATAAAATAAAAATGATTAAATAATATATTGTTGTTTTAAATGTATTTCAGAATTGCTTATTCAATGTTTGGAGTATACAAATAAAACAAAAGTTCACTGCATGTATTGACGATTGTTTTTTGCAGAGACTTAATATTCTCCTCGATAGCACTCAAGGTTTGGAAATTATTTCCAACTAAATTATAAAAATAAGCAAAGAAATTAAATTATACAATCAATCTTGATATTTTTGAAGAATAACATTCCCATTACTATTTAGAACTGATGCCACGAGCTCTCTTTCATATATCGACCATAATATTAAACAAAATGACATTGTAGCAAAGAACAAGCTCTGAATGGCGATATTTTTCTTTCACCAGATGTGTAAATATCTAATAAAAACAACCTGCTTACCATACACTGGTGTTTACGTATATCGTAACCGTAATTATGTATTCATGTAAGTATACGTTTTTAATATTTTTCCTGGATCTAACTTGTTTCTGATCCAAATGTTTAATATGATTCGTAAATGAATCTCTACACTTGTTAGGTTTTTATATACTGCTGAATAGTATTCACGTTATGGAAACTCATTCAAAGAAAGTTAGAATAATGAAAGAAGAAATTGCATTATACAACCAGTCTTTATATATGAACAAACCGTTCCTATTTGTTCTGCATGCCACAACCTTGAACTTAAATAATCTACAAGTGGTGTTTCAACTACTGCTTTCCTACAATTTCCACTTTCTTCGTCTACACGATAGAGAGGTCTCAAACATTAAACAGGGAATTGGAAGAGAAACTGATCAGATTTTCGGCTGATTTTCAGCTCGTTTCTTATGATTCTTAGATGATTCTTTTGAGAAAGTGTTAGAAAATATGAAGATATAACACTTACTGACTCGAAATGTACAAGTTCTTTGTCTGTGTCTATGTCACGACGTAATCTCAATTTTATAATTTATAAAAACTAATTACTGTTTACATCAATGTCAGAGCCTTGACCGAAGTTATTGAAGCTTTTATAGTAGTGATTCTAATCGTGAAAACTCTAAGTACTGAACGATATCCGCGACCTCCATTTTGGAGAGTGCAGAATACCACTCACTTACTTTAAATAGCAGATTTCAACGAGAGCATAAACAGCGAATACGTGATTTGACGCAATGGTAATTCACAGCAATGAATGTAGTATGTAATATGAGATTTTCCATGAAAGTGGCATACGAAAACACGCTCAAAATTGCTGATTTTCACACCAGTCATCAAACGGCGCTGTTATGCAAATTGGGTAGAGGCGCCCAAAGGCGCTTGTATGCGAATCGGGTAGAGGCGTCCAGAAGCGCTTGTATGTGAATGGAGTAGAAGCGCCAAAGGCGCTTGCATGAGGTAAAGGGTTAATGAGAAGGTGAGCATAAGAATCCAAGGTGCAAATGGATTATATGAGGATCTGCACACCACTGTAATGAAACGAAAACTAAATAAGTTTGGTCATGTCTCACGCTCATTTGTCCTGTTAAAGACAATCGTGCATCACACAGTAAGAGGAAAGACGAAAGGAGGCAGACAGAAGAAGAGATGGGAACATGACTTCAAACTGGCAGGTATGGACTTTTCAAAGACCCATAGAGCAGTGGAGAGCAGGAAAAATGGAAAGATATTGTCGCAGTCATCAGTGGTGCCCCAACGATCAGACAGAGTATGGGTGAACTGAAAATGGATGAATTGGTGATGTTGATTACTTAGAAAAGCTTGTGGCCAAACAGTCAACTGTTACGAGGTTTTAGTTCACCTCTGACAGGACGGTAAAGGGTCATATAGTAATCTCTATCTAAATGTATCACTAGATTCGTAGAATCTATGGGATGCTATAATCACTATAATCATGTAATTGGAGTTTTTGCTTTTAACTATCTGCCAAAAAAACATAGAGGGAGATATAGAAAAAAGTCTAATAATTAAAGTAGGTAACCATATGTTAGCCTATGTTCATCGTAGCAGAGAAAGTTGCATTATGGACTATTATCATGCAATGCAAGCAGTTATACATTTTAACCGATCCTTTTAAAATAGTTTCGTAAATTGTTTATTATTTTTATTTACAATGTTCACATATATATGAATCCAATTAAAAACGAGTGACGATTGTAGTTTTTTAATTATAATTACGAAATCGGTAATATATTCTGACATGAAGATATTTTCTGGCTGCAATATAGTATCACATTCAACCATGGATTATGGGCCGAACAATTTGGGCCAGTCATACACTATGTGTTCTTTCTTGTTTAGTGTTGTTTGTGAAATTTTCACGTCAGAACTACAGATGAGGACGGTTTGTATGTTTTCTGTTTATTAAAAAGACCATCTCAGATTACTCCATCTTTTTCTAACTACACTACATGAAATAAATCAGTTTACTCTCTTCCTAATAATAAGTAAAAATACAAATTTTCTCCCCAGAGCAATAAATATCTTTAACATCTGCCTCACTTACCATAAAATAAATAGTGAAAATCAATTCAGTATTTCTAAAATAGAAATATGTATATTCAATAACTAACTGACATATCTCCCCAGAGCAATAACTATAAGACATATCTACCTCACCTATCATAACATGAACAGTGGAAATGTATTTAGCATTTCTACAACATATATTTTCATATTCAAACACAAAGCCCTTCAAATCGACTCGTGATATAAAAGCCAGATGCATTTTCCTGCATGTCATTAAAAGTGACTAAGGACATACTTGTGGCTCAGGTTCGTACTCGACCACTGGATCAGCCCGGTTGGCTGCACTGGTTTGTGTTTGATCATGGTTTGCTTCTCAGATCACCTCCAAACTAAATACTTCGCGTTGATTTGCCATGAAATTCTTCCATTCAATGTGTACTCAGGGAACCATACTCCGGGAGCATGAGGATGCATCTATCATCCACTGTACAAGCGCGATGGCAATATAAAATCATGTGACAACCATTGGGACATCTTCTTAATGTCAACTCCGTGCCAGAATTATGCTGAATCCAACTGTGCATCACATCAATCAAAGGATCCGGTCAGAGAGTCATTGTGTCTTCTGGATAGGAAAGGGACCAAAGACAATGTTTGCAGGTCGTCAATGCCGGAAAAAAATGCCAGGAACAGAACTACAACCTATACAAGACATACATCTACCTGACAAAAGACTGACACATTCAACCGTGGAAGCCTTTGAAAGATCATAGGAAAATTTGGTTGCCTAAAGAAATTAATTGCCGTGGTTCTGCAGCTCCATGAATGTATATTTGCTCGTGTTGTGGATGATTGTGACTCATCAGAGCCGTCCTCAGCCATGAATGAAGTAAACACAAAATTTGTTTGCCCAACCCTCTTTTGCATGATGGAATTCGCCATGCATACGGGTGCCATCCGTGACTATGACGCTGGAATCGACATCTGATACCGGACTGAGAAAAAGCTGTTCAGTATGAGAAACCTACCGGCAATAACAAAGTCACACTGTGATCTAATCTTTGATGACTAGTCCCTGAATGCTAAGTCTGAGTCTGACGTGAAAAACAGAATGAGCTATTTGTCTTCAGCTTGTGACAACTACGTTATCATAATTAGCATCAGGTAGATACTGGTGATGCGCCAACCTGCACCAGGAATGTGTGTTTTATGAACACCATATCATCACAGTAAATGACCAAGCTCTCGAGACAGTGGACAAGTTCACCTCGACAGCAAGCTGTCACGTGCAGTCCATACTGATAATGAAACCAACGCCAGAATTGATAAAGACTGTGTGTTCTTTATCAGATTAGGTGAACAAGAATGAGCGCAAAGAGTCATCATTCTACAAATACAACTTAAGGTCTACACAGCCTTCTGTTTTTGTCAACCCTATTGTGTGTTTGCGAAATTTGACCGTGTATAGACGCCATGCCAAGAAGCCGAACCATTTTCGGTTAGACATCCTGAAGAAACTGATGAGTATAAGGTGGCTGGACAATGAAAACCTCAGAAAAAAGTGCATCCTCCACTGATGAGGCAAATACAAGTGGCATCTACTATCAAGTGAGCCACGGACAGCTCAGAGCTCAAATCGGCATGATCAGCCATTCACACACTCACACAAACCAAACAAGTCAGTAAATGTTATGGTAATCTTCGAACTCAAAGAACACACAACATCAGGATGCATCTTAAGGGCTTAAAGAAAGTTTACATGTCTAATTGCAAGAAGGGCCTAATATATATATATATATATATATATATATATATATATATATATATATATATATATATATATATATATATATATATATATATATATATATATATATATATATATATATATATATATCCGTGGTAGCTTCAACGGCCTAATAAAAGGTATATAATACTTACATTCACATCTAAAATGAAACATGTACTTAAAAGTTTAAGAAAATGATTTACTGCCACCATGACATGCCAGTATATGCTTTGATACTCTCGTTTGCTGGTACTACAGATGTAACCACATATTGAAAATTGATTGCAAAAATGAAGTACCAGAGTTTGGTCTTGTCGGGTATCAATATATATATATATATATATATATATATATATATATATATATATATATATATATATATATATATATATATATATATATATATATATATATATATATATATATATATATATATATATATATATATATATATATATATATGTGTGTGTGTGTGTAGCAGCACAATAGCTTATTCTGACTTGGTGGAATGCAACAATAAACTGTCGTGGTATTTATAATGGGAATTATTTTTTTATAATGATGACATCAATTAAATTACTATCTGTATGGTAACAGGTGCTCAATAATAGACAGATATGTGGTAGTAGCAGGAGTTGAATATCAGGTAGTGAAAAGTGACCTTAACCAGATGTATATGTTAACACTTTCAGTAAAGAGGTTATTGTACTATGCCAAACATTACAGATGCTAGGGAAAAGGTTTAACAGATAAAGAAGTTGTAACAATAAAAATTGAACATGCCTTACCATAACTAGATTAAAAATTTTAGTAATGTATTTGCACCAAATTATAATAAAGATATACCTTTTTAGCAAATACAGTAACAGGATTAAGTTTCTGCAGCGAGGTAGGAATTTGTTTATATATATATATATATATATATATATATATATATATATATATATATATATATATATATATATATATATATATATATATATATATATATATATATATATATATATGTATATATGTATATAACATTTGCAGAAAGCCATGATATAATGCTGGATGTCATTGAAATGAAGAAATCGTTTAAAACTAAATACACCATGATATTTGAAAATGATAGTACACATTAACAAATTATTTGATGTTATTGAGATTCCCCCTCCTGATTCGGATACTTTTGAGTGGATATAATCTCAAATTTACATGAATATCAACGAACGAAGATGGCATTACCTTGCAGTAGACAATTTATGACAACATACCTTTTGAGGTGTTTTCTCCATAATAGCAAAGCTAAATGCATCCGTAATAACCAGAATAAATTTATGGCTATATCTCCTTCAATATATGTATAACAAAAGACATGTTTCCATAGACTAGGACGTTCCAATATCTTTATGTATGCATCAATGTATCTATGTGTCCACCAGACATTTTTGTATGTATTATGTTGTTACTCGTTATTATCTTGTGTGTGTTATAAATGTTTCTGATGTGTCGGAAATGAATGAATACATTTGCAGAGAGCCTACGTATATCACTCATCTGTATAATTTATTTCAAACAAATAAGAAAAACAGACTAAGAAACTAAATTACACATTCTGCTGAATCTAACATATTTTTGCAACTAAAGACAAATACAATCAGAACAGATAAAGTCATCACATTGTTTAAGACTAAGGAGATTTCAATACCTAATTTGAATAATCTTTCTGGATATAATCACAAATTGAAACATAATTCTGTGACAGATACATTACTGGAGGATTATTAAAAAAACTCTTGTCATATAAATATTGGTACAAACAAAATATTAGACATAACAATAATGCTATTAAAGGCATATATACGTTGCTCTCATTTGACACCAATTTAAAATTTGAGGTTACATCTTCAACAGCAGAGTTAGATTTTGCTACCTCGTTAAACGTTTGTGCAGATTATTCTTCAGTTTGTGCCCAGGGCTTCTTCTAGACACTGAACAAAGTTATTGGAAGAGAAAAACATTTCTACGCAGCTGTTCAGTGTCTTAGAGGATTGTTTAGAGAAAGTATTAGAAAGTATTAAAAAATGTCATATTTTAACTTACCAGCTATTTTGTCAAGAATATAATGAAAAAGAAATAAAAATAGAAATCAGTTAAACCGCACCATTGATTATATCAGTGTAAATACATACATCATGAAACAATTTACTGTAATCAAGAAAGTATGTCAGTTTTGCTTCTTAGATCTATTTTGCTTGTTAGATTTATTTTGCATACGAAAATGTTTACATTGCTTTGTGGAAAAGAACAAGCTATGTATCAATCTATCTATCTATCTATATATATATATATATATATATATATATATATATATATATATATATATATATATATATATATATATATATATATATATATATATATAAAACAATACCATTCCAATATAATAGGAGGTTCCAATATCTATTTGCGCAAGTGTGTATACACGTATCCATTAATATTTATTGTTTATGTATTTCTCGTTATTATTCTTTCTAAATGTGTTCATGGTAAACGCATTGGTCATGTGTTACAATTAATCGATTTCCTGGCACAAAATCTTCACAGACTGTTTGATAGCAGTAAAGTTTGGAAATTATTTCAAACCAAATAAACATCATTATAATGTTACGAATCTAAATTTTAAAATATTTAACATAAATAATGTAAAATCAACAAGCAATTGATTCCCTTGCAATACAAAAGAAAATTCAAAACGCAATAACAATATCGTGAATTAGATTGCAGCTAATCATACAAGTCCTATCACGTATCCAGATATTGAGAATGTTCTAAATGAATTTCAATAGTTTTGATTGTCCTGATAAATCATTGTATAAACCATAAAGTCAATGAATATTTTAGTAATTTCAATGAATATTTTAACACATAATTCCCTTCGGTTCAACATGACCAAAAACCTTATACAGAAGGAATCAAAAATAAACAGTAATGATTTATTTCTTCATCCAATCCCAATGTATACACATTTTGGCTTGACCTACATAATATGATGCATGTGCTTGTACCCTCGTATCAATCAAGATATGTATTTTGGTATGTATTCTTGTCTTGTGTCATTAACTGATTTTAATAATGCAAAAGTGGGTTATATTTTCACAAATGAATCGATATAATAAAAATAAGAATGATGACTTTGTACAGCGCCTAATCTTTAGAAGCTCTAAGCGCTTTACAACATTAGACAACACCCATAAGATAAGAAAACATATAATGATATGATTACAAAAACAAAAACCATGAAATTAGAAAACATAAAATATAAAAAACATGCTGAGAATATTTAAGGTATTAAACATTGTTCGGTCTTTATATTTGTTCTTGCAGTCGAAATAAGTGAGTTTTGCTACGTCTTCATATTCTGCTGGAAAGCACGTATTTGTTGGAAATTCTTTCAAACAACAATTAGACAAATGAGATCATGAAACTACCAATCACTCATATGTTCATATCCTGCTGGATATAATACAATTTTAAAAATACATTCCTACAAGATTTGGAGAGGAAATTATAAAATAATGCAATTATTGAACGCTAATGAGATTTAGATGCCTGATGAAACTATAAATATTTGAAAACGACGTAAGATTCAGTGAAAGATGCAGACATTGTCCTTCCGAAAGTAAATGAAAAAGAAGTAAACATACTAATATTCTTAAAGAAAAGAAAGGTCCAAAAACATGCTATTACTCTGAAGTGTTTTATCAACTGACTCTTATTTACAATTCTAGCCTAAGTTCTCTACAGAACACTCATGTCTGTGCCATGTTTAATATAACATGACAACATTGCTGACAAGCACTTTTGTAATTTGTTTTCCACCTAATTATTATCCATGATTCTAAATTAAATCCTAATAGATTTTCATGTTTCATTTACAGTTCTATATTTTGTTCTTTGCTTAACTGCTACGGACTATCGTCCACACAAAAGAAGGTTATTGGAAGAAGAAAAATGTGAATTTGTATTTTTGTTCTGTGTCTTTGACGACTCTTTGGAGAAAGTCTTATAAAAATGGAAATTTAAAACTTACCCACTGTTTTGTGAAGGTATAATACAAAATAAGATGAAAAAATGTAATAATATGATGCCACTAATTAATATGAGTACAAATAATGCCACGACGATATAATGTCTTGTAACAAGCTTTAATATTTGAGTGAGTTTGCAAACCTGCATGTATCCAAAATATCTGTAATGTTGTATGTAGTCCAACTTGTTCAGGATCAAAATGCGTATCACGTGTTGGAAAATGAATCGATACATTTGAGTTAAATATGCAAATAATGATGGACAAGCCTCAGTTTTGGAAACAGTGTTATATGACATTAAAATGTAAAATAAGAAATTATTCAGTAAATCGCTTCATGTTACCAAATTCACACTCCCTTGGATACCACATAATTTAGGAACTAAATTACAAAATATTTGAACAAGAAAAGACATGATCAAATTGTCTGATGTTGAGATTCCTCTGGCTTAGTGGGATCATCATTACTGAATATAATCTCCAATTGACATAAATATATATGAAAGTTATCGATATTACCTTGATGAACAATATTTCAAAATATATTAAATATATTAATTTTGTTAAACACATGAAAATAAACTAAATATAAAAAGGTAACCAATAACTTGTTTGTCATTTACCTCTTATCTGTAATTTAACTTATGTCTTCTAGATATTAGATTTAGGTTTGCTCTTTCACTGTTTTTGCCTTTTTCCTTCATTTTCTTTTGGGGATTAGTTTAGACAAAAACAGTGCAATGAAGAACAAGTAAGTTTACCTCATCTTGTGTGTCTTATAGGACGGTTCAATAAAATATTAGAAAATGCGGATAGATAATACTTACTCTCTGTTTTGGAAAGGATGCAATTAAGAAGAAGCAAATTATGCAATGAATAATATGATGCTACAGATTAATATCAGTAAAAATAGCAACATTATCTCATAATGTGTAGTAATGTAGAGCATATGTCATCTTTACTTGATATGTGTATCGTGCATACTAATATATATATATATATATATATATATATATATATATATATATATATATATATATATATATATATATATATATATATGTATTTCATCTTAAAAATTGACATGCTTCCCATGACTATATGTCTTCGACAATGTCTGAATACAGTAGGATATATATCTTTATCCATATGCGTTCATTCATATATTAACCAAGGTATTTTGATACATGTTCCTGGTAATTAGTCATAATGAACTTGTTTATGATGAAAATGTTGGTTAAATTTCGCAAATGAATTGACATGTTAGCAGTGAATCTTCATAAATTGCCGGGTAGAACTCAATCTTAGAACATAATTCAAGCAACATTAGAGAAATAAAATAATAAATTAAATAATGCAATTAATCGTAATATGTGAACATAATGCTAGCATTGTGTTGGATACAAAATAATTTACGAAGTAAATTCAAGAAAAGCGAGAACCAAAAAAGAAAAATTCGGTATATTCGATCCTGATGATATATGACTTTCCAATTCAGGTCGTGTTTACTGAATATAATCACAAATTGACATAAACTTCAATGAAAGATATGGATATTATTTTGAAGAAATATAAAGAAAAGGCCTGAACACATTATTATTGTTACAGAAAAGGAAACATCCTGAAAACTCTATTGTCATAATTTGTTTGTCAACTTAATCTTATCTCTGATTCTAGCCTAAGCTTTCTACAACATAGTTGGATATTATCCGTGTTATGTCACTCTTTTATACACGTTTTTTTCAGATTTCCATTGTGTCTTTTCTTACGCACAAGACAATGTTATTGCACAAAGATATCCGATTTTCTTTAATTTTCTTGAACCTGAACAGCTTTTAGATACCGTATTACAAAATGTAGTGATCTTACACTTACCCACTGTTTTGTGTAGGCTATCATGAAAAAGAAGAAAGAAAAAACAGTAATGTTATACTATGTTATACTTAATATCTCATATATATTATTACAACTTGTCATAAGTGTGTCCTCTATAAAAGTATAATTAAATGTCTTCTTAACAGTCAACGTGCAATATATGGCTATACACTTCATGTACATTTGTCTGTATATAAAACTTGTTCCCATAGACGAGAATCTTCCAACATCGTTATACGTATTCCTCAGTCTACGTAGCCATCAATATGTGTATTGTAGAATGTATTCCTGGTGACTACTCGATATGAACTTGTTGAACATCAACCTGCACGGGTTTATTTGTTGCTTTTGTTGTGGATTCCTGTATTTCTTTATTTTTCTATGATCAATATATTTGCCTACACTCTTTATATAATGCCAGATATTACTCAAGTTTTAAAAATTGTCCAAACAAATTAGAAAAATAAAAATAAGAAATCGAATTCAACATTGAATCCTTATAAGACAATGCATTCATATTCTGCTGGATGCAACATATATTTGTACATAGACTGAAATAAATTTTGCAAAAGAGAAAAAACATAAAATTATTTAGTGCTGATGGGAATTCACTCCCTGATCCGAAACATCTAGACTGGATATAATCACAGTATATCACTAACCTCAGTGAGAACTATCGACAGGACTTTGCTGTAGGATAAGACAAATAAACTTGTATAAATATTATTATAAATATTAAAGAAAATAAACCACATATAACACTATTGCTTTCAATAGAGTTTATAATTTGTATTTCGTCTGATTTGCGTCTGTAAACTCAGATTACATAATATTCGATATATTTAGATCCGTTACTTATTCTCAGAGTTTCTGCAGTTGTTTGTTGCGTCTTCTCAGGGATTCTTTTACACAGTAAATAAAGTTATTGGAGGAAAAAATCTCTCAGAAGTATGTATTTTAATGCCCATATAATTCCATCTCAGTGAAATGGTTTAATGTCCATATTAGTGAGGTTCTTTAATATAGATGAGATGCTTTAAGCATCAATGTTTGTCATTTTGGAGAATTACAACATGCAGATTTAACACTCTAAATTGTTTGTGTTTATGACAATTAAAGCTTGTGAACCATAATCGGATACTTCCTAATTATATGTGAGCGTTATTGTCAAAATTCACATGCCGTATTTAGATCTTACTGATACGTTGCTTATCTAATACAGACACCCCCCATGTGGCAATCTTATGAGAATCACTGCCATGGCATTTGTATTGCAAGTACCTACCAAGGTAAATAAAACGTTTGGAACTTTTACGAACATTGCCTTAAGGTACTACATTTCTTGCGTGTGACCATGGGTTAAAATATGTTAATCAGCTGCCCAGTACATGTTTAAAGTATATGCATGCCTTAGGTCATTCAATTCGAATACCATGACAATAAAAATGTCCATCGTAGACTTGGCATTTTGTCTATTTGAACATCTCACAAAAAAAGAGAGCCGGCATGTGATTTATAGTGACAGTACACGGTGACTCGTGGGCCAAGTGATTTTTCATCTGAAAGTTGTTACTTTCTTTGCACTGGAACTTACAGTTGAAATGTGCAAAATTTTACAACAGTAATTGTCATTTTGTCATTGCCTTTCGTATATCTAATGGAATCTCGTTTGCTTTAAAAAATGCAGAAAATGGTCACTCTTATAAAATTGTTATAAGAACTATATATATGGCTGGGTTGAAAGCAAATATATCATAAATGTAACAAAAGCAAATGGATTATTCATGTTTTAGCCACTAATACCATGGTACAAATGACAGATTAGATGCTTATATATGTCAGATCGTAAAAGACTGGTACCATTTTTATAGTTTGCTGTGACGTGCAGATCGTTCAGAAAAATAACTACTGCAAAACGGGCACAAAATTGACACAAACGAAAAACTCGTATATTAAGGGAGCACCATTAGCATTATGTAGCACTGTACTTAATTGAAAATAAATTTGTTAATGGTAAGTTGCATTAAAGTGGCACATAACTGACAGCTCAACCAATCCACTTTGCTTTACTCGATTAGTGCATCATGTGCATTTGTATGTTGTTCTATTTAATTTAATTAATATGAAATTGCTACTGGCAATTATTATACACATGCAAACCCTTACTACTCAGACTGTTAATTCTTTCCTTTAATATGTTATACTAATGTCAATGTAGAGACAAAAACGATAATTATGTCAGTTCCCGGAAGTAAAATGTGTGATTATTTAAGAAGCATGAATGTTATGTACGAGTTATTTGTTGTGATTTTAGGTTTATTTAGTGGCTTGCGAATTTCATAAGACCTTTGCAACGCACTGCAATGTGAATGCGGACATTGTTTTAACAACTGTTTTCATGCTAAAGAGTTTGATCCGAGAGGAGTATTACACATTTAATGAGTTGTGAAATGGACTTCTTTGAGTTATAAAATCAGATTAAATGAAACGAAACTTTACATCTGATCAGAATCTCTATATTTGTGTTTGACTACTAATCAAACGATCATCAGGAATGTATTCCGAAATTTATTTTTTTAACTTTGTAAACATTATGTTAGACATATGAATAATTGTATGTAAAGGTTTTAATAATAAATTTTAGCTGATGCAATATACTAAGTTTAATTGAAATATATGTCTTTTCTTTTAATGAGATATTACAAAAAAACAAATATTTGAATCATATTTTGATATATCGGAGGGGAAAAGTGTGCAAACGGCGGGTACATTAAATTAATAACCATAAAGGTCTCAATTCAATGGCAAAGGAATTATGTACAACTCTAGTATGTTTTTGACATTGTTCTTCCAAAATCATTTAAATTCGACTCGGATATAATGTTTTCTAAAACATATAAATATTTTTTAAAATATCCTGAGAGACGTTACAATATAGGTAATAATTAAATTGTAATCTTCACAGAAGGTTCCTTGGAAATATGGAAATCAAAACATTTAACATCCTGGCATATGGGTGAATGCAATGTATAAACAAAACTTTCATCTGCAAACTATTATAGATGACTTACCTATTTCACATTAATTATTCTTTAAGAACATCTGGTTCAACTTCATTTTCAACGGTTACAGTTAGCTTTTGAAAAGCAACAGTCTGAAAGAATAATTAATAATATATTTTAAATAAATAAAGTAAAATGCATAAATAAATATCACATAAATTAAATGAAATTATTTAATCTCAACCAACATCTGTTTTGCTGTAACAGTTATAATTCACCTACTGACTTTAAGATCTCATGTTTTGTATGGAATATGTCAAAGGTATACTGGTATGCTAACCATGTGGGCAACTTCTTCATGGACGATGATGTACTGACTAGAAAACATTTGCTCAAAATCTGTAAACCTTTCGATGTTTGACATAATTTCTTACATTGGGATTAAGAGGTATTGAAAGAGTTTACACCTGATTACACATTATAAACAAAACCATATCAGTGATGCACAAAATAAGCTGACATGTCTGCAGTGTGGCCATTTATAGTGATGTCTAGCACTGAGGCATAAGACGATTTTATTAACTAAGAAGTATTGCTGATTATGATAAACGGAGTTACTGTGAATGCAATAGGTCAAGGGAGACAACTTAGCATTTGATTATTTCTTATATTTACAAGCATTTGTGTCCCTGGACAAGACTCATGTACCTCTGGTGATTGAAGCAATGAATGGCATGACTGTGATGCATATGGGGGAGATCTATCTTAACATATTATGATATCTAGTGGGGGAACATATATTAGCCGAACACACTCATGATATTGATGATATTGACAGTGTAAGTATTACATATATCTGATTTAATATATATATATATATATATATATATATATATATATATATATATATATATATATATATATATATATATATATATATATATATATATATATATATATATAACTTATTTGTTTGTCAGTTTAAAATTTCTCTTTTTCTTACATGCTATGGTAATGTAACTTTACTCAGTAGAGATGATACTTTTTGAGAAAATTGTTTGACCTTGACTGTTAGTTTATAAACAACAGCTGTTGATCTAAATTCTGACCTGGGTTCAGAATTAGTAAACAAAGTTCTATTCTATTTTAAAGTCATTGGTTGTTGTCAAGGTCATGATGGGATTACGTGGGTTAAGAAGTAAACGCTTTTTTAAAGTTTTATTTTGGGAATAAAATTATTGGTCTAATCAAGGCCATATTCTGTGTATGTGATATAAGCATGATCATGTGACCCCCTTCTAATTTCGCAACTTGGGGGAATTTCGAAACTGCGTCTTATGATACAGTATATTCTTTGTTTTGAGAGAGATTTCTCAGTTTTAGGCCTTTCTCACTGATGTCAAGTTAATTTGTTGTAGCCAGATTTAAGCTATAATACTTTTTCAGTCTATTTGGATTTCAAAAGGATTAATTCTTTATTCTCTGGAAATATTTAGAGGAGTGCTCACACACAAAGTTTGGTAAAACATTGCTTACAAATTTAATTTGGATTTCCAACACCGGAGTGCCATTGTTTGTATTTCTACAAGGAACTGTATATAAGCACAGTACAGACTACAGCATACGTCATCGTTATCCATCTTGGATTTTACATCAGGATTCGAATGTGAAATTATTAGAACATTTATTACTAGGACTTTTGCAATTTAATACTTGGATTATTCGTATATTATTTTGGATTTGATTCTTGGAACTGTAAGTTCTTCTCTTTTTTTTTTCTTCAGAATTTTCCAGGAAAATAAATTATTTGTTAAATTTCAAAATGCTTGTTGTTTTCAATCTTTCTGTGTTACTGTTTAATCGAACCTACACACGTAACAGTCAGTCTTGGAAAGTGTGATATTTGAAGAAAGTAATATTTATTCAATGACAACACATACATTTATAGAACAGAAAACAATCTAATGTAGGGGGAAAAATATCCTGATGCAATGATCACGCAAGTTATAGTATGTCAAGAGAAAATGACTCTTTCAATGACTACACTAAAATTGATAAGGAAGAGGTGATATGTTGTGCGAAAACATCACCAATCATCACAAAAACAAAGCTTTGTAACTAGAACGTATCCCGACATCAAGTCAAACTCGTTTTGATTTATATTCGTAAGACTTGCAAACGTGTCTTATTAGAGAAAAGAAACCACTTATTAAATAGATATATATTTTAAACGCACGATAATGAATCCAAGATACAAAATACAAAAATCAATTTATTATGTTCATAAAAGAAGAAATTTGAAATCCAATCACTAAAATGATGGCTGAAATTACAGTTTGTGTCAGCTAATTATTTTGCAATTGTCAGCAGGTTTCATTGCAACAACTAAAAAATAATTGCATAATAAATACCAAGTAAATTACAGAAGCAACTAAAATCTGAAATTCAAAGTAAAACCCTATGCCTTTGCCATTTTGGGGTTGTATCTAAACTGTGTCTATTTCATGTCGATGTCCACATTCGTTGATTCTGGATTTCAAATGAACTGGCATCTCGTTAGTTATGATCAATCTTTCAGTATACATATTCAACAATTCCCAGGGAATAATAACAGCATAGTCGAAATTTAGCTGGAATACTGTTGGAAGTGTCAAGATTGTTGGATGAATGGTTGATATTGTAAAAATTAGAAATATTTTGAAAACTCTAAATCGCCATGAACACAGGAGTCTCAAGGACGAAACAATTAAATATTGTTCTCTTGTACATGTGACAACACATCTTTGGACTCAAACTTTTCAATATTATGCTTTCTCACTGAACGTTGTTTCGTCTTCATATAATTCTTCAATGTTGAAAATTATTTTCTCTACTTTTTCAACATTATTAAAATACTTTTTTCCAACTGTGTATTCATATAAAAGTCTTAGTGACATGACAAACAACGAACACATATATGGAAAAGAATACTTTACAATTTGACAATATGACGATGTTTTTGTCCTATTTATTCTCCCCGAATTCCTCTCTCAAGACCAGCACAAACAAATAGAAAACATAGTTATATGAGACACATTCTACACCTGCCAGTGACGGTTATGAACCAGTGACTAGTACAGCATTTGATTAAGCTTATAACATCTGGCTTAAGTACATTTTCCTCTCCGAACTTGGCATTTTATAATTAACTGCTACTGCAGGCTTCAACCATCGTTAGCTCACCCTCCATTAGCATTTAAGTGTTGTTTCAATCAGACCTTGCATGAAACGAAGAGATACTAACGTTATCTTCTTGGGCATGGGAAACAAATGAAAACATAACCTTTTGAGAACAACATATATCTTCCAGACCATATATATATATATATATATATATATATATATATATATATATATATATATATATATATATATATATATATATATATATATATATATATATATATATATATATATATATATATATATATATATATATATATATATATATATATATATATATATATATATATATATATATATATATATATATATATATATATATATATATATATATATATATATATATATATATATATATATATATATATATATATATATAAGTGTGTGTGTGTGTGTGTGTGTGTGCTTCAGCGAAACCGTCATTACGGTGACAGTTCATTGTCGCTGGGTAGCCATTACGGCGATAGTAGCATTACGGTGAAACAATCTACATCATCCTAATGTTTGCTATACGTATATAGATTAGCTTCCTGACTGATTTACTTACAGAATTGCATACAAGTATCATAACATCATCGATAACTAGTATTTACAAGTAGCCTAATATCATCGATAACTAATATTTACATATTTTGATGCAAGATATGCAACGATTTTATTAAATAGTGTTATGCACAAATTTAATCTTGTGTTAATGTTATGTTTTCTGCCACCGTCAGTGAATAACCAATAAGGCGACATTTCTAAAATTGCTTCCTATTTTTTCAAAGTTAATGCAAATTTTAAGAAGATGTATTGAATTGATTTAAATGGAAAAGATGGTCTTTTTCATTTCTTTTATCTCGAATCAAATTCTTTGTTAAGACATAACACACTCAACTTTTCGAAAACAAACTGCCCTGTAATTAAAAATATTATTATCTTAAATTTGTGTTTGGTAAATAATACATCAGCGAAACGAACTTAATAAATACATCATAAAATTAAAATAAAAAACGTATTTTTGATCAATAGATTTATAAAAATTATATAAATGTTTCACACATTCAAATATTTTATTTTGTTCTTAATTTATATAATAACCAATGTTTTTCGTTCCATCAAATATACATATGTTGTCAACTAGGACGTAGAAAGTACAAAAGACCTACACCTATCCCTCGATAGCTCGCGCACAACGGGGTCCACAAACATAGAACACACTATAAGCGAGGCATCTGTTACCCAGGGACCTCCAAAAATTGAAGAAAGAAAATTGCTTTTGAGATCGAGAAAACCGTGGGGGGGGGGGGGGGAAGAGGCGTTAGGGAACTGGACTGTTTATTGACTGAATCCTTATTATACAATCACGTCGATAATAATTTTTAATGACGCACTTTTTCTAAGGAAGTTGCTCGTTCGTCTGTTTAAATAACATTTATTTTCAAAATGTCCAACATATGAAAGATCGTTCAACTGGTTTCAATAGCCATTACGTCACCGCTTTTTGTTTTCTTGGTGATTCTGGTTCCCGTAGTGCTGTTTAATAGTATCCTGCCATATCGAGAATCCACTGAGCAGGGAACTAGACTAACTGTTGATACACCACCAAACAAGATTCCTTTTTCTTCAAAGACATGCGACATTTATTTCGTAAGACAATCATCTACGTTGAAACTCAAATTTTTGTATTGCTCAAGTAGTACAATATTGATGTAGTGAATTAATAAATTGGAATTAATAATGAAATTTTTATCATCCTTAAGGATATCTCTAAGTGCCAGTTCAAGAATTCTCGGAAACTCGCTTGCCCACAATGGTCCGTAGCTGTGAAATCAAACTTTATTTCACAAAGTATACGTTTCGTTTGGCTGTCTTGTTATCTTTGATCACAGTTATGAAAGAATCGATTAATTTAAGGTAGCTTATGTCACATACTCAATAACATTTCTAAGTGTTCGATTGATCAAACGAAGTGAGTTCATCCGACTTATGACCGGGGCCACTAGATTTTAAGTTTGTAAGATTTTCGTGCCTTTTAACTTTTCTTTAATTCCGCCTCCTTTTTTTGATGCAAAAGACAATTAACATGATAATACAAAGGAGGACAGCTTTTAATTCAGTGCAACAATACAAAAATACTTCCGCAAGTCAGTTATCAAAACACGGTCTGTACTTAATTAGGTTCTCAGAGAAACGTTCGCAGACATAGCTGTTACGGTATATTTTGACGAATTGTACGTTTAATTACAAGAGGACGCATTGCATTTATGACGATTACACTTAAAAGGAACTAAACGATATAACTAGAACACAAATTTCAATTAAAATAAAAATTATTTAATTTGTATTTATTTATTAAAGTACTACCTCCACTCGGCGTGAGTGACATTTTCATTGATCGAAATTTCGTTACATATCGATAATTGCGGTGTACTAGGAATGCTGTTTGGAAAGAAAATGTAAAAAAATGTATGACCTATTTTTAAATTTGATATTTCATAGTGTTGATTAAAATTTTCAGGTCTGTTTTCGACAATAAAACGAGCGATGAATCAAAGTTTCCATTACCAATTTTGATCGCGATTTACTTCAAATTCAACACATAAGGATCAATTTTGGGGGTATTTTCTGGTTTAAAAGATGGGATCCACGCCCAACCCCACTTTATAAGCGGGTTAGCGAGTTATCAGGGCTCGAGTTATTGAGGGAGTGGTGTACATGTAGAGAAGGTTGGTAAGATTGTTGCATATTATTTGTGTAATAAATAAATGTTTGCTTTACTCATGAGATGACATTAAATAGTTCATGGAAACTTAATTTAGAAAATGATGCCCAATTTGTTTAAAAAGAGTCACTAACTTAAGTAATCAAGGGCAGGGTTTGAAACGGGATGTTGAACTTAAAAGTTCATAATATTTCTACTGAAGTGCTATGGCATCACTGCTCTTAAATTTAGCGATTGGTGAATAAGTAAATAAAGACATCGAACTTCAAGATATTATGTCTGTTTGGTGTTCTTTGCTCTATATTAACATACATTTCAGGGCCGGATCAGGTCAAGTGTTGGGGAGGTCCAAACTTTCAAAAGAATCATGACTTTCCTCGAAAGGGCAAAGTCAGTTTGCTGAAGGTGTGTATAATACCAAATAAATGTGCGCAAGAAGAAAACAATGATCAAATTTCAAGTGACAAGTGACTGTGCATTTAATATCCAGTTTACATGAGACGATTGTGGCATAACTTTACTATAAAAGCTAACTTTTATATTTCTCTGACCGCCATACTACCATCACGGGGCTCCAATCGTTACTTAAAATGTACCTGTCATACAAGCACTATGTAGCTATTGTATACTGCATGAATGACAGGTACATTGTAAGCAATGATACAAGCCCCTGTGACTGCCATCTTGATTTATTAATCTTCCTGCACCTCCTAAAAAAAATTATAAACATTCTAATGATGGCTGTTTTATCCTGATTGAAAATGGTGCCAATTTTATGCCTGTTATTTTTGCTGGAGTGTATAAGTTCACATATGTTTGAGTTAAAAGAAATAATATTGTCTGGAAATTGTTTAGGCTAGTAGGATGCCAGTCAATTCAGCTTACGTATGTGTACAGACAGCAAGATATCTGTTTAAACAGATAAAAAGGACCATTTAATTTTCACTCAGACTCTCTCTTTCTCTCTCTCTCTCTCTCTCTCTCTCTCTCTATCTATCTATCTATCTATCTATATATATATATATATATATATATATGCTTTAATGTTTAATGCTTTTATTTTGTTAACAGTGGAGCATCATTCTCTTCAACTGACTCATATTCATTGACTGGATGCCAGGAGGGAAACTGGTGATTTCTACCACAGGCATTTATTGTTGTAGTGGTTATAACTTACGGGTTTAACACCATTTTATGCACACGATACACGACAGTATGTATATTAGGTGAAGTTAGACCCAGGAAGAATCAACAATGCACAGGAAGTTACTGGCTAGTTTTCTTTTTTTACAAATACCTATGTTAGCTGAGCCTCGGTCTCGACCCCCATGTAGAGGTGAGATTTCAGTGATCTGTCTAGAGGAGTGCCTTTGGGATACTGGGCCACCCAAGGCTCTGCGTTCATTGTATATGGCTCACTGATCAAAGATTGGCAGACTAGTAGCAAGATAGAGGTCAGCTTTTGGGCAAATATGGTTATATAATAAAAATATTAGTGTACTTTTTGATGCCATGTCATTGGTTGGATAAATTCACTAAATAGTTTATTGATTTTGTACCATATCATTAATAAACTAATTAACATTATGTGGCTTAAAACACTGCTCTTTTGGATTATATATTATGCTTCCACTTCTCTATTCTTTCACAAATTAAGAAAAATATTTGTTTAAAACATTTAATACAGCAGCAATATCAAGCATACGTAAGTTATGTACATTTTATTTACATTGTTAGTTTTTTATTCACTTGTTTTTCTACTTTGTTATATATATAACAATATGCAATTGTGTGTTGTCCAAAATTAAATTCATTTTCTACCTGCCTTGATCTGTTGATTTGGTTTTTCTAGTGCACATGTTTATCACAATTCGAGTCCTGAACATTGGAAAGTTTTTATGAATTGTTGGGTCTACCTGCTGTTTACTACACATTTTACATTATAGTAACATACTCCTAATTATAACTAAGATTTTATTTTGTAAACATTATGAACCTTCAAGAAGGTTATTTGCCATGAGGTAAATGGTGTTTTTTTAGAAATTTTAAGTGTGACCTGAGGTCAGGCAGAAGACTATATAATTTTGTTGCTGAAAAATATATTCATTTATGCTATAAGATCTTGCGGCAGAATCATTTGTATTATTTGTGTCCTTTAGTTCATTTGGGCTTGATTTGTTTCTTCAAACCATTTAATTCAAGTGATTCTTCTTTGGAAATATAGAGTTCGCTTCAAAAAAATAACATTCTTGGAAATAGAGAATTTATACTGAAATTTCAAATAAGGATATATTCTTGGATTGTATTATTGTGATCTAACAAAAGATTGTTTGTACATCATCATGACACGCTCACCACAGGCACAACAGGAACTTCGATATTTGATTTAATCTGAATTTCCACTAAAATGTATTCAGAACTTTGTTTATTGGGACTTGTGTCTGTAATTCTAGAATTATTTGTGAATTAATTTTGCAATACTTTAAGTTCCTTTTCTTTTACATTTTCAACTTGTATTCTTGGGAAATAAATTATTTATTGAATTTTACAAAGCTTGTTGTTGCTCACTCTTTTATATTATTTAAAGCAAATAGAGTTGTACTAGATCGCATACCTTAAAATTGTCTTTACTTAATTTATAGAGTTCTGTGTATCTATTTTAAGCTGGATGACATTCATTTTGTTATTCGACTTAATAATTTTAATATGGGGATAATTTTTTAAATTTTATTTTTAATGTACTGTACAATATGACACATTTAAATATTTATCTTTTTACCAAAGAAGTAGGTTGATTTTAAATACAAATAGAGTTTTCCAGATTCTCTCCACGTTGTACAGTTTACTGAATGTCTATATGTATTTTTCAGTCAAGTTAGTAAAATGCATACCATGTTTGTTGTTTTCAAACAAATCAGGTACAGTCATTCCTCCTTGATAGCCGGAATTGATTGAATTGATTGTAGCAGTCCCATCTGTATGTCAGATGAAGAACAGCTGTATTATCAGACAAGTGTTCGGATAATATTTCTAAACTTTACATGATTAATATCAAAGATTAAATTATTTTTTAATGGATGCATACTTTTTCAGAATTGTATCATGATTTACTTTTTCAAAATGAACAGAATAGATATGTAAAGCTTTAAATGATAATTTTGATAAATTCTGTCATCTAGTTCCACTTTTCTTGTAATATTGACTCAAAATCACTGTTGCAATAATTATATTAGTTTTTTTTTTTTTAAAAAAATATATATGAATGTATTATCAAAATTTTATTTACATCCATATGCGCTACTATTAAAAGTGAAACTGAAATTAATGTAGATATATATTATTTTAAAAAAGACGAGTATAAACAGTGTGATTATTTATCTGACACGATCCTTTTTTCTCTTCTCATTATTGCATTTTCAGCTTGTTTGATGTAAACAATCATTATATAAGTAGAATGTTAATAAAAACAGGTCTCTGAGGTCGGTAAGCATATATTGCAAGATCGTTCACTCACACTTATAAATTTACTGCTTCTTGTACTAATGCTTGTAACTGACAGGGTCCGAAATACTTTAGCATCATGAACAATAGGTAAGGGTGATCAAGTCCAAATAGTTAACCAAATATATCATATAATAAGTATATCATATAATGCACCTATAATAAACAATTTCAGTATATATTTCTTGTTCATAATACAAATAATAAAAAATAGTTGTATTCTGCATCAATAAATATGAGTAGTTAAACAGAAATGATAAGCGCCAGCTGAAAACTTCCGTTTTCTAAACAGTTTAATATTTAATGGGGGAAGTTTTCGGCTAAAATAATTACAAAGTTCACAAGTCCTGCTTACTATTGATACCATCAAGGAGAAGATATTTTGGACCCTAACACAGGCTTTTTATTAGTGTAATTATTATCATCTTTCATATTTTCATGGCATATAATGAACTTATTTTTCTGTCTTATCAGCATCATATGCATGTTTTTTTTCTCTACATATCTGCACTATTAATATTCTATTTGTTCCCTTTCTTGCGTAGGAAAGAGAAATGAGTGGATATTAAATACACATTTGTCCATCCAACTTTTGTTTCAAAACAATAACTCGTATACTGGGTTTCAAGCAGTTTCGTTATGGAGCTAAAAGTGGAGCAACCTTTTCATGTGATTGTGAGCATTGTTTGTCATTGTGACAAGAACTACGTTAACTATTGCTGGATTTCATACAAATTTGGTATTCGGTTTATTTATGGCTTACAGGGCATGGTAATGTGCAAATAACAAACTTTTTACAAAGATCCACACTTGGAGAGCAGTCATGTGTGAGAACTTCAGCAGTTTAAAGACATGCATATAAATGTTTACTCCGAACAGTATACAATTTTTATTATTTAATTTTTAATGTTTAATGTACTTGTTCACATGCATCCTTTTTCACCGTTTTCGCTGGACATAAATGGTTGTTAAGCTAAATTTAATTTTCAGATTGGGTCATGGACTAAGTATAGTATCCTGTTCAGTCCTTGCATGAAGAACTTTTGCATATACTGTTTGAAATACAGGCTCCCTAGAAAACCCTAAATGGATGATTGCCAACATGAGTCATCTTCACATGACGATTTTGTTTGTCAAATACTGGTTGCCATTACAATGGTGATGATAAAGATTTTTGAAGTTAGGCATACCAGCCCCCTCCCCCATTTTAGTGACATTAGAGGAGTTCCCAATTTAGATAAAATCCTGGCAGCTTATCTGATTATGTATTGCAGTAAATGCACATAATAACAAAGACAGATGTGATATCACATTGTCCATGTATATTGATAGGCAAACACCATTAGTTTAATTAAAGGCATCAAGATTGTTTATCCTTCTGATACCTCTTTTTGAACATTAGGAATTTACAAAAAGCAAACTTTAGAAAATGTTCAAAGGCTTTTACCTTATCAGCATATTTTATTTCTATGGTCAAATTGAATTTTCAGGAATTTTCTATATATACTTGCTTCATTCAATGAACGAAATGAAATTTGAAAGTTATTGGCAATCTACTTCAAATTTGTTTGTCAGTACTAATTACTGCAATAATGAGATTTAAAAGTGCTTTTAATAATAACTTGGTAGGCAGTAGCAATTACTTCACTATGTAAAAGTTCAAACACAGGGACAGTTTCTTGCTGTAATGTTTTCCATCATTATTATTCCCTATCTTTTAAATCATACTTTCTTTCTCTTCAGCTCTTGTTTGATACACTTTTTGCTCCAATTTTATTTTTATCAGAACTTAAATATAACAATCACATTCAAGTCATGTTGTTTCTATTCACATACACGTATCAATTTCAAGATCTTGAAGGTCTGAAATAGGTTATAACATATGGCATATAAGAACTACATGATTGTAATTGGAGGTTTTAACATTAAACTTAACAAATTCACCATACCATTATGCATTGTTCACAGAGAGAAAACATTCATCATGTTCATGGATGGATGGATGGATGGATAAATAGAGAGATGAGATATATAGGTAGATAGATAGATATGGCCTCATATTTTGATATAGAGATTTAGTAGTTTTAATATAAATTTAATTACAAACGTGTTGAATTGCACATCAGTTTTATATTTCAGGCACAAAGCGGGTACCCAAGCCAACCTTACCTTGCATGCTTACCACAAGCTTGCGACAAGCTAGTTGAAGTTACACAAGCTAGTAAGGCTGCTCACACAAGCCTGCAAAAGGAATTTCTCCAAGTCTGCAAGCTTGGAAAATCAAAAATGCAAGCTTGCAGAAGAAATTTTTCCAAGTCGGCAAGCTTGGAAAATCTAAAATTCAAGCTTGCAAAAGGACTTTTTCTCATTAAGTCTGCAAGATTGCAAAATCTAAAATTCTGCATAAAACTGCACGCCAGCGTGCAGAATAATTTAATCAGTCATGAAAGTTGAAACTTGGTAGCTAGCTATAGCTCCTGCATGAGATTATGCAGTACCTGTTGAAATGTTGAATATATATTTTGATTATATATCATGTGCAGTAAGAAACAAGTTAAATTTGAATGTTATTTTGTTTCTAATTCATAGCATCTGATAATGCACTCTAGTTAAATATATGTATATACATTTTCAATTCTTGCAGAAATACTAAACAATCTAACTTGGCTGCTACATACATAAAATGTATTATTTCAACATTTCTCTGTCTGAACGTAAATAGGAACATTATTAATATATATTTCAAATTAAACTGATTTCTTGTCCTTGTTTAATATAAAATGTAATTTATTTCTACAAATATCATTTTTCCAGTTTAATGATATATCTTGTTTAAAATATCAGCCAGGTTAGATAAACAGTTGAGTTTTATGCGTTTAAAATAAATTCTTCAAGTTATTGTACACTGAATCAGCTATTTTGTTAGTGAGTGACATGGATTATAATCATAAAATAACTATTTTTTTGTCTTTAATCGGTTTATGTTCCTAAAAATACAAATATTTCAATCTACAAGTAAACCAGTTTTAAACTATACAAAAACTTGTCCTTACAAACACATATAACCAGTATATTATCAAAGTCATCCCATACAATGTTTACTATAGAACCAATTCAATCACATTCCACAGTATTAGGTCTTAGCATGATACAGCTTTTATCTTTTAAAAAAATTAATAAATAAACCCACACCAACGTTTTCAAGAGGTATGGCTACAAAATGATCAGACAATCCCAGGATAAATGTGAATCAGACATGCATGAACCAATTTGGTTTTATCTACAAATGCACATTTTTCATATTTTGTGAATTTATTTACAATTGCAAGAGAATGAAGGAGTGCATCTGCAGTCATTCATCAAGCAGCAGCACAGTGGATAAACTTTAACGTAGAACATATATGAAAGACTGAATAAAGAATTCCATTTAGTAAAATCCTGTAAAATAGATAGTAATTGCTAATTGCAAAGTTATTTACAGACTAACTTAATACAGCAAGATATTTTATGTCAAATACTTGTAAATGCTATTTACCGACTGCACCATCAAATCTAGTTTCAGTAACTCCTGTAATATTAACTTCTGACAATAAGTATTTGAAAGAATTGTCATAGATTTGTTTCAATGACAATCTTCTGCCAGAAGAAAAAAATAATTGTCAGTTATTTACTTACTAAATAAAAATTAAACAAATATATACAATAATAACGATGTTGTAGGGCAATCAAATTCCTTTTGATTTAAAATAATGTGGATTTCTGATGAACAATTACAAAGCAATACTTAGGTAAACAAAAATACAAGGACACTCACTTTGTTGTGTCGGTGCTACAAACAACCTATTAAGAAAAATATCGACAAGCTGTTTTACGTTTTTAGGCAAGTTTATTTGACAATTAGTAGTATCTAAAAATACCGGTCTCGTTTATTGTGGGTAGCCAATAAATCTAGAATGGCAGGCCGACTGGCTAAAGGATTCACTACAAGCAGAGAACTGACTGGTTCTATTGGCCTGGTGTAAATATTGACGTTACTATGTGTTGTCGGTCTTGTGACGTATGTCATAAACTGTGTCTAAGAGGAGAGTTTCACATGTTCCCCTAGGCCAAATGCCCTTGATGAACGCACATTTCAAAATAGTTGCTCTGGTTATTGTCTGGCACACACAACCTGTGACTGATAAGAAAGACGGGTTTATCCTTACACTTGTGAATTATGCTACTAGGTACCCTGAAGCCATATCATTGCCCATTACCGAAACAGAGAGGGTAACCGAAGCGCTAGTTGATATATTCAGCAAGGTAGGGGTGCTGAAAGAAATTGTAACGGATTGTGGAACCCAATTCACTTCCGACCTCATGAGTGAAGTTAATAGGTTGTTAGCGATAAAACAACTGAATACGCTACCGTACAATCCCATGTGTAATGGTCTGGTAGAAAAGTTCAATGGTAAATTGAAACAGATGTTAGGTCGAATGCGCGCCGAATGTCCTCAAGACTGTGTCCGTTATTTGAATGATCTATTCACGTATCGCGAAGTGCCGCAAGATGGTTACCTAGGGTGAATAATTGTCTTTTCGAATTAAGTTATTAAGCTAACATGCATCTCGTCGTAGATCTGCCTGCCTTATGATATAGGGTTTAGGTCATCCTCCTCTAAAGTTACGATAAATCTATTTCACGGTACACTTAAAGGAAATATACCGAAAGTATATTGAAACAAAATTCATCACAAGCGCATAGCGTTTAACGCGACAAAATAAGTTGAATTTTCTTGAATTTAACCAATCCCGCTAATTCCAGATATTGCCCGTGCATGCTTATTAACACGGAAAGTACACAACTTTCGATGTATGCAGTCAATGATGATTTTGTTTATCTGACAACATCAGACGAATGATAAACTATTGTCTCTAATTTCCATAGTTAGATTGGGTATGACAAATCTGAATAGCTAAGCTAAGGTTCAGCAATATTTGGTTACTGTGGTAACTTTCATCCTTATGTTGAGTATTGTTTGCTTTCAAAACAAGGTAGTATCTAGAGTAAATGGTAGATACGTGTTTTCTTCCGGCGTCTTTAGGATACGAGTCCGACGCTCTACCAACGTAGTTATTGATACTCCCTTTGCTATTTAAAAGGAAACGTGTACAACAAAATTCATTTTCTTTAAAACTACCCAGCTTTTCAATCATGAAAATACTCATATCCTCAGACTGTCTTAGTCATTGTGATAATTTCAACTGATGAGTGTGTTGATTTCGTTTTTTGAAAATTTAGATGCTTTTTGTCATAGTGTATTGGTTTTTGTGTTCTAATATCTCTCTTTCTCTCATAAGAGAGATATTACTGTCAGTTGTTTACCTGATTATTGTAATTGACAGTCTTTAATTGATCATGCTGATAACTAATTATAGTGTTGCTGGTATTTCATAACTGTTTACTTTTTAATTTTAAGACTACTGCTTTTCTTTAGGCTGTGATCTTCTCCTTCCACGAAACTGGTCTTGTAGAATTCAAAACTAAAGAAATATAAATAACATAGGATTGATGTAGAAATAAATACATTGTTTTGCTAAAGCACAAATCATTATATCGTTCTTGAAGTGACTGAAGTGAAATTCTCTCGCTGGACACATGACCAAATAATCTGGTTAGAAGCCCAACTCTGAAGGAACTATACAGCATACATTTATCAGTAAAGCTCATAGCCGAGATGGCTCTGTATTATACATGCATGTTCCTGACTCGCCCAATATTTGTTAACGACCTTACTTCAACCATTCTGGTCTAGTGACATTTATCGATTTTCGACCCTTAATCTTTCCGCCTATTTCCATTTTTGATAGTAACCCCCTAACAAATATTACCATTATATATGGCCTGGTGAATGTTTAAGTTTGTATTTCACGTCTGTTGTACTAGTGTATAAGATATGAAAAAAACAAAAGTGCTCCAAAACTGACAATACTTTTTTTTCGGCAAAGCCATCAAACTGGACTCCACCGAAGTAACAAACAGCATGACTTTGATCTGATATAAAAAGTTTCTCTCTTTATATTTCTCACTCACTCACAGTTTTTCTTTAGCTATGTGCATACGTTGTATACTTCCATCTGCGAATGTCACCAAAAGAAGTACGAGATATATTTTCTTTACTAATAGACCTCAAAAATGAATCAGAATTATAATTAGAATTATAATAAGAAATTAAGGTACTGCTTTTTTCGTTTGTTTGTTGTCTTTCAACCACCATAAGGCTTAGTAGAATGATACCAACCCCTCCACCTTATCCACCATAACGAATACGAATTTTTAGTCTTGTACGCTCGAACCTTTGGATACCTCTGATATCTGCATTAGTTTCTGATCCATGCACGCTTGGAAATAAATATTATTTATCACATCCAATAGAGTATTGAAATCAAGTGGTACGGTCATCAATGTTGTTATACTGTTGTTACTTTACTACAATAATTACTATTATTATATTGAGACCATGTTGAAACTTTAAACTTTATTTAATTTTACAGCAATTTACGTTCAGTTTATGCTGAGGACAATTCAAGGTTCACATGTTGGTGAACATTCACTTTTTTGTAAGGTGCAGGAAACAGGAGTACACAAACAACAACACTGACATTGGGTGGGAAAACACTTTACCATCGAGCATGCTGAGACCGTTCAAGGAAATGGGGACTACTAAGGTGTAACGCCAGTATTTTACCACTGAGCAACCCGCGATATTTTAATGTTAAATTTGTTATATGTTTGATAAAGCGTTATTCCTTACTTGGAATTGTATTGCTTCCTAAAGTTCCTTAGATAAATATACTTCGCCACTTTTTCTACATTGGTTTATGTCCGTGTTGGTTTTGCGAGGATATCTATCTCTGCCTCAAACCCTTTCTTACGCACACACATACACGGATAAACACACATTCTTGTAAAACCTACCAAACGGGGCCATATGATTTGTACCATCAAAACGGGGACATTTCTATTAACAAATTATGAGCGATAAAGATCTAATTTAATATGCATTTGATACATACATGCCATT
Organism: Sinohyriopsis cumingii; assembly: GCA_028554795.2. NCBI lineage: Eukaryota > Metazoa > Mollusca > Bivalvia > Unionida > Unionidae > Sinohyriopsis > Sinohyriopsis cumingii. The sequence continues at coordinate 83,668,416 of CM068833.1, forward strand.
TCTAATTGATTTGTGGTTGACTTCCAAGAAACACTGTATGATATTCTTTGCCATCAGAACGGGGACTCACACACATATACACAGTACTGGAATTTATACAAACAAATAGGGGACATTCAATAAGTATGTATTTTGATTCTAAATCGAAACTAATTCAATCTAACTACCGCAGTAATCTCACCTGATTCACATAGTTCCCATCCATATCAATAAACTAAATTAAAATTATCATGTTGAATCTTTATATAATATTTGTCGTATATATAATTAAAAATGGTGTTCAGGAGTTTGAAGAAATTGAGTTGTCATAATTGTGTGAAAATATAGAGAATGTGTCCCTATTTCTAAAATGAAATAATCAAAGATATGCATGCCAATCTCCAGTTAAAATACTTTTATTGGCAAGACTATGGTTTAGAATTTAAAATGTCAAACACAATAACATATTTTTAACTTTTAGTGCAATTCCTTACATTAACAAGCCAATACATGATAAGATATATTCAATATGAAACACAGCAAAAGTTTATTTTGTATGATGGCATGGTTTGATTTTAGTGATCTCAGGTCAGAGCCGCATAAGTGACCAAATAGTCCCTATTAAAATCTAATTGTGTGGATCAAATGTGTTACGCCATGTGCAGTATTAATGGTAGTGACTGGTAAATCGTACAAATGAATCATCGAGAAGGGACTGCCCCTTTATCTGGAGACGCCTTTTATTCTTACTATGACGGTAAATATGGTGCAGAGTTACAAGCGAAATGAGGCTTAAAATCATCATTTGACTGACTTAAAGTAGCGTATGAAAATAGTTCCCGGTATTTGGTGTTTGAGTTGTGATTTGTATTGTATGGTAGTTAAGTACGGACGCTACGTTACGGAAATGTATTCAGGAGAAACAATGCATTTGTGAGGTAGGGCGGCAATTGTATAGTTGTGATGTAAATGTGTAGTTTTGATATTGGTGGTCATGTATTCATTGGAGGAAAATTATTATAATATATTTGATTCGTTCACTAATGAGACCTCTTGTATTTAACATTATTAATGTTCTGCCTTTCGCTGAGTGAAGTCAGTTGTAAATTTAATGTTGCGTATTTGTGGTCATTTATTGATTAGAGAACAATTTACCACCGTCATCATCGGGTCCTTAGAAAAGGGAAAATAAGGGACTTATGGCCAGAAAGAAATGAAGCTGGCTAAAAGGAAGAACGGCAGACAGAAGTAACAAAACCGAGAGGGCGAGAGAAAGACAGAGAGAGAGAATATAAAAGGTACTGACTAAACGAGATCAGAATGTGAAATATTTGATAATTTACCTCTGAGTCAAACAAAATGTATGATATATCGAGAAACCTTAACTTTGTATATAAAAGCTTGTATTTTCAGCGTCGTGACAGGTACAATAACTTACAAAAGTTATTTTTATTTCCTATTTGCTCAACCTTAACTTCTCGGATTTACCTATAATGCGGTTGATTGGAGGAAAAGAAATGTTATTATGTTTGGTTACCATGTAGACTGTTCCTTATTATGCTTCTAACTACATTTGAATGAACTAAAATCAATGTTGATATTTTCCAGTGTATTTCTTATCCAAATGTGCATGGCTCAGAGTTAAATAGGAGATAAAATATACAAGCTCAGATGAAAACCGTGCTCAATAATTGCATGAAACCTTTTATTCAGTTTTTTTTTTGGTTCCCGATCTAATCTGGCGAAATGTGTTATGAACGTTGGACTACCCATTAATAAACATGTATATCGATATTGCTCTCTGTGTTAAAATAGAAAATATATCATATATATTTGTCTATGTTTCTACAAATGATTTAAATCCTGTTAGCTCTTCTTGATGCCGCCATTTTCGGTCAGTAATTCGGAAGCGACGTGCGCAAGCCCATAGCACAACAGTGTGAATTTTTACCGCGTAAACGGGGACGCAGTTTTCCGACTGATACACACGAGGTTTTGAGTCGAGTGGGATGTGTGTATTGTTGTGTATAGCATGATGTGAAAAAATACCAATAAAATGGGGACATGCTCAGATACGCTAATTGTAAGGTTTGCATCATTAAATAAGGCCTTGGCATTCCATTTAAGCCGACATTACAAAACGGTATTTCCCCGTTCCGAGTTGTGTCCCGGTCTGTTGGTGTGTATTCACACTGACGTCCCCGTTTCGCGCCCTTTACAAACGCACACAAACTCTCACACACAATTACACAGTATCTGATCAACAACTTCTTGTGACCAAGTAGAGAAAGAGAGATTAGCTTAACTTACGCGTTGATATACTCTTATAATAATAATAATAATAATAATAATAATGTTTATTTAACGATGATAACACATTTGTTCATGAGAGACATATATACCATGTGGTACGTAATTTGTGTCACAGATTACGGTATGTATGTTTGTTTTTAAATGTCACCTACACACACTGAAGAATCCTTGTACACATACTCACAAAGATTTAAAATGAACTAATATATGTAACAATAGTAGTCAACAGCTGCATATATACGAATACCTTGATATACACAGGTATACATATTTTGGAATGTCAGAAGTCATCTTTCCATAGCCTGAATAAAACATACACATATTATTCTTGACCAAATTATAAAATTCTCTATTGGTGGGCTTTAATATTTCATTCCATGTAGTCAATAAATAATTTCCTTAATTAGATTTTAAACAATGCAATGGAATTTGAATTACGGATGCTCAGGGATTAGGTACTCATACAAAGAATATGATTTTGAAAAGGTTTGTTTTTGAACACGGAATATTAGTATCGTTGTTTATTGTTTGTCGGAGACTAAGCTAACTATTTAATGATCTTATTTGATTTAGGTTATTGATATAACCTGGGGCAAGATAGTTTAAGGATTTATATATCATGATTCCTTTAAAAATAAAGAATGCGTGTTTTGTCTAGGCAGCCGTTGTAGACGTAAACACAATCGTTTGAGGGACTGATAATAGAAAATATCAAAATTATCCCCTCATTCCTTTTCTGGAGATTGTCAATGCTGTGTAGTGTAATGGAATGCGTTCATCCATTTGGTACATTAGTCTATCAGTGCTAGTAAAAATCCCGAAAAATAATGTTCAGGTGACTTGGCAATGTAGAAATTATGACAGCTATGTTTTGAGAGTTAATATATTGACTACCATTGTGCATATATGATCGATATGTTAAAACTAGAGAAAAAAACACGTCGAAAGAAATTTTATGTTATAAGTCTTTAGTCTTTCCCATTACGTTTCTATTCTTTTTGATTTCAATGCAATAGTTGGAATACTTGCAATACTTGGAAAACATGTCTAAAGTATCTGGATCGTGAATTCAAATGCAATCTGTTTTTAAGTGCACAAATATAGAATGCTTTCGTCCAAAACTTCCAACATGGCTACTATCCAATTACTGCCATAAAGTGGCTCCATGCTCTAATTAATTGAACAAAACGGTCGCTATTATTTTCTTTTCAAATGCCTTGAAAACCTTGCTGTCATTCATCATATGTGCTGGAAGCAATGCACTAGGATGTCAGATTTTGGTCATATGCATGCGCAAATTTATTTTCTACTAAAGTTAATCAATTCCAAAGGAGGTATGTTTGGGTTTGGATTTACTCTTTTAATCAAACATTATTTTTTCAATTTTGTTTTAAATCGTCGACACAGCACATGTTTACGGCCAAGGCCAGTCCAGCCGTACCGCTGGTGTCGATTCTAAGATGGATTGGTAATTGGATGCGTGGATAGAATTATAAATGCACTGAAGGGGTGAGTGAATATATGGACATATGGGGTTGGTGCATAGTTCATATATGAATCAGTAAATTTGGTATACAAGTAGTCATGATACTGAAGCGTAAGTGACTAAAGCCACGGCGCTTCATTTAACAGATTCGAAAGCATGTTATATTGTATGTCTAATTATGTTTTTGTTTTCTCAGTAGAGCCGTAAAAAGGGGAAGGTAAGATTGACATGAATTCTTACGACATATATACCTTTATTTACACAGTATTTATGAGATAATCAAACATATAGAGGCAAATCTTGCCAGGAATAAAGCATGTTTTCTAAGATGACTACGTCTAATTCGAATCAAGATTTCTGCTTGTAATTATATTATAAGGACCACACTGATAAAACGAGATAATGAACCCAAGAAACTAAATCAATGGCTAATTATCTCCACTGGTTTTCTTCATACACTTTCAAAGATAATTTCAACTGGCGGACACAAGAAGATACTGCCCAAAAGCTCGATGTAGTCAGCAGTTTGTGATCCATGATGGTGAGATTGTGGAATTGGGGTTTAATATTGCAAAAATATTGGTCAATTTAAGTATTATATTTGTCACGTCAACATGTTTAAACACTGAGAGCAGGTTTCATTTTAGATTGCTGCCCATGAATCATCACAAATTTATTCAGCTCTCCAAAACAAGTGAATTAGATAAACGGACTGAAATGATAATGGTTTATGTCTAAACATAGATGTAAAGATAACTATTGTTTGCTGGCATATGACCCTGAACGATTGGGATGTTCGCTCTTAGATTTAGATCTTATTCAGCTATAATATATTAGCAGGGATATATGTGATTACTGAACTAGTTGTTTACGTTTCCCTTTTATTTCTTAATCTTAACTCCACTGAGGAACCGAAACATTACAGGAACGAACATAAAGGTATGTTTGTCATTAAATAGTGAAGTGTCTAGACCTTAGTCACCACGTTTTATTACAAAGAATATGTTTATACTGTCTAGGTTATATCAAATCAACTACCTATCGATCTATATATTCATCTACCCACTGACGCACCTGCAAGCACCATGGCCGTAACAAATCTCGTATTGAAAGCACAATTTTAAATACAAAGAAAAGCCATGCCCTAGCATGCCTCCTGCTGAGCTGATTATCTTTAGGAGATGATTAAAACATACATACATACAAATTATATTTGCGATCCAAGTACGCCTTACTAACAACAATGCGCTCTAGGTATTTGAAAGAACGATAAGTTTAATTGAATTCAAATGAACTGGACGAACTGCTTTTACTAAATAGGACAAACCGTTTTAATCGAGGATTTTCACAAGCTACAGCTGAGTAATTCTGTCTATTTTGAAAGCGATTGACAAAAGCAGTCTATAATTTATCCACAAAGGAACGCAGTTCGTGTGAAACAACGACTCATATGTCAATGATGTATTTCAGGCGAATGTCTCAACTTTTATATTAGAGGAAATAACTAATGTTCGACACTCTTAATATATTGAAATAAAAATAAAAGGGAAAAAGGACATGTCTCAAAGAAAGATCTGAATGGTTTAAAATCAGTCAATTCTCACAAACTATTTAATAAATAAAGGAATAGATGAACGCACATACACACGCATACAAATACATCATGGTCTAGAAAAGAACTGTTAGGAAAATAACAAAAATAAAAATATTTGGAGAATGCGCGAAAGCAACACAATTTCATCAATATAATGTCTCTTATCAATGATATAACAATGTTACGTTTAAGATATACGTGACCTGGATAACACAGTGGTAGCAAACTTCCTTCGTTCCACTGCGGTCTCTTATTCGTTCCTGACCTCAGCTTGCATGATGGTAAGGTGGTTATCTCGCTATTGTTTGATGTATATTCCACCGTCGAATTTTTTACGCCTATGATGCTTTTGGTGTTTGAAATTTTAAGGCACTTTATCAATTTAGTTGGACAATATAAAACCGACGAAATGGGAGCTAGGTGCCATCCCCAAAAGCACTGAAGCAGCAGACTCTCTCTCTCTGGCCTGGACGGTTACCGTACTCCATGAGTAGCGAAAACCACCGATCCTCCTCTTCCCATGGGCCATTATTTAATGTATCTTGCTCCAGTAAACCCGTTTCCTTTTATGATGCTTGCTTTTATTTTGGTTATATACTATACTTGGCTACATATACACATCTGTCAATTTCAAACTAAATCGACACCTTCATATGAAGTAAAGAATACCTGTAAATCTGAGTGTCACTAGCCGTGTCATGTGTGAAACCACCAACTTATTAGTGGACTTAATTACTGTTGGCCTTGACAGTAATATGAACAGTTTTAAGGTCTGTCTTGCTATTATAGACCAGCAATATTTTGTATTGAAATGTACACTGATACACGGTTTAGCACTGAAAAGAGCTTTAAGTTTGACCTGTTGTAGTGCCCACGTCGAAAGCACACCCACCTGCCTCAATCACATTTATATATTATATTTTTAATCTAGGACTAGCGATAGCAACTACTTGTTGTAAATCTTGTATTTTGTATGAATACATGAATAAATAGTGTTATTTGACAAGTGTTAAGGCCTGTCACGTGTCTATCGTAATTGTCACATGGAAAGCATAGTGTTGCATGTGTGACAAATCTTTTTCGACTTATTACATCCCTCTGGCACAGTGTTGTAAGTCTTAACATTAAAACTTGCTAACTCAAGAATGAATCATGCATGAGCAATGTACCCTAGCCCAGTTCTACTGACACTTAATATTCAAAACAAGATTAGATTACTAAGCAGCCAATCATGTATTCCCAGATTAAACATCAAGTAGTCAACTGTGTAATAGCTCGCTAATTTATAATGTGTTTATGTTGTGTACACGCGCTTCAGCTGTCTTTCTAATGATAACGTTTTCTTAGTGTAAATAGCCTATCGAGACGCTATGACTCTGACTGGAAAGACAGCCATTTACATACGACAGGAAACGTAGGCTGTCACTAGGGATATACGGGAAACGGCCCACGCGTCACCATTTTCAATCCTCGACTTGCATATCAGCTGAATTCTATTACTGAGGAGTATATTTAGGTCTCTATCAGCCATTGAAGATATTATCGTAGAGCTAGAGTTTGGCAGCGACAAACAACAAATGCTGCAACAAACTCTAGTGATTCACGGCCTAATGCTACAGACAAAACAGTACCAAGGGATGGCTATTGCACGCGAGATTTACAAGTCACAAATGTCCTTAAAATTTCAACATTTCGACATCATTCAACTTCCGGATCAATCTATGGGGAAATCCTACATGAAAAATACGGAACCATGTTTGTATCTCAAGCTTAAACATTATTTTCTTCCATATTATTGAATATTCCTCATCGTCGTTCAAATTTAGTATGTTGACTTTACAAGGTAAGTGAAAAAACCAACAGTTGAGTAAAAACAGAAAACCAGTTTGGAAAAATCTACGAAAGACGTACCAGCGCAATCATAGTGTTGTTTTCAAAGTGCAGCTGGGAATCACCATAGTACATACATGCAATACGTGAACATTAATGATCAAATTCAAAGTATACCAATGTAGCAAAGCTAATACATACTCACGCAATCGAATGAAAAATATATTTAAAAGCCACGTTAAGCTCTTTCTCATATTCGTAATTTACTGTTATTATTGCAATGTTGTGCAACTCTGTATACATGATGCTTATTTTTATATTTAAACTATCCCCGTAAGCCAATTAAAGTATGAACATGTATTACTTTTATCCTAATGCGACCTAATTGTTGTTTATTGAGTCTAATCTGTCACATTTACTTTAATTGTGTTGCTTGCGAATCAACGAGACGGTGAAGCATACAAACATGATTGCAAAAAGGTTTTCAAAATATGTATTTAATGACGACTGGCCAATAGATATATAGAGATAGATAGATAGATAGATAGATAGATAGATAGATAGATAGATAGATAGATAGATAAGTTAGTTAGATAGATATATAGATAAATATATAGATAAGTTAGTTCTATAGATAGTTAGATAGATAGATACTAATGAACTTTAAGTTTCAATTTAGTGTCCTCGTTTTGCAATAATTTATAGCGACTAAAACACACACACAGATATATATATATATATATATATATATATATATATATATATATATATATATATATATATATATATATATATATATATATATATATATATATATATATCGTATTAAGGACGAAGTGAAAGAGAGAATCACGTTAGAGATGTTGAGTCGAAAAGGGAACTTAGTGAAGATAAACCTAATTTGGCACACCAGACACAGGGTTTCTGCTTCAATAATTTTAAGAGATTATCCAACCAAGACAAAGACAAATCCAATATTATAGTTCGCTGTTTTAGTTTCTTTGACAGAGATAAAGTGAGGAATTCGGTCATTATGATGGAAACAACGTCAGGATACAGCTTTAAGTCTTATGGTCTCGCGCGTCTCTGTGAATTAGGATACAAAATATCGGTAATGTCTGCAGAAGGCAACATAACTAAGCAATTGTGTATATATATATATATATATATATATATATATATATATATATATATATATATATATATATAATTTTACAAAAGAAATGGTCAGATTGTCCTTGTTTATCTTACATTTATTAGTATTTATTCGGTGCGTAATCAGCAACCGTTCCAAAATTGATAAGTTTGTGGATCCAATAAGAGCAGATATATCATGCCTGTAAGAAAAGTAAACCGAATATTAATGGCTTAGTCACAACGACCATGGTGCAAACGAAAGGTTATATACTTAACTATTTTAAATCTTGAAAGATGTGTAGCATTTTTATTTTGTAGTTCGATAGGGCACATCTTTTAATACGGGTACCATGTTTGTGATGTACTGTGCCAGACATATCGCTCAGAAACAAAACCAAAACAATCTAAATCCAGCATTTTAAATATTCAGAAAATGCAAATGAGAAGCAAACGAGACATTTCCCATATTAAGATATTCTTGCAAATATCCCGAATCTCAACTTCGTGCTTCTAAATTATTAGCGCATCCTGCCCTTTTATGTGTAGCACATTATGTCATTTAAATGCGAGAACTGTTAACGGTAGGTAGGATTATAAATAGCGTGTAAAGGACATATTAGTTGATCAGCGCATCTTATCATGTTATATGTTTATCTTAAGGAATATAACTGTGAACCTTGACGCATACATTTCAGTACCTTACAAATTAAATAGAATACAAATTTAGATCCATATTACTGCGCTTCCATCCATGTATGGAAGTCGGCCATTGCATGTAAATTGACCTCTTCTCATAGCGCATGTAGCTCTGACCCATAATAGGAGATAACCATTTCTATTCTGAAACAAGCGTAACATGTTGAGCCTTCTCGCTAGAATTGTTGTCCTGAGTTTTTGAGACATATCGATTTATCTTTAAAAAACAGACAACAGGAGTTCAGGTATTTCAGCGAAATATAAATTATCAATGTAAAGATGTTTTAGAGCGAGAAAGTTATCGTATTAACGTCTGCAAAATACCACAGAAGTGCAATTGCATTGAGTCGCTCGGAGTTTATATAGCATAATGTTAAGCAAAAGAATATTATCGGATACTTGGAAATAAATACACATACCTGGATTCATAGTTATGAATCAGAAAATTAGTCTTCGACCTATACATCATTTTAGTCAGGAAATATACTTTATCTTTGCAAAATACAGACGTTGAAATATATTTTGCTACTTGTTTTTATACTTTTCGTTTGTGGCTTCTGTATTGTTTTTAATATATTTGTCTTCCATTTAATTTCATCTGGATATCATGGGGCTGTAAAATGTTTCGAAAGCATTATTACTCAAGGTAGACATCTAATAAAACAACGCTAACGCCACCAGTGTTACTGTTAACCCAGTCTCAATAACTATTTCTAGTGAATCTATTAATGTGTGCCACCCCTCTCCTATCGACGACGATGTTTATACCTCAATAATAGGCACAGATGAATCACCTTTTCTACAATGTTGATTTATTGCCAACTTGATATTTTCGCCTCGAGGTCGTCTTGTTCCGAGACAACATAAGTAGGGTTTGGTGAATTTAGCAACACTACGTCCATTTTAGTAGCTCCTATTCATACATGCGTGCTGATTAACGCGCCTCAAAACAGAGCTGTTAATGTATACATTTCCTGACGACGCTCGTGATTACATAATCAGCCGTGGATATGATCATTACAGACAGAACACGATTAAAATCGTTACTAATCCACCATTTCTACCGTTTTCCACTTACGAAGTGGAAAATATTTTATATTGTTTTTGTGTGAGCACACGCTTATGTTTAGTTGACTGCATCAATGCGAACGATTAACCGTGGCCTTTACTTTCCATAGCTAGATTATGTTCGTTACAATTTGAATAACTCAGCTTCCACATTAACTGGTTACACACTGGTTATCGATTACGTTCGGACAAAGGGCTTTTGGCTATTTTGAAGATTGACGCCTTTTTTAAGCTTAAGATAGGCAATATATGGCGGCCAGCATAAGTGGTGGAGGAAACACCACCGACCTACGGGAAGCTACCGACAGCTTTCTCAAATATCCACATTGGCCGAGCATAAGACTGAGACTAGCGCTGATAGAGATGAGATCGCAGTGGCCGATAAAGGCGATCGATGTATGCCACTCGGCCAGCCTGGGCAATATTCAGAGTTAATGTATTTCCTCAAAGACAAACAATGCATTAGCTGACCCAAGCTGTGCTTGGCGCATATCGAACCTGCTCAACCAACTTTACCTCTACCTTATTTCTTTGTTTAAAAGAAAGGTACGTTCGAAACTACGTTTCTTTCGGTATGCCCGGCTGAACAGGAAAAGTTTGACATAATTAGCTCGTATGGTATCTTTGCTTGTTTTTCTTTCAAGATAATACTATTTTGTTATGAAAAATGGTATGCCTCTCTCTCTCTCTCTCTCCAATTCTAAATTATTCGATTGCAATTAGGGTTATTTATTTTCATGCCAATTCATTTTTCTGACTGGCATCCTTTGCCTTGGTATATACGTCACTATCTACATTGGTGTTCTCTTTTTATATTTACATCAAATTTTAGTAGTAATACCGAAGCTTTTCTTCTTTGCTTTGGGATCCCGTCATACCACTTATATACTCTGCGATATTGAACAACTAATGAAACACAAATATGACCGATCCGGTCAGGAAATGAATACATGGGTGATATTCATAGAATATTGGTGGGACAAATATCAATTTCAAAGTCGTATACTATGATGAATAAAAGTCTTGTCTGAACTCGAGGATTGTTTCCACATGGATATAGTACTTCCATCTCCATTATCTTATGGATCATGAGAATGTAAGAGGCCTAAACACCAGTGAGTAGGTGTACATGGTTTGATCCATAATGTGTGTCTTTATTCGCAGGTAATTCGCGACATTGTTTCTTCTTTTTATATCCATATGCAAATTTTTTGCAAAGGTTGAGGGGCATTTATATTTCTTCTGATTTCAAATATTGTGGAATTTTGATGAACAATAACATTGCAATACACCAGTGAAGAATAAATGCAGTTACCGCTATTTTCTGTCGGTGTAATTATCAACCTAAAATACAGATATCTACAAGCTATTAAATGTTGTTATAAACATGCAGGTAACATTTTACGATTTTCAGTTTCCTAACCTTTTTTCTTATCTGGATTGTTCGATACGTGCTTTTTGAATTATTCTTGAGCGAACCAGGAGAAGATGGTGGAAGATGGACGATTTTGCTTACAACTATACTGAAATAAGATGAAGAATTATATTACATTATTTTCTAAATCTGGCATCAGATTTGTAATGGGTAGATTCTCACTATCGAATAAACCTAGATTGTCTACATTAATGAATCCAGAAAAGATTTTGACTTTTTTTGCTTCAGTGCGATAATACTTTCAAAATGTTAATGTACCATAGAACTATAGCAAACAAAATTCAGTAAATGTATTTCCGCATACTGCCATTGAATCCACTTAACATAAAAGTAAAATGACACTGATCCAATGTTCAAAAGTTAGTCACTTCGACACTATGAAAAATTAGTTTGCTCATACACATGTCAAAGAAATTATACATATTTATTCATCAAACATTCGGACTCAGAGACACTATGAACCGTGGTTTGCACATGTCCAGTCAACAAATTATCACACTTATCAACACTATGAGACATGGATGGCACATATCCCGTCATCAAACATTTGGCGGTATCCATGCTATAAGTAGTGGCTTGCACATAAACGTGTCAAATAACTATATTTTGAAACAAAACAAACAATAACTTGAATGAAGTTTGCGATATCCTCATTCGCGACGGGGATCCCTTCTTCATGGAGTTCGAGCATGTACATGAAAGTATTAACATGTGGAAAACATAAAGAACACGCAAAAAGTACGAGAGGGGCAGAACGGGGACTACCTAAGCCTTTTGTATATTAGTTCAACTGAGACTCTCCATTCTATTCACAAATGTTTGCAGCATGAACAGTGCGACTGGGAAGAATGCATCGATGCATGCCACTGCAAGCAAGTGTTCTTCTTGCAAACTGCTTTACATACTGCCTTTCTTCTTTTTTCGTCAAAAGAAGTGTTGTTGATATGTGGTATGATGTTTTGATACTTATCTAACTTCATTTCTCCAAATTGTACCGGGAAAATTTCATAATTATTGTGAGAAAATTATGTAGCATTTCATACTCAGATTAGGAGGGATAAATGTATGCGTCGAATGAATTAATCAAACCGTAATAAGCAGAAACGGTTTCATACTCAGATTAGGTTGTGGTTGTGGTTGTTGTGGGGTTTAACGCCATTTTTCAGCACGATGGGCTATACATGGCGGCCAGTATTAATGGTGGAGGAAGAACCCGGAAAACCCCGGAAAGAACCACCGACCCACGAGAAGCTACTGGCAAGCTTTCTCACATGCCCACATTGGCCTCAGATTAGGAGGGATAAATGTATGCGTCGAATGAATTAATCAAACCGTAATAAGCAGAAACGGTTTCGACACATCAAACGTTAGGTCAATTCTACGGCATCCATTGACTAGACAAGAGTACACGCTGTGGTGAACCTGATATAATGAATAAGTCATATATTAACATTGCTATGGATTGGTGAATAAATGTAACGGTGGTGATCTTCCGAGGTGAATCGGATGGGTTCGAACTGTAAGTTAAGAATAATAATTTTGCTCTGAAAAGTGACAACCCTGTGGCCTCTCTCTCTCTCAGCATATACATCATAATGTAAAGGATTCGACTGAGATAACTGTCACTTGTTTCACTACCTATATCTGATAGCAATTGACATATTTTACTTTCTTATTCTTTTGTTTAATTACATTATTAGTGTCTGCAACAATGTAAAGTTTACCTCTCTTGACTCATAACAAGATAAGAAAATAGTTTGGGACATTAACAAAGAAATGGACATAAATATGACCGATCCATCATGATGTTCCAGTGGTAATGTGTACATAACTTGATAGAGAAGTTGTAATTTTATTCACGGGTAACTCACGACTCGTATTTCTCCTTTTTTCTTTTAACATGTAAATTATTGTCAAAAACGCTTCCGGCAATCAAAGTTCTGGTTTCAAAAAATGTTGAACTGTTGCGAACAGTACATCAGTAACAGAGCAAATGCACTCAGAGTTCATGCCGGAATAATAAACAAGTTTCTGTGAAAAGAAACAATATTGTCATGCCTTCTCAAGCTAAGACCCTTGTTAAGAGTATTTATTCCCTAACCTCTTATCTTTATTGCGTTGAATTGTATGTTCCGGAGGAATAGGTCTAAAACGCGTAATGACATACTAGTGGAGGGTGCCTAAAATGTGCTTACAAGGAAAACGAAATAAGCCATAGAATTTGCTTTGTTGTGATAATAATTCAGGTTCACAGTTAAGTGTCAATCTCTTTATCAGAATGGCGAGAGTTGGATTCTCACTTTCGTATCAGCTTTGATCGGCTACATTCATTTTTGTACTTTACAAGTCAAATCACATTGAGGTAAAATTGTTTTTGAGTCTACTTAACACAAAAGTAAGATTACACATCTGGAATCATCAAACAATCAGATGTATCGACACTATGAACAATTAGTTTGCACATGCACGAAATGATAATTTTCCAGTCATCAAGCTCTCGGAGGCATCGTTTCTTTGACCATGGTTTGCACACATACAGTCATCAAACTGTCTGACGCATCGTTCCTTTGACCATGGTTTGTAAATTTACAGTCTTCAATCATTTGACAGTATCGATACTCAAACGAATGGTTTCCAAATACACTTGTCTGATAAATAGATTTGGATAACATAACAAAAATCAATATAATATACGTTTTTGATCTGATTCTTCTTGGGAATTCAATGTATTGATTAATGTAGTGCGTCTCTTACAAACACAATTCTCTTGAATGTCACTCTGGCGAAGGGTGAAGGAAAAATATCAAAGAGGCTTTTCTGCATTACTCACATTGGTAAAAGGATAATATTCTGCGATTTTTGATTCCTGAAATTAGCTTCAGATATAGTTACCCGCTTGTAGACTGTTAGTACATAGTTTAGCTTTGAACACAAATATTCCGAGCATTAACTACCAGCTGGGTTTTGGGATGGTGAAGTTTTGTTTATAGACGATGATTACCTAAACTTCGATGTTTAAGCGCACAGTAATTTACATTATTTCACCAGTTATCAGAGACAATGCAAATCCGGTTTCACATCGGCACGATAAGCAATACTGAGTCCAGGTTAAATTATCTTGGAGGGGAGGTAAGACAAAATTAAAATTACATAACGTAATTCGTCCGAAACGATAAACACGCAAATAAACACCCCTTTTATTATTGAAAATCGGACTAATTTCTTCATTTATATAACCAATGACGTGAAAGCGGGCAGAGAGAGGGAGAGACAAACTTGCATTTATCTAAACCTTTCTATTTAGTCCAAAGTCGCTCAGCAGGGATGATACAATTAAACAAAAATCGGCTGAGACATTGTGAGAATTGTCTATTCCTATTTTTCAAAGCGACATTAGCTAAAATTTATAATTGTTATGGCAAATAGATCTAGTATTTCAATCAACGTTTATGACGGGAGAGTGAATGAATAATATGTTCCTGAAATATCATACTTATTTAAAAACAATACAGTCGATTTCCTATGCTACGTTTTATTTAATGGATTAACATTTTTCAAAGATGTAATAAAAATAATCCACGAGGTCCACATATATAAAACAACATATGTATCAAGAGATAACAATTACTTTTGAAATAGTTAGATGGATAAAAGCGTGGTCAAAGTTTGTGCTGATATAAAATACCACTCAACAGCAAAGAATAAAATGTTAAACATCTAAGTAGAATATCACAAAGTCGAAAAATGCTCGAGGCCCGAAATTTAATTGATTACTGAAGCACACAAAGAAAGCTAAAACACCAGTTGCATTGTAAAGACTACAATCCAGTCAAAACGATTTTGAGCAAGATAAATATTATTGAAAATTGATGTTGATGCAATCGTAAGGACAATGAAAGTCCCCTCCCATTTCATTCACATAACTTACAGTATTGATTCATGCATATACTAAATCAACTATACACCTGCCCTTGAAAAATGTTTACTTTGAGCAAAGTTTACTAATAAAAAAATCAAATAATCAACCTGAGCTCATATGGGAAGAATGCTTATTTCTTCAGGACGAAATAACACCCAGCACACTTTCGCAGATTGATTATGGCATAATTAACAAACTAAACTGTTTATGCTCTGACGTAATAACTTTGTAAACATTTTCCATAGAGAGTGTGCCTAAAGTGTGAGAGCAGATGATATGTGTATAATGACTTCGCTAACAATTTTGTCCACTTCTTTGAGACGAATTAAAGTTATATTTCAATTTTCCTTTTTTAAGTTATGTATTGCATGTCATTTAGAAGTCTGAATCAAATTTAGTTTGAAAAAATAAACAGCTTTTACGAGGTGAGCATTTGTTCAATTTAAATACAGTCAGCATTTAGTGAAGGGATGTAAAACGTAGAATATACAATCGGGTTGGAATAAAATTGTGCGTCCCACGCTGAGACTCTGTCTGAAAAGGGTCTGGACTTTATATGTGAGTGCAGTTTATATAAAGTGTTTGATTGTATTGTAAGGGTCTCACCCATTTCGCCTTTATCTGTTTTATATGCATTCATATGATTAACATAATCAATATGATCTTGACCGAAGATATATGCATAATTTGGGGAACGTTTGCACGGTACTTATGCCTGCTATCATTTTAGAAGACCTATACTGTGTTGCATAAAAGTCAGGTTTGAACTCAACAATGTTGTACTTGATAGGACATACCAACGAATGTATAGGACCAGTCACTCATACGTCAATTAGATATGGGTATTCACGCAATGGTGAAAACAGTATGAATGTGAAGTTATTTTAGTAGATATTAATATACATGTATTTAGTTATAATCGTATATAGGAGACTCATACTTACAAAGTCTTTACAAATCCCATAAAATGCAACTGTCCCGAGGTATCTTGTGTGTTTTTGTCAATGCCAACTTCTCCAGGTAAACATTCGCTGCAATAAACAAGCAAACCGATCAGGGCAAGCATATTTGCAGCATGTGGCAACACGTTATGTTATTAATATCCGATCTTTCCGGCACAGATTTGACCTTCCAATGAAGTACTGCTAGTAATTTTCGAAAGAGTTCAAATGTTACCATTTGCGAAAGGAATATTGTTAAAAATTCAGACTATGCAAAAATATTTTTTTATTTGCAGACAATCATTATCGTTTTTTTAGCATAAGTCACTAACTCAGGTTCTTTCGTCTATCTCTTTATCTTTTCTTAGTTGTGGCTGTTCAGGTTGTACTATTAGTGTAAATATAAATACACTTCATTTTAAATGAAGGTACGAAGAATGAGCAGGAGAAAAGTTAACGGTTTGATGTATTCCATTAGATTTCTACTAAGTAAAACAGTAATGGTTCATTGATCTCTCTCTCTCTCTCTTTGTCTCTCTCTCTCTCTCTCTCTCTCTCTCTCTCTCTCTCTCTCTCGTTTGTATTGCTACACATAATCTCCTTCATTACTGTCCCTGCTGCTGCCTAAACCGAATCAGAGCACAGCATTTAAAGAAGCACTGCTATTACCACCAATACTACTGTTAATGATGTTTCTACTATATCAATTAATTGATGCAACATTTCCTATCGCTGACGCTACTATTAAAACATAGGTGTTTACACAGGTGCCACAACGTCTATTCTTACACTGTCTACCTTATGGTATAGGGTCAAGGTCATCCTTCGCCAAAGTTGCAAGAAACCTATTTTACGATATAATTAAAGCAAATATACTGAAAATATATTGAAACAAAGTACATCCCTAATACATAATATTTATCGCGCCAAAATAAACTAAAATTTATTGACTTTAATCCAGATCTCTCTGTCTCTCTCATCCAAATGATTAGAGCGAGATAACTGTCATTGTTGTCCTATTTATTGTGGTCTGGTAGATTTCAGAACTTAAGAAACGTGTATAAGACTAACTCCATGTAGAAATAAATAAATTTTGTTGCTGCAGTAGAAATCATGTTATCCTTCGTGAAATGACTGGAGTGAAATACTTTCACTTGACACATGACCTGATAATTCGGTTAGGATCCCAGCTCTAAAGATACTATACAGTACTCATTTACCTGTAAATCTCATAGCAGACGACACTGTATTGCATATGAATGTTTACGACTGGTCTAGTATTTGTTAATGGCTTTACCTCAGTCGTTCCGGTGTAGTAACATTCAATGACTTTCGACGATCAATCTCTCCGCCCATATCCATTTTCGATGTTATCCTTCTAACAAATGTTGGCATATTGATGTTTTAGTAAATGCTTCCTTTTTTAAATTCCAGTCTTCTATATTATTATACGAAATGTGAAACACAAAATGTTCTCCAATAGTGAAAGTATTTTTTGTTGCCAAAGCAACATTAGATCATAACCATCAGATTGGACTCCACCGAAGTAACCAACAACTTGACCGTGATCTGACTTAAAGGTTTGTCTCTTTATATTTTTCTCTCACACACTTTCTCTCTAGATCTGTGCATAGATTGTTTACTTTCATCTCTATGCGCAAATGTCATTAAAGAAAAGCGGTTTCTTTACTAATCAACTTCAAATTTAATTAAAAATATGATAAGAAGTTAAAGGACTAATTAATTTTTGTGTTTGTTGTCCTTCCAACATCATAATGATTCCTAGCATGAGACCCGTCCCTCCACCTTCACCGCTCCGGTGGTCTAGTGGCTAGAGCGTCCGCCTCGGATGCGGAAGGTCGTGGGTTCGATCCCCGGCTGAGTCATACCAAAGACTTACAAAAATGGTACTAACAGCTACCTGGCTTGGCGCTCAGCATTAAGAGGCTAGTGTTAGGACTGGTCGGCTCGGTGTCAGGATAATGTGACTGGTGGGACATCGTGCTACATGTCTGCGGCATAATGCTCCAGTGCTAGATATCAATATAAACTGCCACATTGCAGACATCGTAGCGATATGACTGAAAATTTTTTAAAGCTACGTTAAAAATCCAAATCACATTACACACATCACACCCTCCACCTTCTCCATCATAACGTATAATAAACTTGTTTTATACATATATGGCATATTTAGATGTGTATGCTGGCAGCCTTTGGGTACCTAGGATTTATGCAATAGTATCTGATCGTTTTACGCTTAGACATAAATAGTGTTTATCAGTCCCTGTAGAGAACTGAACTTAAGATATACAATCGCCAATGTTTTTATAGTGTTTTATATTACAACTACGAATACTACTAATATATTATGACCATGTTGAAAAGCTCTAGTCTTTATTAACGTTTACGACGATATAGGTTCAGTATATGCTTAGCACATCCGAAAGCTCAAATATTGGAGAACATTAAACTATTTTGTATGGTGGAGGAAACCGAAGAACACATATAACACCACTGACTTTGAATATGTAACCATCTCGCCCTCGAGTATGCCGAGATTATATTATGTGTTTTATTTAAATGTCACTGATGCACACTCAAATATTCCCGCATACGTACTCACATATATTTAAAATGAGCAAATATATTTAACAATAGTGGTCAGCATATATATATATATATATATATATATATATATATATATATATATATATATATATATATATATATATATATATATATATATATATATATAATCTGCGCTTACATAAATTTACATAAAATAACAGATGTCGTTATGGTTCATCACTTTCTATGTCAATACTTATATTTTCCAGTATCAGCAACAAGCTGAAATAAACTAGTTGACACATAATAGAGTTAAAAGGTTAAATTCCTGTAGAAGCAGTCATGTACAATTTCGCAAACATAACCGTTTTTCTGTTTTATTTGCTTGTCTTGTCTATGTTTCTTATTTGCCTTTGAAAAAGACTCATTGAAGAGTCGAAAGCGCTCAGACTAGCTAGATTCCAGTTTCGCACTGTTTGTTGTCAGTTCATTGCATTTATCATAATCAATCCCTGACACACGTGATCCCTTGCTGGATCCAGTGCACTTGAAAGGATTGTTATTTGCCATATATATGCGAACAGTATAATTTACACATGTATCCATGTTTGGCATGTCAGAATTCCACATATATATTGAATAAAACAGATATGTTATTTCTGGGCACAAGTTATACAATTCTCTAATGGATGGCTTTAATATATGATCCCAGCTGGTAAAGAAATAACTTTTTCAATTAGTTTTGAAACAATGCAAGGGAATTTGAATTAAGTATCCTCAGTGGATAAGCATTCATACAAAAAATACGATGTTGAAAAGATTGTTTTTCGACCACGGAATCTGGATATTGCTGTTACGTGATGATCGGAGAATGCGTTCAGTATTTAATAATCTTAGTTGATTTTCATTAGAGATAAATTCTTTGAAAATAAAGAAACATTTTTTTAAAATTAAAATTAGATGTTTTTCCCATATGTTTCATAATTCTATAAGTGGTAAATATCCCGAAAAATAATGTTTCAGGGAATATTCAGGTAAACATTTTGACAGTAATTTCAAGAGAGTTATTATTTTGACTACCATTGCACATATATGATCGATATGTGTATTCTAGATGAGATGTTGATTAATCTAGATACCAATAAGTTTTTTCATTTTAACACTTAGACATATTTAAGTCAATTTAAGTTATAGGTCTTAAGGCTTTCCTATTATAGTTTCATTCTTTTTATTTCCTTGCATTCAAGCAGTTATGGGTAGCGTTATAGAGTGAGAATAGCTTTTCGTGTTGTCGAAAATGACATAATATTTGCAAAACACGTCTAACGTATTTGGTCTGGAATTCAAATACCGTATCTTTTATGGGAAAAAATGCGTTGGTCCAAAGTTGTCAATATCGCTACTATCCAATTAATGCGATAAATTTGTTTCATACAGTCCTGAAATAAAAATACGAAGGTCGGTATTATTTTCTTTTCAAGTGCCTCGACTGATTTGCTGTCTTTAACCGTATATGCTGGAAGCGATGTACTAGGATCTCATTTATTAGTCTAAAGTATGCGCAAAGTAATTGTCTACTACAGTTAATCAGTTCTTCAGGAGGAAAGTTTAGGTTTGGCTTGAACATTTTCCTGAATATTTTGTTTTTATTTTTTAATGAATCTTCGACACAGCGCATGTTTACGACCAAGGTCAGTCCAGCCGAACCGCTGGTGACGGTTTTTAGATAGATTACAAAATGGATGCGTGAATAGAATTATATATACACTGAGTACGGTGGGGCAAATGGGGTTCATGGGTAGTTTATATTTGAATCAGTATAATTACATTTTGTATAAAAGTAGACATCTCACGGAATCTTAAGTCATCAAAGCCATGGCTCATCATCTAACTGATTCCAAAACAGGTTATATGGTGTGTGTCATTATGGTTTTGTTTTCTCAGTAGAGCCGATGAAAGTGGAAGGTAAACAGACATAAATTATGACACCATATATAACTTGGTTATACAGTATTTATGAGAGAATCCAACATATGGAGATAAATCGTGCCAGGAAAAGAGCGTGTTTTCTAAGATGGCTACGTCTAATTCGAATCAAGATTTTGGTCGTAATTATACTATGGAGATTGTTCTGTGAAAATGATATAATGTACCCAAGAAACTATACTAGTGGCTAATTATCTCTAATTATCTCTACTGGTAATCTTCATATACTTTCTTTGACTATTTCAATTGGCTGTCACATGAAGCCACTGCACAAAACTCGATTTAAAATCGCTAACATAAATGTCAAGTTTGAGTTTAAGGCTTCACTATAGATTTTTGCAAATAAATACTCACAACTTTATTTACATCTCCATAACTCGTGAAACAAATAACGGATTGAGACGCTAATTGCATATGGCTTACAACAGAGGTAAAGATAATTATTGTTTACTGGCACATGACCATGTCAGACTGAAAGGTTTACTCTTAGATTGAGAACTTAGCTATTCTGTATTAGCAGGGATATCTGTGATTTCTGAACTAATTTCGTGTTTACGCTGATCTTATTATATTTAGTAGATAATTACAACAGACATACATCCAAATGACATATGCGATCTAAGTAGGCCTTGTTAATAACAACGTGCTCTGTGTAATTGAAAAACACGATCAATTAAATTGTATTGAAAAGAATTCGACGAACAGCTTTTGCTAAATATGCCAAACCGTTTTAATCAAGGACTTTAAGAAACGACACTCAAGTAATAATGCCTATTTTAAAAGCGCTTGACAAAAACAAACTACAATTTCTTCACACAGGAACACGATTCATTTTTAACAACGACCCATCTGTCACTGAGGTATTTTCATGCAAATGTCTAAACTGTTATATTATATGAAATAATTCTAAGGTTCGAAACTCTTAATAAACTGAAATGAAAAGATAAGGAAGAAGCATGAAAATGACTTAAGGAAAGATCTCAATGATTTAAATGCAGTCAATTGCTCTACAAATTGTTGAATATACAAAGGAATGGTTGAATACATAAACACAGACATACGCACACACACATACACAAAAACACATACACATCAAGGTCTAGAAAAGAAAACAATGCGAGGAAAAAACAAAAATATAAATGCGAGAAAGCGATATAAGATCGATAATAGAATGCTTTTTTATCAACGATGAAGCAAAGTTATGTTTGACACACACGTTACCCGGATAACACGGTGGTTACAAACTTGCTTAATTTCTCTGTGGTATCATGTTCTTTCCCTGACCAATATTGCATGATGGTAGGTGGAGTCCTCTCAATTGCCTGAGGTCTCTCCTCCATCATCGGCGTTTTAACGTACTTTTTTCATTTTATTTGGGCAATATGAAACCGATGAAATGTGAGCAAAGTGCCTTCCCAAAAGCACAGAAGGAGCAGACTCTGTCTCGCCTGGTTGGGTATCATACTCCAAGCGATAGGCGAAAACCACTCATCCACCTCTTCCACTGGACCTTATTCATTGTATCTTGCTCCGGTAAACCCCTCTCCCATTTTGACGCTTGGTTTTATTATGCGTATAGATTATAATTGGTTACACATAGACACCTGCCAATTTCAAAATAAATCAATACCTATATATGAAGTAAAGAATACCTGTACAGGTAAGTGTCATTATCTGTGTCAGCTGTGAAATCACCAGGCAATTAGTGGAATTAATTACTGTAGGCCTCAAAAATAATAAGAATAGTTGTAATGCCTGTCTTGCTATTGTTGGTACCAGCCAACACTGTTTGGTATTGTGTTGTACAGTGATATACATTAATACAATTAAAACAGTTTTAAGCTGTTACTTGTTATAGTGCCCACCACGATGGAACACCTACCCTCCTCAATCTAGTCTCTAGAATTGGTTTACTTTATGACTAACGATAGCAATGTCGTTTTGCAAAAATCGTATTTTTGTTGATGAGTAAGCAAATAAAGTGTGTAAAATTGTATCGTATATGTGGCAACTCATTTTCGACCTCTTAAATCCCTCAGGTAGAGGGTTGTAATATAGAACATTTAAACACTGTTAACAAAAGCGTAGAGAATGCATTCGCAATGTACCCTAGCCCAGTTATACTGACACTTAATATTAAAAACAAGATTTGATTACTAAGCTGTCCGTAATGCGTTTCTAACATGCCCGGTTTAGGCAAGTAGTCAACTGTGTAACAGCCAGGCAATTTATGCTATGTTTATGCTATCTTTGTAATGATAACGTTTAAGTAGTGTCATTAACGTTACTTAGTGTAAATAGCCTATTGGGTCTGATTGAAAACGTAGCATTTACCTACGACAGAAGCTCTTACTAGGGATATACGGGATGCGGCCTACGCGTCACCATTTTCAAATCTCAACTTGCATAACATCAGCAAAGCTTTATTATTGATGAGGTTATTTCGGTGTGTATCAGCGATTAAAATATAGTATCGTGGTGTTGGAGTTCGGAAGTGACAAATAACAAATGCTGCTACTAACACTTATGACTCAAGAAATAATGCTGCCGACAAAACCGAACCACAGGATGGGAATTCCATATGTAGACTTACATTGTATTTTTAAGGGATGCTTGTTCTTAAGGCTTTAGCCTTCACCAAATAGTAATAATCGTCTCCAGACCTTTATATAATCGTTCGGGAACGTCGGCTGTTAGTGGATACCTCATAGTTTGTACCAAGCTAAATGCGGCCGGATGAAGTGGGACAGAGCTATCGACAAACAAAATAAACAAATGCGTTCAGTAATGTTGGTCTCTGTGCGTGTTCGGTGAAAGTTCGTCAACATGTACGATTCCGAGGAATCCCTGAGTTTTAAGTGCGTGCTGTTGCGCCTACATATTCTCTTTCTCCCTCCTCTCTCCCCCTTCTCTCTCTCTCTCTCTCTCTCTCTCTCTCTCTCTGGCATTTTATTTGCACGGAATTAATTTGCCTCAAAGTTGCTGGGCCAGTGCGCAATGTGTGTGTGTGTGTATGTATGTATATATATATATATATATATATATATATATATATATATATATATATATATATATATATATGGTTTTAGTGCACATCAGGACAATATTAGTTATTGTTATGTTATGTATCTTTAATTTAAAGTGTTTGCCTGTCAGTGTTAATTTTTTTAAATTTCATTACATGTTATTGCAATGTAACATTGTGTGCTGGACTTGACCTTGTCCAAAATTGAGTTCGTTTCTGCTTGACCTGGTTGTATTTTTTGTTTTTTTGTTTTATTTATTTCATTTGTGTTAACAAAAAAAATAGCTTCATTATTCTTCATGTGTATGAGATTTATATCAGGATTATTATTCCGGTAAATAGGAAGGCATACATATGTTGATCAGGGTCAGGGTTTTGGAGATTCTTAAGTTACGTTTGTAGGCTATTGTGATGTAAATAAACAAGGAGCATTAGATCATTCTAGAAGTTTGTTTTCCATTAGGTAATGGCTCCTTTTAGAAAATGCTAACTGTGACCTGAGGTCAAGCAGAGAGCTATATTATGATGTGACTGTAAGGATTTTACCAGTTGTACTTTAACATCTAGCACCTTAAATTGTATTATATTGTAACCAGTTTGTGCTGAATTGTTTCCTTCAAATTATTGAATTCAAGTGATTATTTTATCTGATAATACAAAAGTGCTCTGACAAAAGTCTTTGAAAAGGCAGTCATTGGAATTTATATTGAATTCAAACCTGGAATAATATTTTTGTGATTCAACAAGAGACACATCAGCACTTCACGGTCCATAACATCTTGGGGATTTGAGCTGAGTTTTTTATTGAGGACTTTTTATTACTAGGACTTGTGTCTTTAATCCTTGGATTATTTTGGATTTAATTGGCAATAGCGCAGTTTCTTTTTTCTCAGTTTTCACATTGTTTTCTAGGGAAATAAATTAGTTGCTAAATTATACAAAGTTTGTTGTCTTCCCTTTTTTCTGTTACTTATTTTAAGAGCATAGATTCGTAAGATAAAATTTGGGCGCTCGTCCTTGAATACGAATTTTGCTAAACTATTTCAGAAAACTGTGTCTTTGAAATTTAAATACCTCTCGTTTCAGAATTTTAAAATCCCAAGTTTTATTTCACAGTTCAGAAATCTTTAATGAAATCATCAAGCTTTTTACAAGGTTATCAAATGTGCAGATCTTTATTTCAAATCCTACCCAAGGGCAGTTAAAATTTTTGAAAAAAGATGACATGGTTCTGCTTGCCAGAAAATATGATCTTTCTGAGGCAAAAGATTATTTTACTCTCTTCCTTGGATCAATCTGTTTTTAAATATAAATTGAAAGAAGATGGTATTTCTTGATGGAAAGTCTTTAGGTGCTCCAGGAGATCCGTCATGGTGCTCCAGGAGATCCGTCATGGTGCTCCAGGAGATCCGTCATGGTGTTCTTTCCTAAGACATTATACTGAGTTCATATTTGAAGATCATGAAGAAAGATCTTAAAATCTGACTTTATGCTTCACATTCATCAACTACCACAATGGTGACTAATCGTGTGCTCGAACGTTTTGAATTTTTCACAAGTTTAATGAAAACAAAATTTACTTATTTACTGGTTACCCTGACTATGTAATAAATACCGTCGATATCTTAAGGTATTTTTAAATAACTTTGATCACTAAACTTTGTAATTCCCTTATGTGGGAATATGTTCGATGGTACAAACTCTCGTTATAGGTAAACAGCTTGGACTTACTTCAGATGTTTACCTATCAAACGTATGGTACCTCTGCAAGATCATTTTCACTTCTTGATCATCAACCTTAAATTGTAAAAAATTGAACCGATACTATTTTTGACTTTCTGTATATTGTTTAATTACGTCATTGCAGTTTCAGAAGTTGGTCTTTTTTACTCCGGCAATATTTCTTTCCCTATTGTAATAACAGCTAAATTTAGTGTCCATTAAACGTGCATTGGATGATTTAAAATATGTGGAATGTCACCTATAATAAAAAATGTTAATGAAAGGAAGCATTAACTATTTAAAGACTGTCAAACCTTATTCCTAACTTAGATTTTCGATGACGTGATAGCACTGTCGCAATTTTTCAGACTCAATGTAGCTTCACCCCTCAAAAAAAACCAACGGTTCATTTGCATATATAACAATTGCTGATTTACGTTACGTTTAAGTAATGAAACAATAACAGTAAATATATTCATGCATGGTCTGTTCTGTTATTTGTGTTTTCTCTTATAAGCCAAACATTTATACAGGCGGACTTTAGTGTACATTTATATTTGTAGTAAATTTGTAGTGAATGCATCAACCAAACAATGGCGATGATGATGTCCACCCACAGCTTTGAAATCCACAGTTCAATAGACTCACATTTTTGGTGTTCTTATCATAGTTTATATATGTCTAAGGAACCTTATCTACGTTTTCCGTGTTTCTGCTTATAACAATTCATTGTTGTTGAATTGTTATATGGGGGCTGGGTTTAAACGACATTTTCAGCGCATGATCGGCTAAATACGGCAGCCTGCATAATGAGTGGATGAAAACCCCGGAAAAATCCTGGTGTAAAACACCTGCACCGGGGACGCTATTGACAAGCATTCTCACATATCAATATTATCCGAGCCTGGGACTCGAATACAGGGAGACAGACGTGAAATGTCAGTTATTGGAAGAGGCGTGCGATTTAGACCACTCGGCAAAATGGTTCCCACTAACTGTAAATTGTGCATATTGTATAAAATGTTTGCTTCGTGTAGTTGGACACAAAAAGCAGCAACGGTTCATAATAGATATCACATTTATGGATCATATTGCTGTTTTCTAGAAAATGTAAACATTCGTTTTAACAACTTCGGTATTCTTGTAAAATCAATAACGAGTTTTAATTTTCTATGGAAAGTTTAAGATGAGAACTAACATCGAGATCACTCATCAATCAATGATAAACTAAGTTTGGTTACACTATATCAGTATTTTAATTAGGATCACCAAAAGAACACAGACAATCACCATAACTTACACGTTTAATACAGTACGAAATAATAGTGGAGTACTAAAAGCAAACATTTTGCCATGAAGGGAACATTCCCAATATTAAGTGATGGTAAACATCCATATCCTTTCAATACAAGAAAATTAGCAACTTTTTAATGATATGAAAATAAAACGATATATTTCTAATATTGTATCTCACAACATCATAGTGTCAGTAATTAACCCGGTAACCTCGACTGATAGAGACAAAGGGGAGTTTCACATTATTATATTAGTGCCCTTAATTCTGCCCAAAGTGCATTTTAAGCCTTCCTCTGTCCTGAAAGCGCCATCTTGTGTTCTCTTCTCCA
Organism: Sinohyriopsis cumingii; assembly: GCA_028554795.2. Classification (NCBI taxonomy): domain Eukaryota; kingdom Metazoa; phylum Mollusca; class Bivalvia; order Unionida; family Unionidae; genus Sinohyriopsis; species Sinohyriopsis cumingii. The sequence goes on from CM068833.1 coordinate 83,695,743, forward strand.
GAGTGCATTGCGATCAGCGAACAGAGCACATAAGCGATGCGGATAAGCGGCTACACGAAGCGGGGTACCTATTAGGTTACCAGCTACCGCTGTAATTTCACTGACTACACTAAGGGCCCTGGAAAATTTCCACTGGCCATACTTTGCCCTGCAAATGTAGCTTAAGCCCCAATGCCTATGCCCACTTCTAGTCACCAACTCGGCGACATGTCTTTGGATTCCTCCTCACCCACCCCACCACTGTGGCAGACTGTAACCGCCGATCGATAAATTCAGACTGAAGAAGTACCAGAACCAAAGTACATCGGTGGTCGCTTAGCAGTTTGGGAATGCACATTATGAAAACCTAGTATTGGGATACATACTCCAGTATTTCATAACAAGTATAACACGCATGTTCAAGCAGCTGACGGAGATCCACAATCTTCGACAATTTCCAGGAGGGAAAAAATCGTAAGGTAAGTCCGGAATAGAGAGAGAAGTAATATCTCTGGAGCAGAAATTACAGTCTGCCGCACTGAAAAATCCCTTATTAGGGTTAAATCTTTTTGTATTATCATCCACACATAAGATTCCTTTTAGATAAGCAACTTTTCAACGAATTAACCAAACTATTTGGAAATAAGAGTGACGTCTTTTTTTTCCTAAAAATGCACCCTTCCAACCCGATTAGGATCACAAATGCAATAGAGAAAAAGGCAGTTTAGGCCTGATTCAAATGTACTGAATTTCTTCAACCTCAAAAGACATGATTTTATGCGACTCACTGATACAGTAATTAGAAACAGCCAAGTCAAAGATCATTGAGCGAAATCTGAAATAGTAAAGAGTGGCATAAATAATGGATAAAATCTCTGCTAAGCGGCTTTCGTTTTGACTCCCGAAGGCGATATTCCGGCAAACACTGTATGACCTTGAATTTCACCCAGATTGGCTTGATGCTAAACAAACTAACGGCGTCGATACATCCAGTTGACTTCGCACAATTCAACGGTTATTTTAAGGAAAAAAGGTTAAATTTATCGGTCAAAATGCAATTACGCATAGTACACTACAAACGATGAAATGTACAAGTGGAAAACTTACATCACTCATGTCTGATGTGATCCTCATATGCACGTCGTTAGGTTATGGACAGCCTCGCATAAACTATGAAACTAGGACTAGATTGGAAATAAAGGGGACAACCTTGGATTGAGGAAGATAGACGAAGGCATTAGGAGCGACTTTTCCTCCAGCGGCTTGCTGTAGTGGTTTGAAATAGTATTTAATCGTACAAATTAAATAGCACGCGCACATTTAATCAAGTCGTAAATGCCAATAAGAAGATACACGACTATGATCCAAACTAGTTTAATTGCCCGCTTTAGAATGGGAATAAAAACAACGTTTAAAGTTTTTAAAATGTTTGTTTATAGATTTGCAAAAAAGTAAAAGAAAATTTGGAATGCCACCACCAATTTCGAACTTTGGATCTTTTGATAGGCAGTCGGACACAGAGAAAGAAAGACAAATGTGGGTTGATTAATTGCACATCCAAGGACGGGATGTTTTAAAGAAAGAAAACACTTACACAATCTGTAACTCGTGACATCTTGTGTGGTAGGACCACATAAATGCGGGTGTTTATATATAATATGTCTGTATAAATAACTTTCACTATTTTTTGTACAACAGAACTTGGGAAATTTGTGCACGAATTATGCATTTCCGTTTCAATTAGCACATTATGTTCTGCTATCAGAACGTAATCCGTATGCATTAGTTTGTAATAGTTAGTAATGAAATAAATAACATGGAAAAAGGTTTGAAAATTGTGGGTGCTTATATATAAGATAACTAAGAAACATCTATTCAGAACACTTAAACAACCTCTACTATCTGCAGTGTTTTCCTTTTATCCCTATTAATTTATGTTTAGGCAATGTCAAATAAACAGAAGGTTTTGTTTCGTCCAATTCTACTTTCGAAAGGAATATAGTCTAATTTGAACAATGACATTATGCACTTTTATAAATCTTCGAAGCCAGATATAAAAAAACGTGCCTGTTCTATAATGTCGCACACAGTCAAAAATTGAATTTAAAGGCTTCGTGAGACCTGCATTATATGATTGATTTTATCCCATTCTGGCATCAATCGAACAGGATATTACTTTCAACATGACTGGGCTAGTACAGGAGACCAAATTATAACATCGGAAAATCAAAGACGCCTCCGCATTATCACCCCAATATATTTATCTAAGCTATCTTTTTAAATTATTAATGCATATTCTTAACATTTCATTAGGAGCTTACAAGTCAGGAATATTTTAATCTGAATATCATAATGCGAGAACCATCAAGGTGTCAGTACTGCATGAGCAGGTCGGGTAACATGATTGGCTGCCATCATGTAACACAATACAGCTGGTCAATGATATGCGTGCTCGTGTATGTGTGTATGTATGTGTGAGCAACAGCTATAACAAATTATAAATGGTATTACTCTGGAAGACATTGAATAAATGAATTATAACATCGTCAAACCAGACATTTGTCTAAACCCTCGTTATCTTATGAATATAAATCGTCACGAACGTTTGAAATAAAGTAACTATCATGAACATTAGATTAGAAAAATACAGGTCAGGAATATTTGAATATGTATACCATACAGCGATAACCATCAAGGTGTCAGAACGTCCTTGACAGGTCAGGTGACATGATTGGATATAGTTATGTAACACTAATATCAAATCAATGATATGTGTCATTATATTTGCGTGTGTGACTCCAATAAAAAATAATATATTTTATTTCTGAGGATGATATTTCCTGATAAATTTTAGCCATGGGCATTGGAGGTAATTACCTTTGTTCAGGAAGTGAACATAAACAATCCAATCATATTGTGAAATAAATGTATTTTTAATTTATTACGTCTTTAAATAGAGTGCTGACCTATTCATTGCATGCACTAGACATCTCACTTGATTTGTTGTTTTAGTTAAAAGAATTAGATAAATATATAAATTAAAGGCGCATCAGAACAATATTGTCTATATCGTGTCTGTTCAACGAACACATTATTATTGTAATAAGATAATCTAAAAAAAGGTATGTAATCACATGAAAACACTGATCCTACTATTCTCTCACCTTTTTACATAGGTTGTTGCTTAACGTAAAAAAGGTGCGATAATTCAAATGGCACATTAGTTTCGTACTGGTATATAATATCTTAAAATACAGTAAACATTTGAATAACCTAAATAATTCCAAACCCCACCAACCTCATCACTTGCACAACTGTATGTTTCATTTTCGTCAGTGGATTTTACAGAATTTATGATAAAAATGTTAGGGCACCATCATAACGTTTCATTTTCTCATCCACATGCTTTGAATTCCAGACATCTCACTTTATGTATATATCATTAATAACGTATTCTTAATTGCATCTTTATTCAGATGCCTCAGGCAACAATTCTAATGTATTTAACAAAATAATAAAACACACACCAAAGAAATGGTTTCAATACGTAAATAATTATAGGAAAGGTTCAAACGAAATAACAATTGTAAGTAGCAAAGTATGCTATACTCATTGCAAAGTGAAGTGAATGAAAGACAATACAAAAGCAATGGATCACCGTCAAAGCTTTTTCTTTTTACACCTTAACGGCCTTCCCGGGAATGGTAGAGCATACACAGTCATACCAATTATAACATCTTAACAATGAACGTTTGTTTAGTAGTCGATCCGTGTAACCCAGTTCATGAAGCACATTCATACAATCTCGTTTTGAAGGACAATAGAGGCAAAGATCACAGTTCAGTAGTTGAATGTAATGATATACAGACAAAATTTGTGTTTGTACGATAACATATAAACATGATTTGAAAGTATTCTAATCAACTTACTATACCTGGTCCATTGTAAAATATGGCTTTCAATTGAATTTAATTTTTGTTTTGATATTTGGTCTATGCCTCCAGAGTGTTCACTAGCACACAAGTGGTATTATCACAAAACTGCTTGCTTAGATTGGACTTGATAATATATCTATACAACGTGTTCATCCATATGTTAAGACCCATGCTGGGAGGGTGCTGAGGTATCACAAATGGTTCATTCCACAAAATTACCTTCGTAGTCATCGATTATGATACTTTCTTCCTTGGATTAGTTGATTTATAAGTATAAATTTAATAAAATGATAAGTATTGAGAAAAACAATTTCGGTGCACAGGGCGAACCTTCATGGTTTTTATCCAAAATGTTCATGTTGATTTGAAATTGACTGGCATGAAGATGGATCTTAATGTCCGTCGTTATAGGTCACATCCGCCTTATAGGTACTACAATACGATAAGTGGCAAATGATGCACTCAGCAGATAAGAATTTTGAAGAAGAGATACAATTGTTACGAAAATGAATTTCAAATGTTTTCTCCACAGCTGATCTTGATTATTTAAGAAAAGAATTGAACTTTGTAATTCCTTTTATTTCTTATAGAAGTCACTATAAACTAAGACTCTGCAGACATCGTAACTATATGGTCGGGCTCGTACAGCTAAGCTACAAATCCAAATCATACACTCACACAATCTCATTTCGGATGTTGGTCCTTTTATAGGCAGGTGGATGTAAAATTTAAATAAGGTGCGATAATTCAGATGTGTATGTTCTTGGATCTTTAAATTAGCTTTAACAATTTTGTCATATCGCTTTAAGCTCTGCATTGTTTCAGCTTATTGTGATATCAAAGCACAGGGCATCATGTCACAGACATGTCCCATCAAATTACATTATCCTGACACAAGATGACTAGTCCTAACACTAACCTCTTTATGGTGAGCACCAAGCGTGGCAGCTGCTAGTACCATTTTATAAGTCTTTGGTATTTCTCGCCCATTGTTCCAACCCTCGACCTCCCGCATCCGAGGCGAACGCTCAAACCAATTGGGCCACCGTAGTGATAGCGATAATTCGAACTGACATGTTAGTTTTGTACTGCAATATACCATTCTAAAAAAGCCAAACAAATTGATGTCTTTTATCCCTAACGATTGTTACTTACACAATTACGTGCTTCTTTTTTATTACATTTTGGGGCATATGAAATTAAAAAAATTAGGACACCATGATAAGATTTCATTTTATTACCCACATGCTCCGAGGTCAGGAGTTATTACTTTATCACTTATTAAACATATGATTAACAACGTATTCTTAATTACATTTTGTCTCAGATTGCTACAGATAGAATTCCCGATAAATTTCACAAGAAAAGAGCACACACAATACATGTATTCTTTATATATATCATTATGGCAAAACTAAGACAATAAGAATTGTAATTGTCCAGCGTGCTGTGTTCACCGTCTAAAATATTTTCTTTTCACAAATGTACACCCTTCCAGACAATGTAAGATCCTACACAATGAATGGATTATAACAATAAACGTTTAGTTAGTAGTCGATCCATTTAATCCACCTCATTAAGTAAACCCAGTAGAATCATGTTTGATGGACAATGCAGACAAAGATTCCAATTCACTAGTTGAAAGTATTGAGATACCGACAACATTTTTATTTTGTCGACTGTAACATATAAACGTTCTTTGAAAATTAATCCACAGTCGATACCCATCCTAATGGATTTTTATATATTTAATAAAGTATTGTCTTGATAATAGGTCCTTGCCAGCAGAGTGTTCACTAGCACATAAGTGGTATTATCGTAAAACGGCTGGTCTAAAGTTGACTTGAGAGTTACAATAAAACGTGTTCATCCATATTTTAAGATCAGACAGGAGAGAGGAGTGGTAGAAGGGTGGCAGAAATGGCTGAGTCAGAATGATTACCTTTGGAATCATTGATTATAATACATTATATTTTTCGAAGGTAAACTATAAACATGCTTTGAAAATGGATTAATCTAAATGCTATATCTGACATATTTAAATATATGACTTTCACTTAAACCTAATTCTTTTTTATATTTGGTCTCTGCGTCCAAAGCATTCACTAGAACATAGCTGGTATTATAAGTAAAAGGTTGGTTGAGACTGCACTTGATAAGAGGATTATAAAACGTGTTCATCCAGACGGAAAGACCAGACAGGAGAGTATGGGATGGTAGATACGATAAATGACTGAATCAGCATAATTGCCTTTGCAATCATAGTTTATAAGACTTTCTTCCTCAGATTAGTTGATTTACACATATAAATCCATAAAAGATGACCTTTATTGCGAGACAGAATTTAAATGCTCCAGATAAACCGTCATGTTGTTTCATCCAAATTCTTCATGTAAATTCGATCTTAGAGTCCCTGTTATAGTTCACATTTGTCTTATAAGCGATATTATCCATTTAGTGACTAATACTGTGCTGTGCGGTTTCCAACTGTGCAGATGTCTTTAGCTTCAAAGAACAAGAATTTTCCATGTTTGCGTCACTGTTTATCCTGGTTATTGAAGGAAGACTATTAATATTATATGCATAGTTAAAACAAAATTGAACATTTTAATTCCCTTGGTTTCGACGTATGACTAATTATTGTGGTTCGGGTTATAAAGAATACTGCCAAGGCATTCAGATATGTGTGTATATACAATTATGCTAACCAAGCTAGCTCATATTAACTTCCTGCATTTCAATTGTAAAATATAAATGATTAAACCGATATCACTTTTGACTTTCCATATATTATTTAATTTATTCATTGCACCTTCATAAATTAGTCTTTCTTACTCTGATAATATTCATTTTCATTTTGCAATAATAGCTAAAGTTGGTATGCACTGGACCAGATTTTACTGATTTATATAGCATGGGAGCAGCCATTTTGATAACGGTGTTCTTTGATTATGCACGATTTCAATAACATCAACAGGTAAAGAAATTTAAGTTATGGTACATGAAAGTGGAATACAGGTATACCAACATTCTTTCCATTATGCATATTGTAAATGCAAACAACTTCACCTTACTCCTGTCACTTATGGTAGAAATTATAATGAAATGAAGCATTAGCTCTGTCACGAACGGAAAAAGTATATCATGATTGTGATTATCGATGTCACAGTTTCGCACACCGTCAATGTCGTTTCAACCCTCGGGGATCCCACAGTTCAGGTGTCAATGCAAACTGTTTGATTCGCGGTATAGTTAGATGCTGCGAAAAGAAAATTACAAATCTTGATCCAATGTAAATTATTTGTTCTTTGTTTATTTTGGTTTCTTGGGGTTAGGTCTTTTTTTATTTGTCGCATACCAACCAAATGATTATTCGGACGTACTAGAGCTTATTTATATTTTGTATTGAATGCAACAGCTAGACTGGCGACTATGAAATCAGCCATAGTTTTGCCACATCTTTTGTAACGAGCGCACATTATCGATGTGCTTGCGCTAATTTCCATCTTGTGAAGTGAATATTATCCACGTTGTTCTGTTTACAAGAGTGATTATTGTTTTTGTCATTGTTGTTTTGTGGTTATCGCCATTTTCTCCTCATAGGATATCTATATCGGCAATTATTAATGGTGCATTAAAACAATGACAAGAACCACCTGATGGGATTCATTCTCACATTACAGCATTGGTCATGCCTAAGACACGAGCATGCTCGGACAGATGTGGAATGGCAGTGATCAATAAAGATCAGCGCTTTGGACTACTCGGCCACCTGAATTGTGATTATGGTACAATATGTTTGTTTCGAATAATTAAACACGAAAATCAATAACGGTTGATAACATATTATTAGTCTGTTAATGATCATATCACAGTTTTTTAGAAACTGTGGATATTATTTTTGCACGTTCCATATTGTTGCACAGAGTTTTGATACCCGCTTTTCCCATTGTCGATTGAAATGAATCACCTAACGATCCATCAATACATGTCATATTTGTGTCTAGGTCCCTTTCTGTGTAGTTGGATGTAGACGTAAATAAGGTACTGTAATTCATACTCAAACCTTAATTTCGAACTGATATATAATATCATAAAATATGATAACATACAAAGGACCTGTATTCTCCCTCATCGAAGCTGAACCTTACTTACACAGATGCGTGTTTCGCTTTTCAGTTGATTTTGGGGAATTATAATATAAACATAAATGGTGGGGTACCACCACAATAGTTAATATTTTCATCCGCACGCTCTGAACTCAGAACTTGCCACATTATGAAGGTAGATGTCATTAATATGTTATTATTAAATATGTCTTTATTCACATTCTTAAGAAAACAAATTCTGATGAGTTCCACACCAAAAAATATATGCACCCAGGAAACATTTTGAACACTTAAGTCATTATCGCAAAACTGCAAAAACAATAATTGTAATTGACAAATGTGCTGTATTAACCGTCATTTCAAATATGTATACCCTCCTAGAGAATGTAAGAGCATAAACAATCAACGGATCATAACAATGAACGTTTAGTCAGTAGTTGATCCATTTACTCCAGTTCATTAAGCACCCCTGATAGAATCAATTTTGACGGACAATAGAGACAAAGAATAAAATCCGTACTTGTAACTAATGAAATACCGACGAATTTTGCATTTTGTCGACGGTAGCATAAAATCATGCTTTGAAAATATATTACTTCACATGCTATACCTGACCTATTCTAATATATGGCTTTAACACAAATATATTATTATCCGGATATTTGGTCCTTGCCTGCAGAGTGTGTGCTAGCATATTTTTGTATTTTGTCAACGGTAACGTATAAACATGCTTTGAAAATATATGAATTAACTTGCTATACCTGACCTATTGTAATATATGGCTTTCACTCAACTCTATTATTATCCTGATATCTCGTCCTTGCATACAGATAATTCACTAGCACTAAAGTGGCATTATAAAACGGTTGGTTTAGGTTGGACTTAAGAAGTTACTATAGATAGTGTTCTTAAATAGGATAAGACAAGACAGAAGAGTGTTGTGGGAGAAGGGTGCCAAAAATGGCAATTATCTTCATAATCATATATTATAATGCATTCTAACTTGATGTAATTTATTTCTTCATATCAATCCAAAAAAAGATGATATTTGTTGCAAGACCAAATTTTGGTGCTTTAGGTACTTTATCCAACGTCTTCCAAATTCTTTTTGTTGATTTGAAAATTGATTGCCTGAAAATTGGATCTTAAAGTTAGCCGCTTCGTTAACATTGTTCTTATAAGTAATTGCATTATTTTAGTGATAAATAATGTGGTCTACGGTTACGGACCTTGCAAAGGGATTAAGTGTTTCAACAAAATACATTTTCCATGTTTTCCTCGCTGTTTATCCTGGTGTTTTAAGGACAGAGGCGGCATTAGGAGTACGCGGGGCCTAGGGCCGACCATAACCGCGCGGGGCTAAAGTGAAACCTGCGATCAAAGTTATCGGACAGCCGTTGCCCACTAGTGGTGTTGAGAAAATGGCTGCATCTGTCTTCATCTGTGCTGCCACCTGTTAATTGCGTTACGAAGTTGACTAAGTTGACTTCGCAACTTTGCGTGCATTACGTGCGGCCTGTATCAGTTGTTTCCAATTTACCGGAGAATATAGCTTGACAAATTCATAACGACGACCTTAGACATAAAGCGCGGGGCCCCCTCAAGAGCGGAACCTGGGGCAGTCGCCCCACTTGCCACCCCCAAACACCGTTCCTGTTTAAGGAATACCTAAATTGTATTCATAGTTAAAATAACGTTGAACTTTTTAAGTCCGTTGACTTTGACGTATGATTGATTGTTGTAATTCGCGTTATATAGGCTATTGATTGACCTTACATTATATGTGCACGTATAAAAAATACGCTCGCTCTGGTTGGTTATTTTCATTTCTTGAACTTCCAATGAAACCGATAAGATTAGCACCGATAACATTTACACTTTCAATATAATTTTCAGTGATTCATTGCAGTTTGAGACGCTGGTCTTTACTACTCTTGCAATATTCGTTTCCCAGTTGCAAAAACAGCTTACGTTGATGTATATTGGACCAGATTAGACAGAGTTTAGAGCGTCAGGGAGAGACGATTTTGACAAAATGTGTGCATAGGTCATGCACGGTTTCAACATCTGCAATATTTGGAGAAAATTCAGTTACATTATATGAAAATTGCATTGAGGTATGCCGTCAATCTTTCCCTTATGCATGTCACAAATGCAAACAAGTTCACCTTATCACTGTCACCTATAATATAAGATATACTGAAAGGAAGCATCAGCTATGTCTAGACTGGTGAACGTATGTTATGATTTAGATAATCAATGACCTGGCAGCCTGTCATAATTTTGCACACCGTCAATGTCCTTCAACCCTCAATAAACCCACACTTCAGTTTTCTGTACAAATTGGCTGATTCGCGTTATAGTTATAAGCTACGACAATAATAGCACTAAGCGTCATCCAGCATGAATAGTTCTGTTTTCTTTGTGTTTGGCTTTGTCTTTTGTCGTATGGAAATCAAACGTTTATTCGGCCGGACTAGCGTATATTAGTATATGTAGTGAATAAAACAGATTTTGTGACGACATTTTGTCATCATTTTTGAATTTGTCAGAAGTGACACAGGGCATTTAGATTCATTTAAGAATATTAAAAGTAGGTAGGTCTGGCACCTTTCTGTACACTGCCATGGCGGATACATATCCTCAGCTGTGTCAAGTCACAGGTAAGTTGTTAATCTTGTGTTGTGGCCAAGGAATTAGTGCAGCAAGAAGAGAAAGGTAGAAAAGGAAGAGCTGCATTCGTTATGAAATAAAATTAAGAGTCGGAAGACAAACACTGAAAATCTCATTTCTATTTTTAACTTTCTGGAATATGTGCAACAGCTGGAAAGACAGATGTTATTGTTAAAGCAAGTCACCATGGGAGTGCATAAGAAAATAATTCTCTCACTGGGTTTGAAGTGGAATTTGAAATAATACCCAACAACTCAAACACTGACATTACAAAGACCAGTTGTATATAATTGCAAATATTTGTTTGAATAGTGTATTGTATATTAAATATTGATTACGCTTTTCCTTTGGATTGATGTTATTGAATATTTCATTACTGTGAGTTTATCAAGCCATTAGGATACCATTATATTATTTCATTTTATCATCCACAATTATATGAACTCAGGACTTGTCACTTTACGGAGGTACATATAATTAATGACATATTATTAATTACATCTTTATTCAAATGGCTGAAAGAAAAGTAATTCCTATGGACTCCACAAAACAGGAACATACCCGCGCAATACATCTGTTCAATATTTAAACCAATATCGCCAAACCGCACACAAAACGATAATTCTAATAGACAAGGTGCACAGTCTACGTTATGTGCTACGTGGACTATAAAGGAGGAGTATATACTAGGCATATCCATACTGAAAGACCAAACAGGAAATTGGGGTGTGGATGTGGCAGGTTAGTGTTATTAAAACAACAAATGCTGATTTCGAGTGGAATTTTGCTTATCCATACGGAACGATCAAACGTCGCAATCACTGATTACAATACTTTCTTCATTGGATTAATCGTCTTATACATTTAACTCCAAAAGGAAGGCATTCATTGCGAGGCTGGATTTAGGTGCCCATGAGGACCGTCATTTGTGCTTTACCCAAAGTCTTTATGTTGATTTCATAATTGAATGGCGTGGAGATAGATTTTAAAAGCAGCCTTTATAGTTCACATTCATCTTATAAGTACTACCATCCATTCAGTAATAAATGTTGAGCTCTACAGTTTCGAGCTTTACAGAGGCTTCACATTTTAAAGACAATAAATTTCAAATCTTTCGTTCACTGTAAGGAAGACCAGCAATAGTTTAGGTTCAGCTAGCAGAACATTTAAACTTTTGTAATTGCCGTTGTTTCGATCTGCGATTGATGGATATTTTTGGTTTACTGAATATGCAGATTGGCCTTACAAAACATACTCTCGTAAGAGGCATCAGATAGATAGATAGATAGATAGATAGATAGATAGATAGATAGATAGATAAAGTGATTGATAGATGGAAGAGGATATTTTCTTGCAACGAGTGAATTAACAGATATATTAAATATACCAGTAGTCAATCGTAGCAGGCATATCATATTTTTATTTTATTTTGAAACGTATTCGTTAGCAATGTGTACTGTGTAACATATTGAAGTATTAGATTTCTTAGTGGACAGTTTTGTTCTGCTGTCCTTCGGACTTATTCACAGAGAAAATATAAATAGTTACATGGTTCGTTTTTTCAAATTTGAAATAAAATAGAACATTTAAAAGCAAACATGATTCGCGTCTTGTTTGAATTCAACTAGATTTGTATATTACGGTTCACTTCCATTTTATTCTCTAGGACACGTATAGAAAATGGTGAGTTAGGGAACGTTTGACAATATATGTCCAATGTTGCAAGTTACAACGATCTAGTCTCAATAGGTAACCCAGTTGTCAAGCTTGATAGAGATATAGGGGCGTTCTACCTTCTCACTTTTCTATACAAAGTGCAATTCAATGTCGTTCACTACCCTCCAAAAGCCATCGTATGTGCTTCTCTGACCACTAAGACATGCTCTTCAAGCAGCGCTGTTTTCTGTTTATGATTGGTATATTCTAAAAACGTAAAATAGGATAGACTGAAACTTAAATTTTCATCCGTTTATACATTCTAATTTAATTATTGATATTCTATAAGGTACATATTCTACCAACTGATTTCAGCTTAAGTTGATTTACATGTACAATGGAATTGGTTCCAAAGAGATCTAAATAAACTCATTTGACATAACTACAGTTAGTCGATGAACAATCTTATCAAATATAAGACACATGTATATAATATTTAGACCTTAAAATGACCTATGACATTAAACACTCTTATAATATTCGATAGTATTTACAAGAAAATCCTTACCTGTAATGCAACATAGCTCACGGTCAGTCAAAAATGGAACTTTAAACGCTTCGCGAGACCTGTATTATATCTCTGATTATATCCCACTGTACTATGCAGTCGCACTGTTTACAATTTTGAATATGACTGCGCTAGGATAAAAGATTGCATTAGAACCTTCCCAAATCAAAAAAGGGGCTGCCTTCTAATTATATAAATACTAATCAATGCGAACGTCTGAAATTAACATTGCTATCCTGATCATTTCACAAAAAATGGCTTAGAAAAGCACAAGTTATTCCCGTTATTTTCTGTTTGTGTAATGTACGAGAGACTGAAACCTGTGTATTTTCTCCATTCCCACTTTTGAAATGAATACATTCTAATTTCATTATCAACATTCTATAAGGTTGGTATTCTACCAACTCATTTGAAGTTGATTAACATGAACGGGGAAATTGGTTCCAAAGCGATCGAAACATGATCCATTTACCAAAGCTACACTTGATCGATGAATAATCTAATCAAATATTACATACCTGTATATATTGGTATGCGATTACTAAAGAAAGTACCTGTAAAGCTCACAGTCAAAAAATGAAAGTTTAAACGCTTCACGAACCAGTATTATATCACTGATTCTATACCATTTGTCTATAAAATTGCACTGATTACGATTATCAAAACGAATGGGCAAGGATAGTAAAGTGAATTAGAACATCCCCAAATCACAGAAGGGGCTGATTCCTTTATTAGCATACATTACTGTCTGGACATTTCGCAACATTGTGTTGGAAACAAACGAGTGCGAAATATTTGAATCTGTACATTGCATCTGCTTTGACAAGTGAAGTTAATTGCCTTATAAAGTACAGAACAAAGTTAATACTAGTTAACTTTGACTAAACTAAGCAAAGCTAAGCATTCATGTATGCTTGCATAGTTGATATATATAATTATCCATCAGTAATATGTCAAATGGTATATATATATATATATATATATATATATATATATATATATATATATATATATATATATATATATATATATATATATATATACCATTTGACATATTACTGATGGATAATTGTTCGGTGTATGTGACAAAATTGCAGTTTTGTTGCGTATTGATTTGTGGACATTTCATTTTCATAGCACAACACATATTTTGTGTTCTTTGGCATTTTATTTATATATCCCTTTGGAATTCCACGTATACCTGCACGTATCTTAATTTACGTGTTAGGTAAAGTTAATGCAGGCACGATAGATTAAAGATACAAATTCATGCATGATTTGTTATATTGTGTTCGCTGGTACCGAAACCAGTTTTCCAAATTTAGTGCTCACGACTCTTTCCGAAGGATGTCTCTATTGCATCGCATCGGTAGGCTATTCATTAAGCACCGAAATTTTCTGTCAAATACATCGAAAATTACATCTTGATACTGTTAACATAGATGACCGATATATAAAACTGGGCATAGTTCAGAAGCAGCGGATGTGCACAGTTTTACATTTCCTTCCCATATACAGGATTCGGATTAAATACAAAATAGTGGGTGGATATAGGTAACACACATTATGCCAAAGTGTATCGTCGGGTACATATCATAAATGACGGATAGATATACCATCAAATTAATTTCGTGTAATATAGTAAACCATCGAGCAAGGACTTAGAAATTTGCAAAATATTTCCAAAGATATCACGGATGTAACAAATTCTTTATCTTGCATTGTTGTTGTTATTAACATAGCAGGTCAGATCACAACAAAGGCACTAAGAATGGTAACGAAAATACGATGTTTATAAATGATTTAAAGATAGAAAATCCCTATACTAAACTCGTGCGCAAAAAAAATCAAATATTGGATATTTAACACATTGATGCGTACTGAGTTAAAGAATTGATACAAATAATACAGTTCCTAACTAGAACGAATTGCAATTTTACAGGAAAATGAACACAGATTAAACACACAAAAGAAACAAAGATTAATGACTACAAGAAAGTGATTTCACTCAAATAGTGATAAATGATTTTGCAAAACTTAACACGTTTTCAAACAGAGATAAACGATTTTGCATCGATTAATGATAATGATTTCCAAATAAATAGACAACTATTTTCACACAATTAACGGATTTTCGCTAAAAAATATCGATAATTATGTTAACTCAAATAGCTATAGTGATTATGTTTATGGTCTAATAGCGATGACGGTGGTTTTTCTGTTCATGTAAGGATGATGATATGTAACCCAAAGGCAGGAGATAACCCCTGGAGTCCAGATGACAATCACATGACATATTTTGTCCAACTGCTGTCGAATGGTCAATAAGCCACCACGAATGACCCGCCCCTTTCAGCCTTCCTAATGATCCCTTGGATCCTTTTTTCCCTGCAGGCCCGTTGGTCCCGGAGCTTTGGCGTCCCAACATGAGATAACCACACTTTTCCTCCCAGATAACGTCATCACAGACAACATGACACCAGGTACATACCAAAGTACACAGAAACACTACTCAACATACAAACCAGCACAACGGATAAGAACCATCCTCCATAACATAATTCCAAGACTGACAAAAAAAAACAGCGCCAGCAGCTCGACAGCAGCCCAACACGGACAGTCAAATCACATCATCGACAGCACAGTTCAGACACATAGACGGACCGAATCAACAGCTCTACAGATGCCACACTGTCCAATACAGGAAGCTCAAACTGACAGGGTTGACTGACACATATATAGTCTTAGGTCAGTCAAACGATGGCTACGCGAAAAACACAAACAGTATTACATTAGGAACTATCCCAAAATGAACAATATTAGAACAATAAAATAAAACAAGTCTATCCTATAATAGATATATATATATATATATATATATATATATATATATATATATATATATATATATATATATATATATATATATATATATATATACACAGCGAGAAGGCTTTCCCATGGGGATGTCTTAAATGCTTTCAGAGCGAGTCGTATTCCTTGAAGGTGAACTAGATCAAGCATCTTCAAGTATGACTTTCTATCTGAAGCATAAAGAACGCAACCATAGTCCAGTTTGGAGCGAATAAACGATCTATATAAAATGAGGATGACATTTCTATCAGCACCCTAGTCAGTGTGTTCGTGCATATCTGAGTGGGTGGAGCCCACTCGTACCTTGAATTCTCTGTCTGAGAGAAAGTTTGATATGAAAGAGGGAAGATGGCCTTTTAGAACCAGATCATACAAGTGATTAAGGATCCCGTACTTTCATGACGTGTCACATGCCTTTTCTAAATCAAAGAAAACCGATACTAAATGTTACTTCTTGATAAATGCGTCGTGAATAAATGTTTCCAGTCTAATCACATGATCCTTGGTGTTACGGCCATAATGAAAGCCACTTTGAAAAGGAGATATTAAATTGTTATTTTCCAAGTACCATACAAGCCGAGAATTGATCATTCGTTCCATTGTTTTGCACACGCATTTTGTCAGAGCAATAGGATGATAGCTGTTAGCATATTCACTATCTTTACCTGGTTTGGGAACTGGTATTACCGTTGCTTCTTTCCTAATTTTTGGTACATTGCCAATAATCCATAACTCATCGAAGATTTCCAGAAGAACTGTTAATGATGGTTCTGGAAGGTATTTCAAAAACTGGTAATGTATTTTGTATTTCGTCAGGCCCAGCGGATGTATCATGGACATTCTCTAAAGCCTTCATAAGCTATACTAGTGTAATACGTTGGTTATAACTTTCCGAGTTGTTGGATGGGAATTTTAAACGTGACTTTTGTTTTTGATTTTTTAATCTTAAGAAGGCTTCTGAATAATTAGATGAAGAAGACTTTTTAGAGAAACTGTAAGCAAGAATATTTGGTATGTCACGTTTTGAACTAAAATTGATATTACTCAGTTTTAGATGTCGGAGAGAATCGTGTTTTCTCTTTCCGTTTATTTTGCGGACAGTGTCCCAAACGTTCTTAATAGAGGAACGAGAGTTTAAAGGAGAAACATTTATTCCATGATGATTGTTTACTTTCTTTGATTGTGCGGCGAGCTTGGGCCCTCATAATACAGTATTTACTTAATTTTTTGGACGTCGGACAAATTGTAAAATTTTGCAATGCTTTTCGGCGTTGTCTAATGGCTTCCTTACATTTCATAGTGACCTAAGGTTTTGGCGTTCTTTTACAGTTTGGTGAGGACTTGGGAATGGATTCTTCTGCAATCTCGATTAAAATAGAAGTTAAACCCTGAATAGGGTCATTAACGTAGAAAACTATATCCTCATTCAGCCTTCTTTTACAGAGTGTTTCAAACTTGGCCCAGTGGGCCTTCTTATATTCCATTGTGGAATTGCGTCATCAGTTAAAGAGTTAATATTTTCAAGGGAGATAAGAACGTAATCACTGCTTCGAAGGTCGTCAGCGACCTTCCGTTCATAGTCTAAAAGCAGCGAAGGAGAACAAATTGTCAAAACGATGTACGTGTATGTGCCCGTTCCTGGATGTACATATGTCGATCATTTGGTGTTATATAGACACAAATCGTGTCTAGATATGAAGTCTTCTTTTTTGTGGCTTCTATCACTTATGTGATTTGATCCCCATAAAATGTTATGGAGATTAAATTCCCAGAGTAAAACAAATGGCGCGGGAAGTTGTTGAACAAGATTGTCTAATTCGTTTGGTACTTGGCTGGTGTTTTTTTTTTGGTAAGTAAATATAACAAAAGGTACTCACTCGATGTAGAGGAACTCTTACAGCAATGGTTTGCAAATTTGTGTTTAAAGGGATGACGCTATGAGGGGCACTATTGTTCACAAGAACAGAAACTCCTGCTGAGGCCGTGTCCCCATTTTTAGAGCAGGTGTTAAAGATGGAGTAGTTTTTAAGTGTGATGTTGTCCGTATCTTAAAAGAATGTTTCCTGTAGGCATAATACCGCAGGATCATGTTCATTTATTAGCAGAAGAATATCATGGCAAATGGTTATAAATCCTCGACAGTTCCATTGTTTTATCGTGTTCTTCATTACAACTTTAAAGTAGAGAGTATGTAACTAGGTTAAACCTTTTTCGGGGGCACTTCATGTGGCTATTTTTCTGGAGGAAATATCGGGTTAAATTTTTTGGTTGTAGGTATTGAGCCACCTTGAGAACACGGAGCAGATTCTTCTGCATCCATGTCTCAAAATCACCAAACCTGTGGTGAAGTTTAATGGGATTATCATACCATTTTCGCTTCCTGTTTCTTTGTTGCTTATTTTTCTATTCTGGAGATTAGGGTATGGTTGGTTGTTGAAATGTGTCTGCGTGGAGACTGTATTTCGTTGTGCCTTGTAGTCTGGAAAATTAGTAGTTATTGTTAGATCGGGTAAATCAGTTTGAGTATGTCCATCCATGGTTGTCTTTGGACTGGTTTTGACAACAGTTGAGAAGGTTGGGCCATGTAGATGAGTTTGAGATTCAACCATCTTGCTGGCCTCTGGGAATGGGATGTTAGAAGTATATTTTACCCTCAGGAACTCCTTCTCTAGTTTCCAGGTTTCGCAATCTTTAGAACTGGCATGGTGACCCTTGCCACAATTTGCTCAATGACGGCTAGCGCCTCCGTCTGCTTCTCGATGACTAGTTTCTCCGCATCGGCCACACACATGGTTCCAGGAACATCTCCCTTCGTGGTGACCGTACGTCTGGCACTTAAAACAACGTATAGGATTTGGAATATATACTAAAACATTAACCTACAAAAAGCCAATTGTTAATACCTTAGGTAGTATTGGTGTGTTAAAGGTAAGTATGTTGGTGTTCGTGTCCTGCAATTGTGTACTGCGTTTGATACGAATTCGCCGATCGCCGAATTGCAGTAACACCCTGATTTTCTCATTCCCTCGAAGATTTCAGTGTCGCTGACGCCTGTGAGGTCTGGGCAGCGGATACCACCTGTGGAAGAGTTGAGTATCGAATGAGCGAAATTAGTAACTGGAATGTCATAGAAAGTCTGAATTTTATTGATTTTCTCAGTCTGCACCTTGCGCTTACATTCAACTAGCAAGCTACCAGATTTCAGTTTCTTCACACTTTTTGGCGTGCCGACTGGACCAAGTGTAGTCTTTTCGACATTAAATGGTGCGATCAAAGCAGTCAGTTTTGTTGGATCTTTTTGACTGAATAACCGTGAAGCTTGGGAATGATTATACGCCACATGGTTCGTCATCTGAGTCTGTTAAAGGTTTGCAACGTTTCATTTGATTTTTGTTTTTGTTTTTGTTTTCCATCATTTTTGTTTTTTATTCATCACCCATGTTCACCCACCCGCAGCGGAGTCCAACCAGGGGACACTTTTCAAGTTTCAGGGATACAGAGGTGGTATACGTGTTAGGTAAGGACACCTCCCGATTGATCCTTTAAGCCACCGCATTCTAGTAAGTCTAATGAGAGTAGGAGAAATGAAAAGTAGAGGGGTAGATACTAGAGGCAACTGTGGTATCAAGAGAGATCCAAGCAGCTAATAGAGAAAGTGAATGAGTAAATAAAGACCTCCCAGGGCTTGGCGTAACCAGCCGATTTGTCGATACCGGGCCCATCCCGACCACCTGTGTAGGAGATGTAGATGCCAAACCAGTGTATTGCATTGGAAAGCCTCTGCTCAAATACTCGACATGGGACGCAACCCACGGCAAACAGGTTGCGTCTACTTAGTCTACTTAGTCGCCTCTTACGACAGGTAGTGAGGACACATCGGGCCAATTTAACAACCCCGGACCCACAGGGGTGACTGGGCTAGAATAATAGACTGAATTAGGACATCGCCAAACCAGAGGTGTGTGTGTGCCTCTTCATTCTCATATTAATATAAATCAACGGAGCTTCGTAAATTAACGTGACCGTTTTCACCATTAGATTATGAACGTGCAAGACAGGAATATCTGAATTTGTATATCCTACAGTGACACCCCTCAAGGTTTCAGAACTGCTTTGACAGGGCAGGTGACATGTTTGGCTGTGATTATATAACATTCACAGCAAATCAGTGATATATGTGTTTGTGTGAGTGATAACAATGAAATATAATATATTTCATTCCTTGGATGATACTGCCAAACATATTTTAGGCAAGGCCATTGGAGGCAATCCCGTGTGTTCAGGAAACAAACTTAGGCAATGCAATTATAGAGTGAAGTCATTGCTTTTGGAATATGTTGCTGCGCTGACTAAATCTAATTTCCCTCTGTCTCTCTCTCGTCTGGGATCCTGTTCCATTTCTACATTTGTTGATGTAGAAAGATAATAAGGTGCGATAATTCAGGTGTGTGTGTGTGTTTTTGACACTAACGTTTTAATGTTGAAGTAAAAGCGAGGCAGAAACTAGTACTATATTATAAGCCTTTGGTATCACTCGGCCGGAGTTCGAATCCGCGACTTCCCGAATCCAAGGCGAACGCTCGAACCACTTGGGCCACCGGAGCGATAGTGATAAATCGAACTGACACCTTACTTTCGTACTGGTATATAATATCTTAAAATAAAATAAACATGTATACGACCAGAGCTACCCCTTTATTCAATTATTCTTATTTTCTCAACTGTGTTTCTCTTTTCTTTGGATCTTGGGAATATTTACATAAAACTTTCAGGACAAGTTCATAAAATTTTAATTTGTCTCCCACATGCTCCGAAATCCGGATGTATCACTTTGTCAAGGTAAATATTATTAATAACGTACTTTTAATTATGTCTTTATTCATATTGCTAAAAATAGAAATTCCGATGAATTCCACAAGTAGGAACACACAAAATCAATAGAACTTTTCCATATTTAAACCATTATCGCAAAAAGGCAAGCATAAAAATCATTGTAATTGACAAATGTGCTGTATTGACCGTCTAAGATATTTCTTTTCACACATGTACGCCCTACCAGACAATGTAAGGGGATACACAATCAAAACAATGAACGTTTTGTTAGTAGTTGATCCGTATAAACCGGTTCATTACGTAAACCAGTAAGACGGACAAAAGAGACAAAGAAACCAAATCAGTATTTGAAAGTAACGTGATTCCGACGAAATTCTATATTGTCAAAGGTAACGCATAATCATGCTTTTAAGATCCACATGCTATACCTGGCATATTTCTTTCAAATCAAAGTAACATTTTGATACTTAGTTTTTGCCTCCAGATTTGTCACTTTCACATTAATGGGATTAAAACCAAACAATGCTTATTTAGAGAGGACTTTATAAGAGAAGTATACAGTGCGCTTATCCATACGGAAAAACTAGACAGGAAAGTGGGGCAGAGTGTTGTTTGATATTTGGTTGAATCAGCGCAATTACCTTCGTAATCATAGATTATCATACGTTTTCCTTGCTTTAGTTGATTTATACATATGAATCCAAAGAATATGACATCAATTGGCAGACAGACATTAGGAGCTCCCGGAGAACCGGCATAGTGTTGGATCCAAGGTCTTCATGTTCATATGAAAATTGATTGACATTAAAATGGATCTTATAGTCCGCCTTTATAGTTCACATTCGTCTCATAGGTATTAACATCCATTGCAGAGGGTTAACATTCTAACGAAAATGAATTTCCCATGCTTATTTAAAGAAGAACCTCAATAATTTAGGTATAGATAACAGAACTTTAAACTATGTAATTGTTTCGATCTACGATTGATGGATGTATATTGGTTTATTGACTATATGTTGCAAATATGCTTACAGAAAAGACAGTATATATATATATATATATATATATATATATATATATATATATATATATATATATATATAGAAAGAGAGAGAGAGAGAAAGAGAGAGAGAGAGAGAAAGTGAGACAGACAGACAGACAGACACACAAACAGACAGACAGACAGACAGAGACAGAGACAAAGACAGAGAGGATATCTTCTTGCAACGAGTGAATAACGAATATATTACTTATATGCTCAAGCGTATTGACTAGCAATATTTGCTGTATAACATATTGTTGTAGTATATTTTTACGTGGATCCCACTCGATGCCCTTGGTTTACTTTTTATGTTCTATTGTGTTTCCTGATTATTCATAGAGAAAATATAAATAGTTGCATAATTATCCTTTCAAATTCATAATAAAATAGCACATTAAGAAACAAAAATATTTCGCGCAATGGTGGAATTCAATTCGATTTGTCTATTACAGTTGATAGTTTTTTTTATCCAGTGGGCCACATATAGGATTGGTGACTCAGGGAAAGTATCACTGAGTCGGACCTCGAAGTTTAGTTTGTTTTCTTTAATTTTTGTTTATGTACCATTTATAGGAAACGATGTTTAGTGTCCAGCCACCATTGTACATATCAATAGCGATTAATGTTTCTCTATCATGTTTATGATGGCAAATAATGTGGAGATCACTCCAACAATCACGAATGTACAGACATTGGTTAAACTATATTTAATTTAAATTTTAGAACAACAAAAGATATTTCATTAAAGGTCGCCAAAAGGCACATAATTAAACTTGTTAATGTCTATTATTACACGAAAATTCATCGTATTAAGTGATAGTAGACATCTATATCTGTTCAAATCTGGAAATTTAACAACTTATTAATGGTATGTCACTGAAACAATATATTTCTAATATTGAAAGTCACAACGATTAAGTGTCAATAAGTAACTCAATTGTCAAGCTCGATATAAATAGAGGGATGTTCTACCTTCTGACTTGTCTGCTTAAAGTGCATTTCAAAGCCCTCATATGTCCTCCAAGAGCCATCCCATGTGATTCTCCATATACCACTAAAACATGCTTTTCAATAAGCATTGTTTTTTGTGTATTCCTGCTATCCTATGTTTATGTAAGAGAAGACAGAGGGAACGTTAAGGTTTTTATCCGTTTCTAATTTCGAAAGGAATACATTCTACTTTTATTATCGACATTCTTTAAGAATGGTATTCTACCAACTGATCTGAGCTTAGCAAGTTGATGTATATGTACGGGGGAATGCTTTAAAAGAGATCGATGTATAACCCGTTTGCCATAGCTAAACGTGATGTTGAACAATCTAATAAACTTTAAGACAATTGTATACAACCATTAGATCTGAAAATGACCAAGACATTAAAATATTGTATAATCTTCGATGGCATTTATTAAAAACTATACATGTATTGCATAGTAGCTCCATGTCATTCAAAAATGGAAGTTAAAATTCTTCGCGACCTGTATTATACAAATAAT
The DNA here is from genome assembly GCA_028554795.2 of Sinohyriopsis cumingii. Lineage (NCBI taxonomy): Eukaryota > Metazoa > Mollusca > Bivalvia > Unionida > Unionidae > Sinohyriopsis > Sinohyriopsis cumingii. Next base: position 83,718,908 of record CM068833.1, read on the forward strand.
CCCGTCCCATTGTTCTACGCAATCACACAATTTACGATTTATAACATGACTGGGAGAGCATAGAAGAGTGAATTAGAACAGTCCCAAATCAATGAAGGGGCTGCTTTTGAAATTAACATTACTCTTCTGAACGTTTCAGAAAAATTGTATTGGAAACGAACAAATCAGGACTATTTGAATCTGTCGATCGGAATAGCTATGACAAGTAAAGGTAATTCATTTACCAGATTCAAAACAAAGTTAATGCTAGTTAATATTAGGTAGACTACGTATTCATATATGCTTGCATATACCTTTTTACATATTGATGATGGATAGTGGTACGATGTGTGCGACAAAAACTGCAGTTTTGTTGCATTTTGTTTTGTGAACATTTCAATTTCATTGCACATGTATTTCGTGTTCTGTACAGATACCTATGGTGCTGCCGTGTCCATATCATATGCTTATGAAACCGACTTCAATGGTGCTATTAGTGTGTTATCGGCATACAAATTTAATACACTAAATGCAGGATGCAACTCAATTTACAAGCAGATAAAAGAGGAAAAATGTCGTATTTGTAGGTGAAATACCAAAGAACATTCGCGAGGAAGGCATCGTATAATACGGCCCCGACAAAATGCGCCTCCGTTACATAAAACAAAGAAGCACGTTATGGGGAAAAAACTCTATACATCAGAGCAAGGGCATGCACGATCTAGGAATACGAACTTAACTTTCAATGTTCAAGTCTTTAAAATTGTTTGATAAATTACCGGAGAAAGAGGAAGTTCAAGCGAGATTTTCACTTCACATCAGATCGAGGACAAGTAGATGGAGCACATAGACGATGATATTGAACAAATATAAAATAACATGAAAAGCAATTGGTAAGCATAACAAAACGAATCCGATTCGACGTCTAGAAGATGTCATTTGGACAATGTATTTATAAAAGTCATGGTAGTTGCATTTTAAAAAGAATTATTGTGAGTTGGAGTACTGAAAACAAGCACCTTGCCATGAAGGGACAATTCCTCATATTAAGTGATATTATATAGTATACATCTATGTCAGGTCTAATTCTGGAATTGAACGTTTATTAAATAACTGATTATATATCACGGGTATATGTAATCGAACAGTTTAATGATTTGAAAATGAAGGTGATAGGATATTAGACTGAATTATGACACCTCAAATCCCGAGATACGTGTTTCTCCTTATTATCATAGAAATATAAATCAATAAAGCTTCTGAAATTTACGTGACTATTGTGAACATTAGATTAGAAGAGTACAAGGCAGGAAGATTTGAATCTATATATCATACAGTAACGGTAAACAAGGTGTCAGAACTGATTTGAGAGGTCGGGTGACATGATTGGCTGTGATTCTATAGCACGTACAACGAATCAGTGATATATGTATTTGTGTTAGTGACAACAATAAATAATTATATATTTCATTTCTTTGGATGATTTTCCTGATACGTTTTAGCCATAGGCTTTGGAGATAAATAAGGTAAATATTATTAATAACGTATTCTTAATTACGTGTTTATTCAGATTGCTAAAAATAGAAATTCCGATGAATTTCACAAGAAAGAAACCCGGTCACACCCATTAAATATTTTCATTATTGATATCATTGTCGCAAAACTGAAAACAAAATAAGTATTTTAATTGACCATTGTGCTGTATTCACCGTCTAAGATACCTTCCTTTCACACATGTCAACCCTTCCAGACAATGTAAGTACATATACAATCAATGGATCATAACAATGAACGTCTAGTCAGTAGGTGATCCATTTAATCCAATGCGTTAAGCAAACCTTGTAGAATCGTGTCTGACGGACAATGGAGACAAAGAACCCAGTTCAATAGTTGATAGTAATGAGATACCGACGAAATTTGTATTTTATCAAAGGTAACATATAAAAATGCTTTGATAATGTTTTTTTATCCACATACTATACCTGGTAATTTGTATTTTATCACTTTCACTCACATCAATTATTATCCTGCTTCTAGGTCCTTGCCAGCAAAGTTTTCACTGCTGCTTTAGATTGGACTTGAAAGGTGACTATGAAACTTGTTAACCCATATTTTAAGATTACACATGAGAGTGGGGTGGGTGAGGGGTGTCAGAAATGATTGAGTCAGAACAATGACCTTCTCAATCATAGCTTATAATAAATTATATTTTATATATTATATATATTTATTTGTGCTTATTTTTTCTTTGTTGATTTTGTCGAATGATAACCAAATGTTTATTCGGCCTTAGTACCGCATATGTATATTTGTACTGAATAAAATAGCTAGAGTCCAGTCATAGCTTTGACATAGCCTTTGCAATTCGCCCACATCATTGATGTGCTTGTACTAATGTCAATGTCGTGTAGGGAACATTATCCACGTTTTACTGTTTATGATAGTAATTGATGTTCCTATTATTATTTTGTGCTTAACGCCATTTTCTCCTCGTGATAGGATATCCATGTCGGACAGTATTACTGGTGCGGGAAAACCATGGCAAGAAACACCGACTAACTGGATACTTTCTCACATAACAGCATTGGTCAAGGTTAAGACACGAACTCAGTCGGATATAGGTGAAATGGTAGTGGTCGATAAAGGCCAGCGCTTTACACCACTAGGCCACTGTATGACCAAATCAGATTTCCAAGTTTGGTTTATCTTCCTTTTCTATCCTTGTTGATGTAACTGCAATACGAGTCGGTGTTAAATGTCGAGCCTAATATGTAAAAATCAATAGGGACATATTATTGCTTTGGATGATTGATCCTGATACAAATTTTAATAATGGACATTGGCGTTAATTACGTGTGTTTTGGAAGCAAATACAGAAAATAAAATTATAATGTAAAATACAGAACGATGATTTATTTATATCACACAATAAATTTGTTTACGTTGTTGGTATATTTCACAGAAGTTCCATATATATATATAAGGTATATCGATCCATCAGTACATGTATTTGTGTCTAGGTCACTTTCTACGTAGGTGGATGAAGAGGTAAATAATTTGCTATAATTCAAACTGACACCTTAGTTTCGTACTGATATGCAATAACTTCAAATATGGGAAACGTATAAAGTAACAGTATTCTAACTCTTCCAAGCTGAAACTTACTTAGGTCTATGTTTTGCTTTTTCAGCGGATTGTATCGAATATAATATAAAGAAAAATATTACGATACCATGACAATAGTTCATTTTATCATCCGCATGTTCCGAACTGTGTATTGTTCACCTTATGAAGGTGAATATTATTAACAACATATTATGAATTGCCATTCTATTCCGATTCTTAAGAAGAAGAAAATCCTATGAGTTCAACAACAAACTAATACACACACGAAATAAATGTTTTCAGCACTTAAATCATTATCGAAAAACTGCAAACAAAATAATAATTGCCATTGGTAAAGTGTACTTTATTAACCAACTAAAATATTTTCTTTTCACTTATGTATACCTTTCTACAGAATGTAAGAGAATACACAATCAACGGATTATAACAATAAACGTTTAGTCGGTAGCTGATCCAATTACTCCAGTTCATTAAGCATACCTAATAGAATCAATTTTGACACACAATAGAGACAAATAACCAAATTCAAATACCTATGAAATTTGAATTTTGTCGACGGTAATGTATAAATATGCTTTGAAAATATATTAATACACATGCTATACTGTAATGTATAACGTTCACTTAAATCTATATTTATCATGATACTAGATCCTTGCCTGCATGGTGTTCACTAGCACACAAATGGTATCATCATCAAACGGCTGGTTGAGATGGACTTGAGAAGTGACTATAAAATATGTTATCCATAGGTTACGATCAAACAGGAGAGTGGGATGGGAGGAGGTGTCAGAAATGACTGAGTCATAACAATTACCTTCGCAGTTATAGATTATAATACTTTCTTCCTTGGATTAAGTGGTTTATACATATAAATGCAGAAGGGTATATTTATTGCGGGAACGAAGTTAGGTGCACCTGGTGCTTTATCCAATTTCTGAAAATTGATTGACAAGAAAATGGATCTTAAAGACCGCCGTTCAGATTTGTCTTTTGCGCAATAACATCCTTTTAGTGACTAATGATGTGATCTGCAGACTGGAGCTTTGCAGAGGGATTGAGCGGTTCAAGAAAATGAATTTGCCATATTTTTTTCACTGGTTATCCTGGTTATTTAAGAAATAGCGTTCTAAAATTACTTTTATAAATAAAACAGCATTAAACTTTTTAGTCCCTTCATTTAGACATATGATTCATTGGTGTCAGTCGGGTTATATAGTATATTGCATCAAGAAGAGAAAGGTAGAAAAGGTAGAGCTGCGTTCGTTAAGAAATAGCATTAGGAGGCTGAGGACAGACATGGGAAATCTCATTTCCCGTTTTGTTTTTCTTTTTGACAAATGTGAGAGAACTGGAAAGATAAATTTTATTGTTAATGCAAACTGTCACCGTGGTAGTGCAGAAGAATAGAATAATTGTCTCACTGAGCTTGAAGAGGAATTTGAAAAAAGGATCACAGCCCAAGCATTGACATTTCAAAGACCACTTGTATATCATTGCAAATATTTGTTTGAATAGTATACTGTATATTAATATCTGATTATTTTAAGTTTTGCCTTTTGATTAGTGTTATCGATTCTTTCCTTACTGTGAGTTTAACAAGCCACTAAGACACCAACATGATATTTATTTTATCATCCACTTGTCACCTTTTGTGAAGGTGCATATTATTATAACATATTATTAATTACGTCGTTATTCGAACGGCTAAGTGAAGAATTTCCGAGGAACGCCACAAACAAAAGGACATACTCGTGCACGAATTATTTTCAATATTTAAATCAGTGTAGTAAAACTGCAAGCCAAGCGATAACTGTAATGGATATTTTGTTGTTGTTGTTGTTGTTCTAGGGTTTAACGCCATTTTTCAGCACAAGATAGGCAATACATGGCGGCCAGTATAACTGGTGGAGGAAGAACCCTGGAAAACCCAGGGAAGAACCACCGACCCACGAGAAGCTACTGGCAGGCTTTCCCACGTACCCACGTTAGCCGAGGGATATTTTGTGCTGTAGTAGCCGTCTATGATATTTTATATGTAAACCTAAAGTATGCTGTCTTCATGGCCTAAAATATTTCTTGTCAAACATGTAGAACCTTCCAGATAAATGTAAGAGCATACAAATTCAATGGATCTTAACTTTCATTGTTATGATCCATTTAATACAGCTCATTAAGTAAAGCTGGTAGAAGCATGGTTGATGGACAATGGAAACAATGATCCTAATTCAGTATTTGAAAGTAATGAGATACTGACAAAATTGTATTTGGTCGAAGATAGCGTATTCACATGCTTTGAAACTACATTAATCCAAATGTTATACCTTTCATGATGCAACGTATGGAATACACGTACATCTAGTTGTAATTTGATATTTGGTATTTGCCTACATCATGTCCACTGGCACATCAGTGCTATTGAAATAATAAATGCAGATTTCTTTGTAAGAGGAGTGTATAATGTACTTATCCATACGAAAGGACCATACTTCGGAACCATATATTATAATACTATCTTCTTCGATTAATAGATTTATACATATAAAAGAAAAGAAGATGATATCATTGCGAGCTGGCTCCAGGGTGACCGTCATTTGTGCTTTATCCAAAGTTTTATGCTGATTTCAAAATCGAATGGCTTCGACATGGATCTTAAAGTTCGCCTTATACATTCGTTTTATAAACACTACCATCATTTTAGTGACTAATGTTGCGCTCTAAAGTCTCGAACTTTGCAGAGAGAAACACATGAACTGCCCATGTTTTCTTCACTGTCTATTCTGCTTTTTTTAAGGAAGACCATCACTATTTTAGGCATAGCTAAAAGACTTTTAAAAGAACTTTGATATTTGTAATTAAAATGGATGTAGTTTGGATTTTTGAATATGTAGTCTGACCTTACAGAAAATGATGCAAACATTCTCCAGTCAAAGATATATATATATATATATATATATATGTCAGTAATTAACCCAGTTGGCAAGATTGTTAGAGATAGAGGGGCATTCCACCCTCTGATCTTGGTGCCCTTTATTCTGTCCAAGGTATATCTGTAAACCTTACTATGCTCTTAAAAAGCCATCCTCTGTTTTTCAATCTAGATTGTGGTGAGACCAGCGAACAGAGCACACCAGCGATGGAAAGAGAAACAGTTACTGCAGGCGAGGTGCTCAGCAGGTTCTTAACTACCGCTGTAATTGCATTGCCTACATTACGGGTCCTCAGTTCCCTAGGTAGGGCTTTAGCTACTGGCTGAAGCATGACGACAGGCGAAAATCGTACAACCTTATGATGGCTGTGGGACACTTAGAGGACTCACCCGGAATAGAAATTTAGGTAATGGGCAGGGAAACTTGCCGCCAAGTAAAATCAGCACGTATACCGATACTCATCTCTAGTCACATTGGACTTCGCACCACCCTACTCACCAAATCACTGTTGCAGACTGTAAACACCGATCCATAAAAGCAGCCTCTAAAAGAATCGTAACCCAAAAACGTCACCTACCGTAATTTACATTCCCCGGCAGTAGCTAAGAATACCTCAAGCCATCACATTGGCAGTTTGGAACACACATAACGTAAACCTATTATTTGGATACATAATCTCAATATTCGAAAAAGCCTAATACGAAAGTCCAAGCAGCTGACTGAAAACCACGATCTGCGACAATTTCCAGAAGAAAAAGAAAGGAAGAAAAACAGAGAGAAATGGTCCCGAAGACATGGTGAATGAATAGTTCCGGAACAAGAGTTAAATTATGCCACACTGAAACACCCTTATTATGGATACATCTGGGATCTTATGTTTGCCATGTAAGATCCCCCTTTTAGATACACAACATTCCCAAAAATTTACTAAACTGATTGGAAATAAGGGTACTGCATTTATACTCTGACATATCACAGAGTGGCATAAACACTGGTTAACATTTCTACGCTGAGATTTCATGTTTACACCCGAAAGCCCTAATCAGGCGAGAACTGTATGACCTTGATTGTCATCCCAATTGCTACACAAACTAACGGCCTCGTGACAACTGAATTGAGATCACGAAAGATCAACGCTCATTGTAAGCCAAAATGATTTTTTAAATCTTTCAGGCAAAATACAAGTATGCAAAGTACACTGAAAACGATGATATAGCACAAGAGAGAAATTCACATCTCATTCAAATCTGATGTGACTCACGTGCTTGTCGTTTGGTCCACAATATGAAATTGTGGGTAGATTGAAAATAACTGTAAGTTGTGCTGCTTGTACAAAAATGTGACAGCATTAGGTGGTGGATTATTGATGAATGCGTTCGGGACGCTTTTTCCTCCTGCGGCTTGCTCTGATAGCTTGAAAAAGCGTTTAGTCGCACAAATTAAAAATTGTTTCTCCTATGGCAACGTAATATGTTTTAGTTTATATTACCAAGGTAGGACGTCAATAATAAAGAAAGAAAATTTTAAAATAAAAAAAGTAAAAGAAAAATATATAAAATTCGGGATGAGCGGGTTATAAAGAAAGTTTGAATATAAAAGTAAAAGAAACATCTAGGGATGACGCGCAAGTTTCGAGCTCGCGACCTCTTGTTTGGCAACTGAGACACATAAAGAAAGAAACATTAATGTTGGTATTTATATATAAGAAAACTAAGACACATCTGTGGAGAACACTAAAACATCTTTATTATCTGTATTGCTTTTGTATTCGTGTTAATAAATGTACATGTCATGTAAGATAAACTGAAAGCTGTGTTGTTGTCCGTTTCAAATTTCGAAAGGAATACATTCTAATTTCATTATTGATATTACATAAAGTTGATATTCTGACTTCAGCCTAACAAACTGATAAACATATACAGGAGAATGGGTTCCAAAGAGATCGAAATATCCCCCATATAACGAAGCTCCACATGACAGATTAACACTCTAATCAATTATAAGAGATTTAAGATATTAAACACTTGTAAAAATCTTTGATGGGAATTATCAACGATTTGTAATGGTAAATAGGTTACAGTCAATCAACAGTTTACAAGCATAGCGAGACCTGTATTATATGATTGATTATATCATCCAGAGTGTTTACAAGCACAGAAGCCGTATTATCACAAAACGGCTAGCTTAGATTGTAACTGATAAGAGGACTATAAGACGTGTTCATCCATACGGAAAGACCAGACAGGAGATTGGGGAGTGGGTATCATAAATGGCAGAATAGGCAAAATTACATTCGCAGTCAGATATTGCCTTTACCTTCTTCCTTGGATTAGTTGATTTATACATATAAATAAAAAACTAGATATTTATTGCGAGAAAGACTTTGGGTCCTCAAAGCGAACCTTCATGGTGTTTTATCTAGAATTCTTTATATTCATATGAAATTCTTTGGCATGAGGAAGGAATTTAAAGTTCGCTATTATAGGTCGCGTCCGTCTTATAGCTACTAACATCCACTTAGTGGCTAACGATGTACCTTAGCGTATAGAACTTTGTAGATGTGCTAATTAGTTAAAGAAAATGAATTTCCCATGTTTTCTTTACTGGTTATCCTGGTTATTTAAGAAACAAATGTAAATTTGTAATTCTCTTTCTTCTTGCTGTATAATTAGTTGGTATAATTCAGGTTATATAGCCTTACTTACTTATATGGTCTTACTTTAGATTTGTTACAAGATATACTAGCTCCGCATGGTCATTTTCACGTTATAAGTAAGGAACAATAGCTAGATTGCAACATTTATGTGCTAGACCCTGAGGCTAATTATTCGCTTCATAAATGTTGCGAGTGTCAGCCTTGCGAACAATGAGTATCAAAGCGATGTGTACACAGCTGGCCGGCCGGCATACGTTACGATAGTGTAAGCCGCCATCAAAAGGACGGGTGGGAATATATATAACATGGCCATAGGAACTTGTTACTGACGCCTTATTTGGCTACGTGCAATTCACAGGTAAGTGGCATGAATTGCCGGTGTTGGGCTCAAAGAAACCTCAAGTGGGGTCGTCAATTCACCTTTGACAGACTGCCGGGTAGGGGTCAATGTATGATAATTATGTAGACCATGGGTGAATCGACATCCAATCGGAATTGAGCAAGGCGTGGTCATCATTGGAATCGCAAGTTTAAATCTAGTGTCTTGAAACTAAATGTCAGTAGTCACTAAACCACCTTGCGGGAATCACATAAAGAAGTTATAAGCTTCTCCGACGTCATTCGAAATTGGCGGGAAACATTGTTATTCTGGGAATTGCAAAAGAGCTTCGGACAGGTCATTGACTCATTTGCTCGATCGTCGCAATATATTACGACAAAGTAATTGTACTTTAATTATATGCAGTATGTATACTTCATTACTAGAATCGTTAGTACGTAGAATTACCATTTGTAGGGTTTGATCTACATGCATATTTTGAGATATGAGCAATGTTTATGTAAAGAAGTAATATTGTGATTTGCTATTTGGTTAATTCGTAGTAACCTCGTGCATTTATTCATGTGATATTCTAGATTTGTAAATATCGAACTGAATTATAACTTTTGTATAATGGTTGCAGTGTGAAACATTAGTTAATAGGGGTATTTGCCTATTTGTGTATACTGTATAGGAGCATAATGTGTAAGGATATGTCATCGCATGGATATGTGGATATCAGTGTACACTTTGTAGACGTGTAATGTACAGAAATGCGTCTGATAATGTGATAATGTTCTGTATATAAGATTGAGAATCTATATATACCGATGTGATGAAATCTATTGATATATGCATGATAAGCAGTTGATACCGTGTATACCATACCGGAAAGTATAGGCATTTCTATGTGCACGAATGCGTGACCAAAGAAGGTAATGGCTTATCTGATGATAGATTGTTGTTTAATGTGAGACTAGATAGCTAGAGGAATATACTAATGTCCTTGTGTGTGTTCAGAAGCTTTTAGGGACTGGATGAGCTGCAGGAGACAGAGAAGGGAAATACCCTGGTACAGTTGGTCCCGAGTCTCTGGGAGACAAGAAAAGGAGAGAACGGAAGTGGAGGAAGTGGAAGGGTGAAGGACGTGGTTTTTGGACTGAAGGGGTACTGGGTACCAGTCAAGAAATACTACAGATGAGTAGAAACACAGGACAGGAGGACAATCTTTCATACTAAGTCAGATGATGAAATAGGCCGTCACTTGGTCGAGTGAAAGACGAGTGATAGGGTTTTGAATATTGAATTTCATTTGAGGAATGACTATCTGTTATTGAATGGCATCAAATTTGTTGTTTATTTGAATTTCACCTTTTGTGTATTCAGTAATGTAACTGTCGACATCGCTGACTAGGGGCTCGGAGCTTTGCATCTCTATCACTACTTCAATTTCTAACAAAATCCAGCCAGGTGGGTCTTCTGTAATAATTAAAAATAATACTGGGAGCACCCCAACCCAACCTAAGGTAGTCGACGAGACCTTTACAGTCATTTTCACTTCCTGAACTTCAAAGTTAAACTGTTAAAAGTCGGACGTATAGAATTTATTAATTTCTATATATTGATCAATTGAATCATTGTTCTTTCATATAAAGGACTTTCCTACTCTGGCAATATTACTTTCCTGACTGTAATAACAGCTAAAATTAGTGTACATTGGACTGGTTTTGACTAATTTTTAGAGTGCCTGGTAGGAGGCACTGCAATAATCCGTGTGCTTTGATCATGCACGATTTTCATCATCTACACATATGAAGAAATTTCAGGCATGGTACAAGGACTTAGCATACTGGTACATTAACTTACCTGCCATTATGTATATTGCAAATGCAAACAACTTTGCCTTACCCCTGTCACCTATATTAGAAAATGTGATGAAAGCAAGCAGTAACTATGTCAAGACTGGCAAACGTTTGTTACGATTTAGATTATCGATGATGTGATAGCCCTTCACATTTTTGCACACCGTCAATGTCGTATCAACCCTCAGTAAACGAAAAGTTCTGTTCTTTACTCAATATAATTAAATCCCGTTATAGGTAAGTACTGCAACTAGAATGGCGAGAAACTTAATGCAGCGTATATTGTTTGCTATTTGTTTTTTCTCGTATGGCTCCCAAATGTGTATTCGGCTCTATTAGCGTATATTTATATATCAGGTGAATATAAACGGCAATATTGGCGAAAACGTGTCCAGCCATTGTTATGTCATCTACTTTTTAATGTACTCATATCATTGGAATACTTGTTCTAATTTTTATTTTGTGTAAGTGACATTATCCACAAATATATGTTTATCAGAGTGAATTGTTGTTATTGTAGGTTTGTGGTTAACGCCGTCTTTGAACTCATGATACGAGTCGGATAATATTAATAGTGGAGAAAAAACCCTTGAAAACCCTGGCAAACGATTATGTAAAAATCAATAGCAATTTTATTTTTAGTTTTAAAAATGACTGGGCTAGGACAGTAGACTGAAATAGAAACTCCCCAATCCAGTGATGGGAGTAACTCCTCATTATCATATTAATAGACATCAATGGAACTGACTATTTTGAACATTAGATTAGAAACGCACGATGCAGGAATATTTTAATCTTTATACCATACAGTGACGGCAAAAAAGGTGTCAGAACCGTTTCGACAGGTCAAGAGGCATGATTGGATGTGGTTATATAGCATGCACAACGAATCCGTGATATGTGTTTTTGTGTGTGTGACGACAATGAATAATTATATATTTCATTTCTTTGCATGATATTTCCTGATGTATTTTAGCCATCGGTATTGGATGCAATTGAGGATACAGGAGAAAGACACATCGGATGTAATTGTGTGTATAGGAAAAAGAAACAGAAATGCAGTTATAAAGGGAAATATTTGCTTTTTCAATATGTTACAGGACTGATCTATTTCTATCACACAATATACTTTTCCTTGATGCTGATGTGATCGCAGAACTTCGATATGTATTAAGCTTAACGGCACATCAGAACAATATTGATTATAGTATGTCTATTTAATGAATACTTTAGTACGGTAATATCTATCTATCTATCTATCTATCTATCTATCTATCTATCTATATATATATATATATATATATATATATATATATATATATATATATATATATATATATATATATATATATATATATATATATATATATATATATATATATATATGTATGTATGTATGTATGTATGTATGTATGTATGTATATGTATGTAATGCATGCATTGCATCAACATCAATGGAATCTCTGTCTCTCATTTTTGGACCGATCCAGTGGACTCAGTGATTAGAGCGTCCGCTTCGGATGCGGGAGGGCGATAGTTCGAATCACGGCCGAAATATTCCAAAGATATATAATAATAGTACTAGTAGCTGCCTCACTTGCCGCTCAGTTTTAGGGGCTAATGTTAGGACTAATGCAATAATACAGAAATTCCAAAAACGAATTTCTACATTTTCTTTATTTTCAAAACATGTGTAATTTGTTATCAACCGGTACAGTTATTTGTGTTTAACCACACGAAACGAAAGAAATGTATTATACAATAGGCACATTTTACTGATATTGGACCCCGGTTGGCCGAGTGTTCTAAACCGCTCGCCTCTACCGATCACTGCCATCTCACCTGTGTGCGTGTATTCGAGTCTCAGGTTCGGATGATCTTGGTAGCATCCCCTGCGTCGGTAGTTGTTACCAGAACTTTGCCGTGTTTTTCCTAACCCAGTTATGCTGGCTGCTATGTATAGCCGATCATGCGCTGCAAATTGCCTTTACATCACCCCGCCCCCAAAAAATCAACAACAATTCATTGTTATAAAGAGAAAATGTGGATAAGGTTTCTTAAACAACATAGCAATTAGTATACCTACAGCAATACTGTGAGCCTATTAAAATGTGGATTTAAAAACTGGTTGGACGTCAAAATCAACATCCTTTGTTTGTTGTAGTCACGATAAATATTTAATGTACGCTAGTCAGCCTGAAAAATTCTTGGGCTTTTACGAGACAAAAATAAAGACCAACACATAACGTGAATCAGACATTTTTAAAGACAACTGAACCAAACGACTTTGTGGATGTAAAAAATTGTGACAGGTTTATCCCTTCAACGATAATCGAAATTAATAACACGTTTGTCAGTCTCGACCGTTAGTGATTTCTCTAATTACATTTTTTATTATAGGCAACGTTCCACAGATTTGAAATCAGCCAAAACGTATCCAATGTTTTCTAAATTTAGCTGTCATTACAATATCGAAACGAACATTGTAAACATAGGAAAGACCAGCTTCTTGAAGTGCAATGAATTAACTAAACAATATATATATATATATATATATATATATATATATATATATATATATATATATATATATATATATATATATATATATGGAAAGTCAAAAAATGGTATCGGTTCAGCTTTTAAAATTTCCCTTTAAAGTGTAAGAAGCAAAACTGACCAAGCGGAGGTAGCATGTGAATGATAGGTGCGTCCAAGCCATTTACCATATAAATTAGTCGCATTAAATTTATGCCGAAACAAGGGAGTTACACAATCTAATGTTTATTTTTATAATAAATACGTAAGATGTCGAAGGTCTTCCTTGTATGATCGAGATAACCAGTGAAGTAAACAAGCGAAATTCATTTTCATTAAACTTAGTCATAGTTCGATGCTTTTGAGCACAGCATTAGCCAATAAAGGGATGGTGGTATTTATAAGACGAATGAAACTATAACATCAGATTTTAAGATCCATCTTCATAATGTTCAATTTTAACCCAGTATAAGGTCTTTCTTTGGACAAAACACCATAACGCTTCTACTGGAGCACCTAACGATTTTCTCGCAATAAATATCTTTGGATTTACATTTATAAATGACCTAGTCAAAGGAAATAAAATATATTCAAAGCATATTTATACGTTTCCTTCGACAAGATACAAGTTTCGTCGCACTACCATTATTCTTAACTACTTTACTGTGACGTTTGCACTATTGTCCCACGGGGATGATTCTCTCAGGTGTACTTAATGAACCGGATTCATTGAAGCAACTACTTTCTACATGTTTATTGTTATGATCCATTGATTTTGTGTTCTCTTACATTGTCTTTAAAAACGTACATGTGTGAAAAGAAAATAACTTAGACGGTTATTACAGCACACTTGTCAGTTGCAAATACTATTTATTTGTAGCTTTGCGATAACGATTTAAGTGTTGAAAATATATCTTACGAATGTGAGTACATTTAATGTGAATTCAGCGTAGGCTGTTTAACTAGGCATCTTAATAAATATTTAATTATTAATACGCTATTATTTCTATGTAGGTTTAAAAATGAACAAGTCCGCACTTAAGAGAATGCGGATAAAAACATGAAATAGTATTATAGTATCCTAACATTTTTATTTTAAATTCCCCATAACAGATAGCTTTATTTGTGAGGAGGAAGGGTAGGAGTGATGGAGAGTTCAGGTCGTTTAAATGTTTACGTTATTTGATGATATATTATACCAGCAGGACACTAAGGTGTCAGTATGAATTAGTGCACCCTGTTTACGTTTTGCATCAATCTACGTAGAATAGGATCCGGGTCCACAACTAGAGAAAGAGAGATCGATAGTATGATCAGTTCATTCATTTCATAGCATACTTTGTTTTATTTTATATTATTATCATACTAAAGCGTTCTTTTAATATACACAATATAGCCAATATTGTTCTGATGTGCTGGTAAACTCTATACGTATCTAAATGTTTACTATCGAACCAACTTTAAGAAGTGTGTTGTGTTCAACACATAGATTAGCGCTCGCTATCAAAACCGTAACATATCACAAAGGCAATTATTTCACCATATAATTTCATTGTTTTTGTTACTTGAACAAATGTAAATACCTATAATGCCCATGGCTGAAATATATCAAGGAATATAGTTCAAGACAATAAAACGCATATTTACGCATTGCTTAGAAACAAAAAACATAAACAGATATATTACTGCTTCACTGTGATGTGTTACACGCTCACAGCCAATCATCTCACCAATTCTGTCAATGCAGTTCCAAATCACACGTTCATACACTTTTGTCTCTGATGTGGGTCATTTCCACGTAGGTGGAAGGAAAAAGTATATAAGGTGCGATAATTCAGGTGTGTGTATTTTGGGATTTTTAACGTAACTTTAACAAGTGTATTCATATCGCTAGAATGTCTACTGTGTGTCAGTTTATAGTGACATCTTGCATTATGCCAACGGCATGTCCCATCCAGTCACATTATCCTGACAACATGCTGACCAGTCCTATCACGAACCTTCTAACGCTGACCGGCAAGCGTGTCAGATGCTAGTACCATTTGTATAAGTCTCTGGTATGGCTCGGCCGGGGTTCGAACTCGCGAACTTCCGCATCCACGGCGGGCGCTCGAACTACTTTGGCCATCGGAGTGGTAGCTATAATGCAAAGTGACACCTTAGTTTCGTACTTTTATATTTGAAATAAAGTACACATTTAAGCGCCCCGAACTCTCCCTTACCAAACCATCCTTACTTATAGTAACATTGTCTTCCCTTGGATTTAGGAGAATTTGACATTAAGTATTTAGGAAGCCATTATAAGATTTCATTTTATCACCCAAATGATACGAAGTCAACACTGGTCACTATATCAAGGTGAATATCATCATTAATGTATTCTTAATACATATTTATTCAGATCGCTAAACACAGAAAATCCTATGAATTCCACAAGAAAAGAACACACACACCCAATAAATATTTTCAAAATTTAAATAATTTTCGCAAAACTGCATACAACTGTATTTTCCGTCTAAGATATTTTCTTATCACACATGTACACCTTTTCAGACAATGTAAGAGCATGCGCAATCAATGGATTAAAACAACTTTTGTTTAGCGAACAGGTGATCCATTTAATCCGGCTCATTTAGCAACCCTGCTAGAAGCATGTTTGACGGACAGTAGAGACAAAAATTCCAATTCAATAGTTTGAAGTAATGAGATATCGAGGACATTATACGTTTTTGCGATGGTAAATTATAAACATGTTTAAATAATGCATTAATCTTTATGCGATACATGGCATGTTTTAATATATGACTTTCACTTCAATCTAAATCTTTTTTTCGATAGTTTCAGTCTTTGCGTCAAACGCGTTCTCTAGCAAATGATCGGTATTATCACAAAACGGCTGGTTTAGATTTGACTTGATCAGAGGACAACAAAACGCGTTCATCCATATAGAAAGACCAGATAGGAGAGTGGTGGTTGGCAGATATGATAAATGGCTGTATCAGGATAATTGCCTTCGCAATCATAGATTAGACTACTGTCTTCCTTTGATTAATTGATCTATAAGCATAAATACAACGATGATATGTATTAAGAGAAAGGGTAAGGTGCCTCAGGAGAGCCGTCATAGTGTTTTACACAAATTCTTTGTGTCGATTTGAAAATTAAAAGCAAAAAAAATGGATCTTAGAGTCCGTCGTTATAGTTCACATTCGTCTTATAAGTACTATTATCTTTTTAGTGAATAATGATGTGCTCTACACTTTCGAACTATGCAGACTTCTTACCTTTCAAACAACATGAATTTCGCATGTTCTCTTCACAGGTTATCCTGGTTATTTAAGGACAATCATCAATATTTTATGAATAGTTAAAAGACCTTTCTACGTTTTATTTCCATTTATTTCGACGTATGATTAATTAGTATGATTCAGTTTATACAGAATACTGCTTCGTCTTACTTCAGATTTGTATGTATCAAAATTATGCTAATTAAGCTTGTTCATTTTAACTTCCTGCATTTCAAATGTAATGTATAACTGATTGAACCGATATCATTTTTGGACTTCCTATATATTGTTTTATTTATTCATTGCACTTCCAGAAACTGTTCTATCCTACTCTGGCAATATTCATCTTCCTATGGCAGTAAGAGTTATATTGGCGTAACTTGGACTAGTTTTAGTTCGTTCATAGACCGCATGTGAGCAGACATTTTGATAAACATTGTTCTTTGATCATCCACTATATCAGCAGCAGGAACATGTGAAGAAATTTCAGTCACGGTGCATGAAATTAGCATACAGGTATGCCAAAATTATTTCCATTACGCATACTGCAAACTCAAACAACTTCTCCTTACCGCTGTCACATATAATAGAAAATATAATGAAATGAAACGTTAACTATATCACGATTGGCAAACGTATATAATTATTTTGATTACCGAAGTCACAATTTTGCACACCATTAATGTCTCTTCAACCCTCGGGAACAAGACAATTCAATTGTTTATACAAAATCATTGATTAGCGTTATAGTTAAGTATTGCGACAAGTATATCACGAATATTGATCTAACATACATTACATGTTCCTTGTTGGGGGGAGGCGTTTTGCTTTTTGTTTTGTTTTGTGTTGATTTTTATGAGGGGTTGCATGGCCAGCAAACGTTTATTCGGCCGCAGTAGCGTTCATTTATATTCGTATTGAATACAATAGATGGATTGTCGATTATGAGTCCAGCAATAGTTTTGACAAACGCTTTGTACTGCGCTCACCTCACTGACGTGCTTGTACTAATTGCTATGTTGTGTAGGGAATGTCATGTCTGTTTTTCTATTTATGATAGTGATTGTTGTTGTTGTTGTTGTTGTTGCGTGATTAACGCCATTTAGGATGTCCATATTTGCCAATATTGCTGGTGCAGAAAGAACCCGGGATAACCCCAGTAAGGGAGCGCTCACCAATTATTATGTAATTTTGAGAGAGTGACGTATGTAAGGTGAAGTAGTTTGCTTTTAAAACATGCACAATGGAGAGAATGTTGGCATACTTATATGCTACATTAATGTAATGTGGATGATATTTCTTTGGATATTGTACTTTTAGAAATTATACATGATCTAAGCACACTTCTAACTAAAATGACTGCTCACTTGTGCTAAAATGTCAGCCTGAATTAGTCCAAACTATACTATCCGTAGCAGCTATTAAAATAGGGAAAATGAATTTTGCCAGACTAGACAATACCAGCTTCTGAAAGTACAATGAATAAATTACCAAATATATAAAATGTAAAAACGTTATCGGCTCTTTTTTATACAATTTACCTCCAAAGTTCTGGAAGTGAACATGACCAAGTGGAACTAGCACATTTTTGAAAGGTGCACATCTGGAGTAAGGCCAAGCTGTATACTCTATAACCCATAGTACACCCATCAATCATACACCAAAATAAAGGGAATTAAAGGTTCTTTGAATTATATCTAAGATATACAAGGTCTTTTTTTAAATAGCCAGTATAACCAGTGAGGAAAGCCGGGGAAATTCTTTTTCTTTAAAATCCTAACTACGCAAAATATGAAACTATAGAGCGCCACCTAAGAAGAGCGGAGTAACAGGATGCATTCGTACATAACATCATTGGTCAAGCCTGAAACACGACCTCACTCGGACAGTGGTGAAATGACAGCGATCGATAAAGGCCAGTGCTTTAGACCACTCAGCCACCCGTGGCCCAATACTAGTGAAACGTGGTTATCGTATAATATGTTTGTTTCGAATAATTAAACACAAAAAGCAATATCGGTTGATTCCAAACTATTCATCTTTTAAAGATCATGTTACAGTTTTCAGAATTTGTAGAAATTCGTTTCTCACGTTCCATATTGTTGCATAGACTTTTAATACCCCTTATTCCATCGTCGATTGGAATTAATCACCTGACATTTTTTGCATTTATTTGCATGGTAAAGTAAAACCAACCGAAAGAGCTAAAGAAACAAATATGCTCATGACTTAAGATATTATGGTGTCGAAGGTGCCGAAATCAACGATTCCAAATTTCTTTATCACGCTCCATTTTAAAGGAAGTCCGAAGTTACTTATTTAGCTCCTGTAGTTTCTGTGAAATACATTTAGAAGCTATTGGGATAGATGGCCGATAGGATTGAAGTTATATCACACATTATGTCAAAATATAGCGTCGGTATATATCACAAATAACGGATGGATGTAACTGTCATGCATTATTGTTATATCTGTTACTGCTTTACATTTATTATTATTGTATATTATATCTTTACAATCCTTTATGTGACAATTTTTGTAACACAAACTATTATTGTATATGTGAACAACACCGTCAATACCAAATGAAAAATACATAGTATATTTCAAAGATTTGCCTGTCTGACTATTTTAATTACAAGGAATATGTGTTACTTCTAGTGTTGTCGTTGTATCTCCTGTATAATTGATGTGAAAATATCATAATGTGTTAGTAATATTTAGTTTTGATTTTTAGTGTTCACGATGTTTGTTCAGGACATGTATGACCGTGTAAGAGCTTCAAGTATGGTTTGTCTTCTTTTTCTATCATTGTTTATGAAACACCTATACGAGTCGGTGTTGAATGTAAAGCAAAATTCGTAAAAATCGATAGTTATTTTACATTTCTTCCGGAATTGTTGTGACGAGAACTAACGTCAAGTCCATTCAAACATCACGAATATACAGACCTTGGTTAAACAATATCAGTATTAAAATTTAGAACAACAAGTTATATTTCATTTAAGTTCACCAAAGACATATTGATAATCACATTAATGCACACATTTGATCATTATTTGTTAAGGGAGTTGAACAACTTGTTAATGGTATGAAACTGAACCAATACCTTTCAAATATTGTAAGTCACAACGTTAAAGTGACAATAGGTAACCCAGTTGTCAAACATCGTAGGGATAGAGAGGTGTTCTACCCTCGGACTTTTTTGTGTCCTTCATTCTGTTCAAAGTATATTTCTAAGCCGTCCTCTGCCCTCCAATAATCATCCCATATGCTTCTTTCCAGACCTCTAAAATATGTTTTGCTATCTGAATCGGTTTCCATTTATTCCTGTTATCTTCTGTTTATGTAATATTAGATCAACTGAAAATCTTGTTTCTGTCCGTTTCCACATTCCAAGGAATACATTCTAACTTCATTATCAACATTCTATAAAGCTGATATTCTAGTTACTGACATAACAAGTTTATATAAATGTTCGGGGGAATGAGTTTCAGAGATGTCGAAATATAACCCATTTGACATAGTTCCACTTGATCGAAGAATATCCTAATCAAACATAGTACAAATGAGTATAATATGTAGACCTTGAAGTCATCAATGACATTAAACACTTGTATAAATCTTCGACGGCAGTTATTTCAGAACGCACCTGTAATGCAACGCAGCTCACAGTCAAATATGGAAGTTTGAACGCTTCGCGAGACTTGTAACATGTGATTGATTATACACCATTGTTTTCTGCAATTGAAAAGTTTACGGTTTTGAAAATGACCGGGTCAGTAGACTTATTTAGGACATCGTCAAACAACAAATATGTCAGCCTCCGCGTTATCATATCAATATAAATCAGAATGAACTTGTGTAATTAACGTAACTATGCTGAAAATTAGATTACAATTGTACAAGGCAGACATATTTGAATCTGTATACCATTTCGTTACAGCCATCAAAGTGTCAAAACTTACTTGACACGACAGGCGACATTATCGGCTATGATTACATAGCGCTCTCAATGATTAGCGATTTGTATAATATGTTTTTGTGTGCGACACCAATACATAATTATATATTTGATTTCTTTGGATAATATTTCCTGAAAAGTTAAAGCCATTGGCATTGAAGGTAGTTACCTTTTTTCAGTAAGCAAACCCAGACAACGCTATTATACTGTAAAATAACTGAGTTTTTGAATATGTTGCAGGTTTTGGAAAGAGCGACGATCTATTTATAGCACAATAGACCTCTCCTTGAAGTTATTTTGATAGATCACATAATTTCTATATGCATAAGGAATAAACATCTCGTATTTGTATTTAATTCCGTTTCTATGTGGTTGTAGAAGTAATTATGGTGCTATATTCAAACGAACACCATAGTTGCGTACTGCTATATGATCCCATATTATATGGTAAACATATATACGACCTATTCTCTCCATCATCCCAGTTCAAACATACTTACACAGATAAGTATTTTGTTTTTCGGTGGATTTTGGGGAATTTAATATAAAATAAAATTAGAATACCATCATAATAGTTCATTTTATCATTCCCATGCTCCATGAAGCTAAATATAATTTATAACATAATATTAATCAGATTCTTCAGTGAAAAAAAAATTCCACAACAAAAGAATATACACAGCCAATAAATAGTTTCAACACTTGAATCGTTATCACAAAACTGAAAACAAAATAATGATTGCAATTGACAAAAGTGTACTTACTCACCGTCTAAAATATTTTCTTTTCTTTTCTTCTCGAGAAAGTATGTAGGATCATATACAATCAAAACAATAGACGTTTAGTCAAGAGTTACTCCGGTTCATTAAGTACCCCTGATAGATTCATATTTGACGGATAATAGAGACAAAGAAAACGATTCCTTAGTTGAATGTATTGTTATGCCTGACCTATTATAATATGTTTTTTCAATTAAATGTGTTATTATCATGATATTTGGTTCTTGCCCACAGAGTGTTCACTAGCCCATAAGTAATATTATCATACAACGGCTGGTTTAGATTAGACTTGATAAGTGACAATAAAACATGTCCATCCATAGGTTAAGACCAGACAGGAGAGTAGGGTGGGAGAGGGTCTAAAAATGACTGAGTCAAAACAATTACCTTCGCAATAATAGATTATGATACTTTCTTCCTTAGATTAATTGATTTTTACCTATAAATCCAAAGAAGGTGATATTAATTGCGAGAACGAATTTAGGTGATATATGTGCTTTATCCAAATTCTTTATGTTGATTTATTGATTGGCACGAAAATGGATCTTTAAGTCCGCCGTTTTAGTTCACATTCGATCATAATATTTCATTCTATCATCCACATGCTATGAATTCGGGACTTGTCACTTTATGAATTTACATATTATCAATAACATATTATTAATTACATCTTTATTCAAAGGGCTAAGTAAATAAATCCGATAAACGCCACAACATAATAATACATCCAATGCACAACGTGTGCTCTATTCCCCATTATAATTTTATACACGCTCAAAGTATACTGAATTCCTGGTTTAAAATGTTTCTTTCCACACATGTACACCCTTTCAGATAAATGCCAGACCATACACAATCAATGAATCATAGCAATGAACGTTTAGTCAGTTGTTGATCTATGTATTCCACCTCATTAACTAACCCAAGTAGAATCGAGTTTGACGGACAATGAAGACGAATATCCCAGTTCAGTAGTTGAAAGTAATGAGATACCGCCTTAAAACTACATGAACTCAAATGCTATACCCGCCCTATTGCAACGTATGGTTTACACTTAAATCTAATTTGTTATTTAGTCTTTGCCTCCATAATGTTCACTGTCACATCAATTGTATTGAAACACAAAAGGCTGATTTCGAGTGGACTTCATAAGACTAACACGTAATGTGTTTATCCATACGGAAAGACCTGAGAGCGGAGTGAGGTGGAGGGGGGGGGGGGTTAGTATCATAGACGGTTGAAACAGCAAAATTATCTCCGCCATCATAGATTATAATACTATCTTTCTTCGATTAGTTTATTTATACATATACATCCAAAAGTGATGACATTCATTGCGTACAGAATTAAATGCCCAGTAGGACCGTCATTTGTGCTTAATGGAAAGTCTTTATGCTGATTTCAAAATTGAATAGCGTGCAGATGGATGAAACACTTCACCGTGATATTTCAATTTCGTCTTATACGTACTATCATTCTTTTAGAAAATAATGTTGTGTTCTACATTTTCGAACTTTGCAGAGGACTTACATTTCAAATAAAATGAAGTTCCAATGTTTCCTTCACTTGCTATCCTGGCTACTTAACGACGACCATCAATATTTTAAGTCTATCAAACTTAAATTTACACTCTGTAATTCCCGTTAGCTCGATCTATGATTGGTGGGTGCATTTTGGTTCATTGAATATACAGATTGGCCTTACAAAAACTACATTGCAAACATTCTCACGTAAAAGACATTGTATATATATATATATATATAGAGAGAGAGAGAGAGAGAGAGAGAGAGAGAGAGAGAGAGAGAGAGAGGGAAATAGGTGTGAGAGGATAATTTCTTGCAACGAGTGAATGGCAGATTTACTAAATATACCAGTATTCACTCGTAGCAGACAAATTTTCATTATATTTTAAGCTCAAATGTATTGGTTAGCACTATGTACTTTGTAACAGATTGAAGTAGTATATTTCTTAGTGGATGCCACACAATGCCCTTGGTCAACTGTTTATATTCTGCTGTGTTTCGTGATTATTCACAGAGAAAATATAAATAGTTACATAATTCTAATTTTAAAATTAGAAATAAAATAGCAAATTTAGAAACGAAAATAATTCCTGCCTTGCTGGCATTCAACTCGATTTGTCGATATTTCTATTACGGTTGACGACCATTTTATCCTCTGGACCACGCATATGATATTGTGAGTCAGGGAAGGTATGACCAAGTCATATCTCTAAGCATACTTTTTCTATGTTGTTTTTATGTCATCCATATACGAGACGGTGTTTAGTGTCCAGTCACCATTGTGAAGATGAAAATCAAATAAGTTTGTCTCTAGCGTGTTTAAGATACCAAATAACGTGAAGATCACTCAACAATCACGAATGTATCAACATTAGTTAAATTATATCTGCTTTACATTTTAGAACAACAAAATTAGATTTCATTTAAGATCAAAACATGCATATAGTTTAACTTGTTAAGGTCTACTATGAGACAACATTTAACCACTGAAAGGAAGTACTTTGCCATGTACTGAAAATGTATCATATTAAGTGATAGTAAACATCTGTCTGGTCCATCCCTGAAAATTAACAACTTGTGAATGGTATAAAACTGAAACAACATATTTCTAATACTGAAAATGTACAACTTTCTAGTGTCAATACCTAACTCAGTTGTCAAACTTGATAAAGATAGAGGTGCGTTCAACCTCCTGATTTTCTGCACAAAGTGCATTTCAAAGTCGTCTTCTGCCTCCTAATGTGTTCCAAAGTGCTTCTCTCTAGACCGCTAAGGGCAAGCACTTGAACCAGCATGGTTTACTATTTATTCTTGTTATTTCTGTGTACGTATTATAAAATAGATCCGTTGCGTGTACGTAGTGTAGGATCCGTTACTACATTCTAACTTCAATATCAACATTCTATAAGGTTGGTATTCTACCAAATGATTTCAGCTTAACAAGTTGATTTACATGAACGGGGCAATTGGTACAAAAGAGATCGAAATAAACCCATTTGACATAGCTACACGTAGTCGATGAACAATCTAATCAAATATAAGATAGATGTACAACATCTTTAGACCTTACAGTCATCTATGACATTTTAAACATTTGTATAATCTTCAATGGAAATTATTTTTAAAAACAAAATCTTACCTGTAATGCAACGTAGCTCACGCCAATTAAAAATGGAAGTTTGAACGCTTCCCTATACCTGTATTATATCTCTAATTATATCCCATTGTTCTATGTAGTCGCACTGTTTACGATTTGAATACGACTGGGCTAGGACGGTAGAGTGCACTACAACATTACCAAAACTAAAATGTGGCTGTCTTCTAGCAGATTGCCTTAGGACATTACAAAAACAAAAAAGGGGATGCCTTCTAAACATCATATAAATGCACATCAATGCAAACGCCAGAAATTAACATTACTGTTCTGAACGTTTCACTAAAATTGGATTGGAAAATTACAAGTTATTATTGTTATTTTCTGTTTACGTAATGTAAGAGAGATTAAAGCTTGTGTTTTTATCAGTTCCTACTTTAGAAAGGAATACTCTAATTTCATTATCTACATTAATAAGTTGATTTACATGTACGGGATAATTTATTCCAAAGAGATCGAAATATAACACATTTACCAAAGCAACACTTGAACAATTAATAATCTAATAAAATATAAGATAGCTGTATATATTAGTATGCGATTATTAAAGAAAGAACCTGTTAACCAACGTAGCTCTCAGTCAATCAAAAATGGAAGTTTATACGCTTTGCGAGAACCGTATCATATCACTGATTATATCCCATTGTTCTATGCAATCACACTAATTACGATTTAAAATATGACTGGGTTAGGGTGGTAGAGAGAATTAGAACATTCCCAAATCAAAAAGGAAATGTCTACTTATTATCGTATCAATACAAATCAGTGCGAACTTTTGAATTTAACATTACTTTTCTGAACATTTCATGCAGGTGTATTGGAAACGAACAAGTCAGGAATATTTCAAACTGAATTATCGGAACTGCTATTACAGGTGAAATGAGATGCTTTATCAGATACAGAACAAAGTTAATACTAGTTGACTTTAGCTAAACTAAGCATTCATGTATGCTTGCATAGTCTATATATATATATATATATATATATATATATATATATATATATATATATATATATATATATATATATATATATATATATATATGCAAGAAGCAAAAGAGAGACAAGACAAACAAAATCCCAGAAAAATCGTTGAGGCTACAAAACCTTATATTACTATTTCTGCATATTAAAAGCCTGAATTTTGTTTATGTTTCAACTAGTTTACTTCAACTTAATGCTGATGCTGAACAGTATTTCAATATTTCAAGATTTTATACATGAATATAATGACTACCATTGAAGAGGTTTTTTGAAGAATACAAGAAATAACCAGTTTGGGAAGAGATCCTTGAAACTTATAAGGATATCGAAAGCTAGGCGTAGACATGGCTTTGTAGGGGTGCCTGTGGGAATCACAATCTTACATAATCATTACGGGAACAATAATTACACAAATTATAAACAAAATTAGCCCAATGCTTTCTTATTCACACTCACTCACTCCGATATAAGAACACTACAAAACAATACTAAAATGCCTGAAGATACAATTGATTTACAGTGCTTAATGCTGCATTCAAGCGATGTAGCAGTTTTGTTGTGTGCGTGTCTGTATATGTGTCTGGGTCTGTAGAATGTTGCTATGACAAAAACACAAAAAACGATTGTACTTTTCCCAAAATTGTGTATACACTTCGCATATTGCCATGTAAAACATCTCCAGGAAAGACACTTAAACCAGATATATTATTAATTATTATTAATTATTATTCCAGATATATTAAGTATTATTATCCTTACCATAACCAAATTATTGAATCTCAACTCTATTGGTCACATTTTCATTTTTTTTAGTGTCCACGGATCTATCAGGCCGTGAGGCATACAGACATGACTCTGCCAAGTATTTATATATGTATTTTAATTACAAATTACTTAATTTATAAATATCATACTAATAATTTTTTATTTTCACTTTAGTATTCTCGTGTGTCTAAACTCTCTGATGAGACACACAAATATGACGAAACCAGAACTGCTAGTAATCTACTTCGATGAAAACATGATCTGAAGTGAAAGAGAACCTTGCTAGACATGTTGGGTCGAAAGTGAAACTAGGTGACGAGACGGGTTCCGGGTACGGGCAGCAACCACAAAAGAGTTTGCTGTAATAAAATAATGAAATTATTTTACTAAACTTAAGTTGTCGGGAAGACTGATGGAGTATTTTGCTTCCAGAATGCTAATATATGTTCCAGCATAATTGGAAAACAAATTTAATATACGAAAACAAAATGGCTAACACAGTTCTCTTCGTTGGTTTAATGGATCGAGATATAATGATGAGTGG
Organism: Sinohyriopsis cumingii; assembly: GCA_028554795.2. NCBI lineage: Eukaryota > Metazoa > Mollusca > Bivalvia > Unionida > Unionidae > Sinohyriopsis > Sinohyriopsis cumingii. The sequence continues at coordinate 83,745,818 of CM068833.1, forward strand.
GGTCAATAAGTTAGAGGTCACATAAGTTTGCAATTGTACGTCTCATGTGCCCGCATCTATCTGTGAATTAGGGTAAAAGCTGATGCAATGTAAGCGGCCAGGAGAAAAATAACAAGGCACTATACAGTTGCAAGTATAACATCTGTGAAATTAGACCTGATGAACATCTGCAAACCAGAATAAAGATTTGGGCACATAGCAAGACGAGGAATGTCTTCTCATATATAAGAGGGGAGACTAGACAGATGCTAACTGAATAATACCTAACAACTCTGGAGCAAATGCATACATTTTTAGACATTTGTCACCTTGTGGGAAAATTTGCTGAAGCTTGATGCTTCATGTATACACATATCTCCTTATAGTTAATTCGTAGTCAAGAACACCTGAGATAAAGTCAATGCGTATGATGTAAGATTACAACTTAAGACCGATTCTGGACACAAAGAAACTGCCTGTCTGTTGTTTAATCACTTCGAAACGACCTATCCACGGTAAATTCAAAGGGAATTCTACAACCTGGACAACGAGTTAGAGACTCCGGTTTTTCTTTTGCAATCAATCAACGACGTCACGACCAGCTTGAAAGTGATTCCGGGCTTTGGTAAACGGAAACAAATAATGAGTAACAAGTAAGTGATAAATTACCTAGGGCAGTTTTCAAAGAGACCAGGCCGTATCCAATTAAATCTGACAGATTCAAATCTAGGGTGGATTCTCAATAAACAACCGTTTCTATTCGGACTAAATCCATTTTTTCAATCAGTACAGGTTTTAACCTCGCCAGGAGTTGTGGCATTAGACTGTACTCCGATTAGACGAAGTTGTGCACTCATTAAAAGGCGAGAACGAATTGTAATGAAATTCTAGGTTTTTACTTCTGAATAAAGGCTTCTTGAAGAAGCTATCCGGTTGGGTGTTAGAATCGACATCCGAGGATCGGATACCAGGAAAGAGATGTGGTAATCACGTGGTAGCAGTTTATTATTATGACAGCAGATGATGACAGCAGTTTATGTGGAGGCGCAATGCCGGAAGGAGCACGTGATAGAGAGTAACGAAAGTGTCGCAAGTATGGATCTAAAAGTGCCAACATAGCACGTAGTCTAGGGTACCGGAAGTGCAAAGGAGAAACTAAAGGCAAACAGTGATTGACAGATGAGTAACAGAGACAACACTGAAAGGAAACACTCTCACTTAAGACTTTTATTTCATATGATGAAATAGCAATTGGAAACTGTGAATACGTCACTGATTGTATTTGTTCGAAGGAAAATGCAATTGAGAAATTTGTCTATGTAATTATTAAATACACTTTATATATTTTATTAAATTGTTATACCTTTCACCTAGAGTTATTTATATACCTAGACCGTCGGCATTGCTGACTGGTGGCTTGGAGCTATTTAAATTTCAATTGCCCACCTTCTCTGGTATTAGAAATAATACCGTATGAAGTACGTGACAACCATTCTTGTTTGTGATGGTTAATCTAGCTGTAAATAAATATTATTCATATATCTTCAAGATCATACTGTAAGAGAGTAATTGTATATATATTCAGACCACTTGCGTATAAAAGTTAAAGTTTAATATGTTGACTTTATATGGACACATACCTATATTTAATACTTACCATCTCTTCATCGGTATTGAATACACGTTTGGCTGGATGGTTTAAAATATAAATAAAGTGCATATCCTGATTATGTTACCAGGGTGTAACGGCTTGGTAGAGTGTCATTTGATCATCTGGTATAAGTCAATTTTCCTGATTTGGATTTTTGAATGAAGACTATAGGGTTTCGTTAGTTATAACTTTTTACTTTATTTGTTTCCGTATACTAATCTAAAAATCAATGAAACAAGTATTTGATGACGCAAAAAAAAAAAAAACAAACAAAAAAAAAGGAAAATTATATGCATGCATGTTATACAAGGTAGTCTCCTCTATAAGACATTTGGCCTTGTTAAGGAAAGGTGACATATAGTGACATGCCAAGTCAAACAATGATCACTGGTTGTAAAGGAGACAGAATACCATAAGGGTATAACATTCATTTATGTATATATTAACTTCAAGAATACATCCAAATGTCAAGTGTTCCAGACCTGTTTTCTGATTTTTTTATTTTATATAAATATTTGCTTCAAGAAGATATGTGGCGTACATATGTACACAAAATGCACTCCAAACTTTTTCCTAACTGTAGATACTTCATAGACTGTACCGGGTGTATACATGTGAGCTTGCATGGTGTTGATTTGTGAAGTTTTCTTCCATTACCTTTGAACAAACAACAAATGTAAGCAAATCGTTATGCAGCTCAGTATGTATTTCATTCATTCACAAAAGGTTTAGCTACACAAATAAATAAATTATATACATTGCTTACCTACCCTGCTTACTTGCCTGGTACATTATGACCATATTTCATTATCTATCTATCTATCTATCTATCCATCTATCTATCTATCTATCTATTTATCTATCTATCTATCTATCTATCTATCTGTCTGTCTGTGTGTGTGTGTGTGTGTGTGTGTGTGTGTGTGTGTGTGTACAAACATATATCTATCTATCTATCTATTCACAATCATCTTTACATATAGGTAAGTTGATTGTTTTCTTTTTCAGTTTCTATTTTTCTTCAGATTCATTAAATCTCTATAATACACACTTATGATTTAAACATGAAAGATTGTTTTAATGATGAAAGTAGAGCACTACAAAGACTTGGATAGCTACGCCATACACATGAACGCTTAGCCATTTACATACCTGCGAGTGCAAATTAATGTGGAATAGAAACTAAGCGGAATAACGAACCAACAAGAGGTAGTTAAAATATTTTAATATATTTATAGTTGATATAAACCATTAGTCTGCTTTATAAACAGAACCTCTCTCTCTCTCTCTCTCTCTCTCTCTCTCTCTCTCTCTCTCTCTCTCTCTCTCTCTCTCTCTCTTCATCATTTGGTCGTTTTGACTTAACTTTTACCAACATTCGTAAGTCCAGAGACATCGCGGGATGCCACAAACGAAAATCATCTACGCTCGTCATTTCATAGATTTTAGCCCATATCTTGCTTCGATAGTCCAGAGAGAGAGAGAGAGAGAGAGAGAGAGAAAGTCCTTTGGACATTTTCATATTTAATTAATTATAATCGATTCTAGAACATTAGAATATGTTTAAGAAACAACAAAAACAATAAAACATTAAATACATCACATTATATCTACCACATAACCGAGAACATTACCGTATAATGTCGACATGGTTAGCAATTTTGTATCATTGGTAAACATTGTAGATAAATCCCAAGGAAAGTGCACACATATCGTTACGACGAGCCATATTCTTGTAGGTTACTCGGTGTAATTTCTATTTCAAGGTTATAATCCAGCCCAAATTCTTGTTCTCTCTCAGTCCACATTTCTGCGTAGTTTGTCCGTTAAGCATGGGGGAGGGGGAACATAAAGCAGAAAGGATTGTGATGAAAATATGTATCATATTAAATTCATTTAGAAAACGGTATTTTTAATACTTTGTATAGTTATTTTCATACGTCACTAATAATTAATGTGTGGAAATTCATCATTAATCTAGAAACAGTCGCAAACGGTCGCGAGAATGTTTATATATGTGTATTGTTGCGCCATGGGCGGATCACAATTTGATATACCAGTAGTATTGGTGTATCAAATTGCATTATACCAACACTTTAAAAGCCATGTTTTTTTGTAATGTGTGTGTGTGTGTGTATATATATATATATATATATATATATATATATATATATATATATATATATATATATATATGCATACACCTATCTTACAGTGGTCATTATATGGGAAAATACTTTAATTTTAACATATGTTTGTACAATTTGTTTCCAAACTGGAAGTATGGTTTTCGATAATAATATAAAAATGCCGTTTAAAGCTTAGAGCAATTGTGTTTTCTCCACCTCTTTGTTTTTTCCTCTGACATTACTGGTGGTTCATATATCAGATAAGTAAGAAAAGAGATCACATGAGCGTACTAAAGCAAATTCTGGGAAGGACTTTATATATTTTGCTTAAATAAATCTTAAAACGCCAACTTCTCTCTAGACGAGAAACATCCTTTATGTATCAATTTAAAAAAAAAACAACCTAATTCTCATCTCTGGGCATTTGCTCAAATTTCCGGTGAACAGATCTCGCGCAAATTCGCATCTGGGTTTTAGTGTTAATATTTACTTCCTGGTTCAATGCATGTTAACGTTGTTGAAGGAGTTGGGATTTTTGTAAATTATTTCTTTGATTAATTTATTTTAAAGTATAGCTAGTTTCACAATCTATTACGTGGAAGAGAAACAACAATGAATAAGATATAATGTGTTTGCAACGTCTTGCTGATGGGGAAAAATTACGTTGGGGAATTTCTTGAGACTTTATGTTCTAGAGGCAAGTTGACACGTTGGGTAGCAGACGATTTTGGACGTGTGGGACAACTTCTTGCAAAATTGGAAACTTGGATTAAGATGCAGAGTTTTTTAAGGTATACATTTCAATCTGTTATATAATGTATTTATCTGTATGATTCTAAAAGATACATAGTAAATCGGATTTTCTGTGTTACAGGTTCAAGAAGGTCATGGTGGGTCTTCATGTTGACATTTAGAAATCACAGTTTCATATGCATTTCGAGTCGAAATGACAGATATTTTTGTACACTTTATGATATCATTTTTCTTAATTAAATTGCGATCGTTCTTTCTTGATACAAAATGGATTTTTTTAACCCAAAATAACATGTGATCCAGTCTTTACAGAAATGACGTATGATTGTGCAAAATTACCTGACACCCAGAATTGGCCAACATGGTGGTAGTTTTTTTTTTTTTTTCCAGGAAGGTTGGCTTACAAAGTAAAAACGTTGAAAATAGTACTCGTTTAATCCTCTATAAAATCATATTAATTGGCTTACGTGAATCATACCTTGTCCACCGTGAGGGATAACACGAGATTCTCCTGGTAATTGATTTTCCAATTAAGGTGAACTAGACCATGTCTGGATATTCTACGTCGTAATAAGTGTGGTATGCATTTCATAGCATATCGTAGACTACAAAACGTTATTAAATGCATGCCACTTATTACAGTATATTTTCATTTCCAAAATAAGGATGTAGTATCATTATACTGCACAAATAAATAACGAGGCTGAGAAAGAAGTCGTTATTAGATAAATGAATATGGCGGAGGATATCCAACATAGGCATAGATCTATTTAATCACCTTAAGCCTCCTGGAAATAGAAATTGTTCAGAAGTGAAGAGTACCTATTATATCCATTGAATTAGCTGAATACAAATCTTGAGGTAAGATGGAAATAAATATACATGATCAAAAGTAGTCCTACAATGTAAGACATAACACGCGTTTTTGTTTTAGTGCTATGTCTTACTATCCAAATAACAGCCTTGTATAGCGTGTTCTGATGTTGTTTCAGGAATATTTCACACATTTGGCAGCATATATCAACGCTCTTCCACTAATTTATGTGTAATTAATATACTTACTGTGCTGTCTTTATCCTGGCAGAATGAAAATATGACACTAGCAAATGGATGCATTTTCATATTCCATTGACATACATTTGAATTTGTTGCAATGCAGCGGTAGTCGAGGTGTGCCTAAGTATGTTTAAGTAGGTTCATGTTGCGGATATGTTTCTTGAATGAAACGAAATGTTGCTTTACAGTTCCAATGGGCATAATATATATTTATTCGTTTTGTTAAATAATATTTCAACTTAACCCGATTTCTGCATTCCAGGCTTTCATCGCTTTCCAGCCAAGTGAAATGTAGGCCAACGAAACTTGAAAACAGATCAATTTCTTTTGTGAGAATTTGAATTTATTAGAGAAAAGACATCGGGGTAAGTAATAGCATTATTGACTGTTTCTTTTTTTTTTTTTGTTGTATTACTGTGAACATCATTCCTCAAAGTGCCTCTTCTTTATGTAGCTGTTATCATCCAGATATTCTAATCTGCATTAAAGATTGCATCAACATTCAACCAGAAAAAGAAAAAAATAAAAATATCTCATAAACACAGCAATGAACATCAGCTTGAACATGAACTTAGCTTGTAGGAGTATTTAAGAGCAATCAGCAACCATTACAAGTCAGCCACGGGAACACTGAAGTTTGAAATTTCTTGCTGCATTAGAGTGGTTGTTTTGTCATTGACATGATACTAAGAAGACATTCTCCATTCATCGCAAAATAAAGTGATTCAAGGGGAAAAACCCAGAGAGTTATTGATAGCCTGTACAGCCAGTCTCTTCAGTGGTCACCAGTCACTGATTGTGCGAAAGGAATTTAAAATGCTTGTGGATTTGATAACAAAAACATCTTTTTCAGAGAATTGTGAAATATAGTCCTTTTCCTTTTGTTATTGAATTTTCACATACTGTTTCATATTATTTCATCAAAATGGCTGAAAGAAGTTTATTTTCATTACTGTCTCAGAATGTTAGTGATGTTCATTCTGACACTACAAAGAAGCAGAATGTTCATAACAATTTTGAGAAGGAGAATACGCCTCCTGAAGTTGTAAGAAATATTTAGCATCATGTGCCAATTACTTTATTAATTGCTTATAATATACTTTGCTTCTTATTTATTGTATCAATGTTACTTTGTTTAATTTCTAATATTTCAAGTGCCCTAATTCTACCAGTTAGTCAATCTGCATTTTTTTCTTATGAAGTTTCTTTTTTCCAGATCAATAATTCTAACTGTGATCTAAATTATAGCACACACGAATTTGCCTTGCCTTGCAAATTGCATATGTTTTCCACCCATGCACTTTCATTGGCAGCTACTGCACATTCTAATAGACACAGTTTGCAACAAAATTTGTTAATTATTGTCCCTATTTTCTTGAAGGAAATAATAAGATCCAAACTCTTAAAAGGAGGATAATATTATACTTTGGGAAAAGACTATATTTTATGCTGACTGATAATGCCCCCCGCCACCACCACCACAACCATTTAGTCATACAAACATTTTTAGGGATTCATCTTTTGCAAATCACATTTGTGTTTTCATGTGACAAAGTATGACTTGGCAGGCATAATGATGGACCATAACCTGTTGAAAATCATATAGTGTACAGTCATTTTCAGTTGTCTTTTAGAAAACTCTAAGTGTAAGAAAATGGCAATAATTGTAGTGAAAGGTTATTCACTTGCATTAGACATGAAGCTATGATGTATGCAGGGATTAGATATGAAACTATAATGTATGCTTAGATTAAACGTGAATATGTAATGTAAAATCCAGTCATGAATAATCATATGGTTCTGCTCAACATCATGCATTATCACTCATTTCTGCTCATTGTCATGCATTATAATGCAGTTATGCTCAACATCATTCATTATCACATATTTAAACTCAGTGTTATATATTATCACTCAGTTCTGCTCGGTCATCAGGTTATCCATTATGATACAGTTCTACTCAGTCATGTATTATCTCACAGTTTTACTCAGCATCATGCATTATCACACAGTTCTGCTTAATGCCTCTTTTCATCTAACATGTTTTGTTCTAAAAATCAAATTTACTGTTTGAAAGCCATTATCGATCACTTTGTATATACACACAGTAAAATCAAAATATGAAAAATGTTAAAATTCTTGTTGAAGTACAGTGTGTATGCATGTAATTTTACACGTTTTCAAAATGTTGGTGCTTTCTATCCATTTATAGTCTTTTATACTGTACATATACTTTGACATGGATTATCTAGCTTCATTCAAAATGCCAGACAAAATATGAACAGGCATAACTTTTAAAATTAAATAAATACACTCTGTAATGTATGTAAATATTTGCCTATACTTGAGAAAAAGAATCTAAATTATTTTCAATGTGGAATTTTAAGACAGCAGTAAATATGAAATATTCTTTTTGTTATACTTTTAGCACCAATGGGGGTATATGCCTGCTAGTTAGATAACAAAGATGTGGCCAAAGATCACGTTAATGATGAAGATGCTGGAGGTAGTTGTCTTGTTTTCATTTATCTTTTTTCATACAGACCAATTTTCAGGTAGTGTGATAAAAGAATTGCTTTTCCAGCAGTGATAGTAACTATATAGGTATTTGAGGTCACATACCCCAAGCAGTGATCCAAGATGCAGCTAAAATGATTTCATTTATGAGAATTCGTAAGTGAAAATTCTCAACTGATAACCAGTATAATTATAATGGATGTGATAGAAGTTATATAAGTAATATATGCAACATGTTATGCTAACATGTTTAGATGCTATTTAATTCACAGTATAACCCCATTTATATTGTCAGTCTGTATCTAAAGCTGCCATCTTTAAATATACCATTGTCAGGCTTGCACCCTCTTAGTAATCAATTTAATACATGATGTTACATCCTGTAAGTGACCAGTCTAATACATGGCATTCGACCTCAGGTAATACGGTATGGATCTGGATGTGGAAAATTTAGTTATCAGTATTATTTCTGTACAACGACCATCAGCAAAGATACAGACTGTAAACTGTCACAAAAACAATCTGAAGTTGCAGCTTGATATTTTGTTTAAGCCTCTTATAAGTGATTTTTTAAGCCAGGAGATATGGAGAGTATGATAGCAGAAGGAACATATTGTTTTGGTAGTATGTCCTTATGTCTATCTGGGACCCAGGGTGGCTGAGTGGGCTAAGGCACTTATCTTTACAGATCACTGACATCTCACCTATGTCCAAGTGGGTTTGAGTCTTGGTCTTGGCGATTGTGGGTATGTGAGAAAGCTTGCCAATAGCTTCCTGTGGGCCAGTTGTTCCTACCAGGAATTTCCCTGGTTCTTCCTCCGCCAGTTATATTGGCTGTAATGCATAGCCCATCATGTGCTGCAAAATGGTGCTAAACCCATAACAACAACAATCACATTAATTTTAGCACAGTAGCAATAACACTATTGAAACTGGATCCTTGAACCTTTACACAATGTATGATGGTCATGAGTAGATAACCTAATTAGATTTTTAGACCACTACAGCAGTTTATGCGCATTTGGCAACCAACCACCTGCACACTGTGAGCATGTTGTAAGAGGCATCTAATTGATGTAGGAATCATTGTGGCATCAAAATTACCCAAGATATTAATTGATTTGATTACTTATATAATGATGACAAAATGTCAGTATAGTAATAAGATATAATTAAATGAAAATGGTATGTGTTTTATTAAAACCATGGCTTGCTAAATAACTAAATGCTATGAAATTCAGGTAATGTACATGTATATGTAATATTCTGGCAGTGTTTGTGTCAAGTCACCAGTAATATAAAATGTTTATTTGTAATACTGTTATTTTCAATTCTTGTGTATATTAACTGTAGAAATGGAAACATATAAGTACAGTTTTAAAATTTTAATTTAAAATGATGTGATGAATTTTTTAATTAATTAAAATTGTAATTTTCCCCCCAACATTCAGTACTTAGAATCAGTTGGAGATGACTCTCATTATTGTATTCCTACAGCATATACAAGTTGCCGTGGAGAAGGTTTTTTTTCAATGCTTGTTAGAGAAAATATCTTTAAATTCTGTGCCAGCACATGGTAGTGACTGGACACAGGAAATGTAACATCCAGTATGTTATATGGCCTATTGTCATTGTTGTTGTGGGGTTTAACGCCATATTTCAGCACACGATAGGCTATACATGGCGGCCATTATTAATGGTGGAGAAAGAACCCGGGAAAACCCCGGAAAGAACCACCAACCCACAAGAAGCTACTGGCAAGCTTTCTCACACACCCACATTGGCTGAATCCGAGACTCGAACCACCGCAGGCAGCAGTGAGATGGCAGTGATCTGTAACAGAGACCGCTTTAGACCACTCGGCCAATCGGGGCCCCCTATTGTCATATGTGGATCCAGAGACAAACATATGGAAGAAGAAGCATATCACAAAACTGATATTAGTGGTAAAGATGAGGAGTCTGAACATTCCAAAAGAGCTTTTATGCCACAATGACCTTTGTGTGACTGTTGGTCACCTGATTCGTGAACCTCATTTCATCAACAACAGTAGACAGTACTGCAAAGGTTATGGGCATTGTATTGTCATGGAGACTTTCCAGATAACATGATACAGTTGAAATTGTGATATGGGATATTACAGGTATCATATTATGTCCTGTACCTCCCACCCACATCCATATAGAATCCTGCCTGGCTTACTGCTTGCATGGATGAAATAGAGGAGATTATTGATTGATGGTATGAATGCATATATTGATGACTATGTTGAGTAAAAAGGATATAGGAGGGTGGTCTTTATTTTACTAGGCCATGCTGATAGCACAGATCTGTCTTAAATATATTCCTTCTTTCCTTCCTTTCTTCATTGATTCCTTCCTTCCATCTTTCCTTTCTTTCTTCCTTCAGTTAGTCAAACAGTAATTTCACTTTATTTTAGAATGTTTTAATATTTAGTTATTTTGTTTTTCAATTTCTTTATATCTTCATATTCTGAGAAAACTATTTCGTCCAGTTTTAAAACACAACTACACATAGCATGCATCATGTTACCTACGGATTTCACTATGACAGTTTTCCTTTCTGTATCATTTATTTTTCATGGTGACTTTGAGCACTGTCATTTTGCACATGGACTAAGGTCATCTTTCTGTCTGTAGTGTTCCTTGGCTCCTGCTAAACCTGTACATTGGAGTGATTGCCCTTAGAGTCCAGCAGTCCTTTGAAGTAGTCAGACTTTCTGTTGTCATGATAAGTTCTGTACCTCAAATGACCCTCTACCATATTTCCTTGCTTTGCTACGTTTGTGGATGTTATGATACCAATGATGGTAAGTGCAGTCTTTATCTATTTGCTCCAGTGATCTCAGAGTTCTTGGTGAATGTATACCTCACGTGCATTTTACTTTTGTTTTCAGTGATGATCCCAGTCTGTTATTGAATCTGTGTATTGTTAAATGCACTCTTGCCTCAAAGTTTCTTGAATATTTAACATTTTTAAGAAACAAAACACTGATCTGGTCACATTTTCTGTGTGTTTGTGTTCAGCAAGTCTTTCTACAGCATCACAGGAGAGTTTTATTTTCAGGACTTCTAGCATGGGGTTGTGGTGGTTTGATGGCGAGAGATATTCCCCACCCCTTAAGTCTTTTAGTTATCATTATCTTGGAGATGATCGACTTCTTGGAGATGTTATTGCCTGGATCAAGCAATTAATAACATAAAATATGAAACAGAATAGAATAACATGAGCTGCCATATGCAAAATCCAACAATTTAATCAATTGCATAATCAAACTGACGTGAATGATTCGCTTTCTCTCAGAAATAGAGTTACAAATTACGCGAAATTTATCTATCTGTTCAGTTACTAATAGAAACAATTTTATCTTATGATCTAATGACGGATCAAACAGATTTTCAGCATAACAGCATTACCTAGTGCTTCCGGTCTTTCCCAAATCACTGCTTGTGGTTGGTCAATGTTTCTGTATCTCTTTTCCTTCTCTCTTTCTCTCTCTCTCTCTCTCTACACTAACCTCTTCTGGTCATCAGATCTTAGTTGCAAACTGCATTCTCTTTCCACAGTGCAGTCAGGGATGTAACGTTTTCGCTTTTCCCTTTAAATAAAAATATGTTTCAAGCCTAAACAATGTGTTAGGATTTTCTTCTCCTGAGATCAACAACTATTCTCTATCTCTCTCTCTCTCTCTCTCTCTCTCTCTCTCTCTCTCTCTCTGCATCAGCTTTTGTCTATCAAAATCAACAGAATTAGCTAATATCATTCGCCTAATACATAAAAAAAAATAAAACACCTAACTGTTGATAAACAATAGTATTGATTGTGTCTTTTCTAACATGACCGCCTAGTGATTAGAGCATCTGCCTCAGATGCGGGAGGTCGTGGGTTCGATCTCCGGCCGAGTCGTACTAAAGACTTAAAAAATGGTACTAACAGCTGCCTCGCTTGGTGCTCAGCATTAGGAGGTTAGTGTTAGGACTGGTTGGCCTGGTGTCAGGATAATGTGACTGGGTGGTAGATCATGTTACATGTCTGTGGTATGATGCCCCAGTGCTAGACACCACTATAAACTGTCACACTGCAGACATCGTAGCGATATGACTGAAAAATTGTTAAAGCTACAGTAAAAATCAAAATCACTCACACTTTCCTAGCACCCTCACATTCCTACTGAGAACATGTCATATTTAGCCCTCTTTAAATAAACCATCACACCTCGCTGTGACTATAAATTTGGCAGCTGAACTAGTCATGTGTTAACTCGATTCTCAATGAAGAGAATTCACAACTTAATCACACATAAATTAACATTTCATTGGCACAGACACATGTATCCATACATAGAACAATCAATCATCATCATAAATGATGCAGAACATTTAAGTCAAATTAATTAACTTGTCACAGTTCATATTGTAAGAAATGTATGAAATCTTTACGATATTTGATTCCTACTTCATAACAATCCTCTAAATCTGAACTCATTCATATAACAAAATATTATAAGACATCCTTACAACATTCGATCATAAAAAAAGATCAACTTATTGTTTCTGAACTCAAAGAAAAATTATGTATGAATTTAAAATGAATAAATTCAACAATATTTACAAACAAACATCAGTGAACATGCATTGCATGCAAATGAGACAACACCTTTGTTCCTGTCCGAGCTCTTACTCACTATCATCCGAAAATTCTCTCCATCTTTCTCTGGACACGGGTCTCACAGGTTTCCAGACCCCTATGTCTTATGGACTATTTACAGTGGGAGAATACCTTCTGCTCCCCCCAAATTCAAGACTTCCCCTTTGGTAGAAACACTTGGATGGATTAAATATTACCATGGGAGCTATTCTAAAACCCATGAATTCCTTCTGGGAACACACCACCTCATTTAGCTTGGCAAACAATGATTACTATTTTACCCGCCATAAATCTTATCAGAACCATCGAAGTCAGAAAATTCTTCCTGGTCTGCCTTAACTAATGGCTATTCTAGAAAATTTCACTTTATGACACCTGTTGCAAACAGACTAAAACTTCCTAAAATATTCACTGGTTCATGTCACTTTGGACACTTTACTACTTTGACCTCACGTTAGCATTGCCCTCTATTTGTCTGGCTCTATCTGTTATCAAGCAACCCCTAATTAAAACTGAATTCATGCCCCAAACGGAAAATATGTATTATTACAGTTGTCAAGCTATAGCGATCCTAGTCAATACATCAAACTTAATGGGTGCATGTTCAGGGTTTTCTTTTTTTTTGCAGGCCTCGAATTGCATGGTAGCACACCAGCCAAAGTGTTATTGCTATGCTGGACGTCATTACAGATTTCCTCCTGAGTCAGCTGCACCAATTGCCGTGGAGCTTTCACTTGAATGGGTGTATTGGAGTGTTGGTGAGTTGTATGAAATGGATGTCTCATTTTAAATTGTGTTTTTCTTCTCCCCTGATTTTTTTGCCTGATTTTCTATTTCCTTTAGATTTTATTGTAGGCATGTTACTAGCAAACAAATGTCTATAAATTGCAGCAACTTTAGCAACTTTCAGATAAAGCGACGTTGCTTGAAGTTGTTGGTGAACGAATGAGAGTTATTGATGCCCCAGTAGAAAACATGTAATTAAATCACTCATGATATTATAATGTCATATCATCATGTTAGTGTCAGTCTGACTCCTGGACAGATTAAAAATCTGCAGTCAATATCAAAAGAGAACTGTGAAATAAAAATAGCACTAAAAGAAAAACAAATTGCAGGTGGTCAAAATAAATTACCACTGACTCGACGTCAGCTCAAGCATTTCAATAATGCCAAACGATCAAATACCGGTGTTAAACTTAATCTTTCTGTGGGTGCTATTAAAGATGCAGTCAAGACAGGTGGTATATTTCCACTTCTTGCATCTATACCAGCATTAATAGCTGCTGCAGTCCCAGCTGTTGCAAAAGCAGCTGCACTTGGTGCTGTTGGAATTGCCGCTGGGATGGCATTAAAGAAAGTAACAGGAAAAGTGACAGAAACTTCCCCAAAAAAGGGAAAGGGTCTAAGACTGCCAGGAACCCCTCATTGGTGCAGAAAGGGTCTGAGACTTCCAGGAAGACTACATGAGACGTAAAATATCTTCTTCATATGTCCAATTTTGATTTAATTGATGCTGCAAAAAAAAATATCAAGAACTTCAGAGGTGTTATTATGTGTGATCAGTTACCAAAACAACCAAACAATATTGAAATCGGTATCATTAATCTCGATAAAAGTTTTGGTCCAGGTACTCATTGGGTTGCATATGCGATTGATCCATGTGGAATTTTTTATTTTATTTGTATGGACTGGCACCACCCAAAAATTTTTTTAAATATGTTGGCAGAGTGCAAAGCACTCATCTTCAAAACACTCCCATCTGGTATTCAATATTACCAACACAGACATTGACCGATATGCCAATATGTGGCCGTGAAGTAATTACTGTACTCGATGCTGTGTCATCATCAACAACAACAACTCAGAAAGTCGTGCACGAGTATACAAGTAGATGGTATAACCATCCACCGTCGTTTTAAACAGAACTTAAAGTATAATGGTAGATATTTATGGAAGATCTTCTCTGAGTAAGACTCAGTAAAACTCAGCAAGGCAACATATCTAAATATGCAACCCTCGATGAGGTCAAGGATGAACTCGCTAATCTTTTGAGTCTTGCAAATGTGGACCAAAATCAAGTCATTGTTTTTCAGGATAAACAAGGATGATTAAAGAATGAGCAATATCCCATTGACAGATGTTATTATGTGGGTTCCAGATGCGACCAAAGATAACTTAGTGGTGTTTACTAAAAATCGGTAAAATTAAAAACTCAGAGGAATCAGTTCTGTCAGTCAAGGGAGAAATTGCTGGACGTATCAGAAAAATTCGGGATATTTTGTGTGGTTATCTCAATATAAGTCAGAATACAATTATTAATGTGAGAGAACCAAAATCAGGTGATGATGTGGTAACAAAAAGAGAACTAGACAGCAACAACAACATGATCAGAACTGAGATCAATGATCGTTTATTAACCGCAGGTGATACAATGACTGGTTCTCTCAATTTGACTAATAATAAAATTACTATTCTTGGAGAACCAGAATCAAGTGATGATGCTGCAGCGAAGAAATATGTCGATGATAGCAACATTTCGATGATGAACTCGCTAATGACAATCAATGATTGAATGACCACATATAGATCTGAATAGTCTAATCATGTACAAACATTTTAAAATTTTTGAAGAAACATAAATAGAGTCATTTATGAATTTTTGGGAAGTCCACCATTCATCGGTATTAAGCTCTCTGACATACATTTTTTTACCAACAGTGTAGTATATACGGTAGCATCTGGATCAACAGTATGGTCACCACTTTACTGGATGTGTGTTAGTCATGTTGGATCAAAATGAGAAGGGAACATTCGTGGTGGAACCTGAAGAAAAAGGTAACCACGTGTTGTATTATTGGTGCCTTGAATTAGTCACTAAACTACCGCCTACTTAAAATATAATGAGCTCCCAATCAACGTTCAACATTACAGATACAATCAAGCATGTGAGTGGCAAACCAAACTGAAAATATTGTTGACGACTATACAGCAAAAGTAAAAAGATATCGCAGACATGTAATTGTCGTTGATATAATTGTGTATTCAGCATCCGCTGTTATCGTTGGAACAGGCATATTGCTATCAGCAATAACAATGACATCACCACCAGTTTGAACAATTTGTGTTTCAGCTGCAACAACAATTGCTTGTGTTCTTAAATATCGCAAAAGGATATCTATGTGTGCAAATACAAAACTGCATGAGTATACAATAAACATTATCCAAATTATCTTCATTAATATCATCACATCTTAGTGATGGAATAATATCAGTTACAGAGTTCACAGAAATGATTAAGATTTATAACAAGGCGATGACTGTGTCAGAATCTTCAACTGATTTATAAATAATGTTGAACGAATTACTACAACAGAAGGTCACTGATGCAATTCCATAAAAAACAATGAGGATATGAGCAAGCTTAACCAATTCTGAGTTCACCATTATTTACGAGTATATCATAGTTGGCCAAATATTAGATCAAATTCATTCGGTGGGTTGCAAGCAAATAATTCACTGGTATTTGCAAACAAAAATAAACCAGATGGAACCCCCGATTGGCAAGTTGTTGGTATTCCTACAGGTAATTATCAAATTGAACAAATCAGTGATGAATTTCAGTGCAGAATTAAATCTGTTACGGGAAAAGAATCAAAATCGCTATTATGGTTCATGAACCAACATTATCAGCCATGATAAAAATAAAGTCTCTAGATTATGCTGTGGATATATATCAATCTTCAATCTGAACTCTATTAGGACGGCCAGAGATACCACCTGTTTATCAGGGACCTCCAGAACCCGAACGTGTTGATTTCTCCACTGACAAGAAAATATTTTTAAAGCTTCTGGAATATTGAATAAAATATCCATGAAATCTTGTGGAATCTACTTTCATTGCATCCGATGGTACAAAGCTTCCTGTAATAAAATTCTAGTTTGATTATGAGTGTGGTGAAATAGTATTAGATAAAGAACACAATACATTTTCAGACGACATCGAGTCAGAATAAAAATATGTGTTCGCTCAACTGCAAAAAATTGTTTTCAAGTGTCACCCAATATTACAGCGATAATACAAAACAGGTTATATCTGATCTTGAGTTTGTCAATAAAATTATCATTGAAAATGTAATTGATCATACTTATAAAATAACTGGTCATATTGGTGAAGTAATTAATGTCTTCAAAATTAAATAATTATTCCTGGATGCATATAAAATAACCGAAGCAGAATTACCAACATTTGTAATACCAGAATTTACCACAGATGAGCAAAAAAAGAAGTGATATTATCGATAAATACTTGCCACAAATATTAGCTGCATGGAAAAAACTATAACAACGGCAGGTATTTTCAAACATAACAATGATCCACATGGTGGAGGCCGTCATATTTCACCAGAAATTGTTAGTATATCCTCAACGATCATAGTTAATCATGTAATGCAATAGATGGCAGCTATCAAATAGATCCTGAAAAATCCAGTCAGGCTCAGCAGGGATATATTTTATATACATTTACACCTCAAATACCTCCTGGATATTTGATTGTACAAGAAGCAATTAATCCGGTCTATTTGCGTTGTTTTAATCCGCAATTATCAAGGATACATTTCAGACTTATTGACCAATCCGGACACTTGCTTGATTTGAGATATGAAGTTTTGAATTTGAATCTGTATGTAAGATTATAGATCTTCCCGTTAGTGATTGACTTTCATTCCTGATTACTAATCGGGAAATAAAATATAACATAATTTATATTTTACTGGTTCTTGTTCAGATTTCAGGTAAATGTTACTCAAAATAATGAAATTAGTTAGATTTTGTAATTTGATGGGATAAATACTATTCAAAATAACGAAAATCAGTCAGATTTTATAACCGATGGGGTAAATGAAACTCAAAATAACAGAAATCAGATTTCATCAAATTGTTGGGGTGAATAATACTCAAAATAAAAAATCTCATTGAAAACAGAAAAAGTAAAAAGTTATATAATAATAATAATAATAATAATAATAATAATAATAATAATAATAATAATAATAATAATAATAATAATGATAATAATAATAATAATTTCATCATTGACTTTGTCAAGGAACAAATATATAGAACAGAATTTATTTTTAGTGATTCTTGTCTAGATTTCAGGTAAATGGTGCTCAAAATAGTGAAAATCAGTCAGATTTTATTATTTGATGGGGCAAATGATACTCGAAATTGTGAAAATCCTACTGATAAAAGAAAATTGTAATAAATATTGTTATCAGAAAATTATTATCAGAAAAAAATATTATCAGAATAAATATTATAATCTAAATAAATAATATTATTAGAATAAATCTGAATGAGAAGAATTATTATTATCAGAATAAAAATAATTTTATTCTGCGCTGATTATTGAATTTGCTGGGGTTAATAGTACTCAAAATTGTGATTATTGATCAGATTTCATAATTTGACAGGTAAATGGTACTTGAAATTGTGAAAATCAGTCAGATTTTATAATTTGATGAGGTAAATGATACCAAAAATAATAATTATAGGACTGGTTTCATAATTTGTTGACGTAAATGATACTAAAAATAATAATTATAGGACTCTTTTCATAATTTGTTGAGGTAAATGTTCATCATCATCATCATTGGCGACTCGGTCTCGAAAGACCATGCGAATAGCGCCCTTGGGGTGTTGCCTGTCTCTGTTGGCAACGTCTGCTGTGGCTGTGCAGGCCTATACGTGAGTGACAGTCCCTACTGCAGTTGGTGCAGACATACTGGGAAGTCTGCATTACTGTGGTTGTTGTTGCGTTCTTCTTTCTCTTACGTTTCTCTGCCACCAACTGGCCTCTCCTCGCATCAGCGACTGATATGCCATTGTTTA
The DNA here is from genome assembly GCA_028554795.2 of Sinohyriopsis cumingii. Lineage (NCBI taxonomy): Eukaryota > Metazoa > Mollusca > Bivalvia > Unionida > Unionidae > Sinohyriopsis > Sinohyriopsis cumingii. The sequence goes on from CM068833.1 coordinate 83,764,466, forward strand.
CCACCAGTCTCCAGTTGCCTCGGTCCTCAGCCAGCTCTTCCCAGCCATCGGGTGAAATGTTGCATGCCTTCATGTCCCTCTTGCACACATCTTTGAAACGGAGTGAGGGGCGTCCGACTCTTCTCATGCCAGTGGCCAGCTGTCCATATAAGATGTCCTTTGGCAGCCTTCCATCCTCCATGCGTCGGACGTGACCCAGCCATCGAAGGCGGCGTTTAATTAGCAGGGAGTACATGCTGGGGGTACTTGCACGCTGCAGGATCTCGCTGTGTGGAACACGGTCTTGCCAGCTGATTTTCAGGATGCGTTTTAGGCACCGTATATGGAAGGAGTTGAGCCGGCGTTCTTGCCTCATGTAGGTACTCCACGTCTCACTTCCATATAGAAGGGTGCTGAGAACGCAGGCCTGGTAGACTCGGACCTTGGTGTGCTCTGTCAGCGCTTTGTTTTCCCAAACCCTCTTTGTTAATCGAGCCATGATGGTGTTTGCCTTTCCAAGCCTTCTGTCCAGCTCCATATCAATCGAGAGAGTGTTGCTGATGGTTGACCCTAGGTAGGTAAAGTTGTTGACTGCTTCCAGGGTGACACCGTTGATTTTGATTGAAGGGGCAATGGTGGTATCTTGCACACTGGCATTTGTTTTTTCCAAGCTGATTGTGAGACCAAAGTGCGTGCAGGCAACAGCAAAACGGTCTCCCAGTCTCTGGAGGGCTTCCTCGGTGTGGGCCACAAGAGCTGCGTCATCTGCAAAAAGCATCTCCCTGATGAGCACAGCTCTCACTTTGGTCTTTGAGCGCAGTCGTGCCAGGTTGAACAGGTTCCCATCAGACCTGGTGTGTAGATATATGCCATCCGTGGACGTGTCGAGGGCGTAGGACAGGAGCAGGGAGAAGAAGATCCCAAAAAGTGTTGGTGCCAGCACGCAGCCCTGCTTCACACCACTGTTAATTGGGAAGGAAGTTGAGGATGATCCATCATACAGGACTGTTTTAGTAAATGTTACTCAAACTAATAATTATAATACTTAATCAGAATAAATATATTCGGAATAAAACATAAATCTGAATCTGAATAAATATCATAAGCAGAATAAATATTATTATCAAAAAAAAATATTATTATCAAAATAAATATTATCAGAATAAATATTATAAACTGTTATTATTTGGTGTTAATACTTTTACAATCACTAATAACTTTCTCATTGTTTTCATCAGAATCCATTACCCGAGACAAAGCTGAAACGTTCGCTGTTGCCATAACTTTCACTTTCACAATCCCCTTGAGTCACGTTTTCACTACTTTCACAATCACTCGGATCAGTGTTGACACCGCTTTTATTTTCACGATCTGACAATCTTTCTCAATTGTCTTTCACATGTATTGATAATATTTTTTGTTTCATATTCATGAGATAATTTTGATTTAATTTTTTTGATTGTACGTGAGAGATAGGAATTTCTCTACTTCCATATCATTGACTGTTGCCAAGGAATGAAACTTAGCTTGTTGAATTAGCTTAATGAATTTGTATTATGCTGGTAGTGTATATCTATCTTCAAATTGTCGTTGTTATAGTGATTCAAAATCACAAATAATTTTTTCAAGAATCAGTTCATCACATATTATATACCGTCATGTTTTTTTATTGCAGACATAATAGCATTAATAATTTGAAATTCATTACATAATAAATATATGTTTAAATCGTATTCCTCAACCAAGATGATATACAAAATTGTACAGTATAGTGCAAACACAACGCCTTGATTACTAAATGAATGTTTTTACTTACCTGTTCACTCCCACAAATACACTTACTGTATGACACCATGAAGAGGTCTGGTTGCCTTTTCACGGTCATTTAATGCCTACACAGAATGTTCTAGAATGATGACAGTTTCCCGAATGACTCAATCATGTGGTTTTCTAGAACATTCTTAACATTCCCTATGTGGAATTTCCAGAATGACTCAATCACGTGATTTTCTAGAACATTCTTAACATTCCTTATGTGGAATTTCCAGAATGACTCAATCACGTGATTTTCTAGAGCATTCTGAGCATTCGCCTATTTGGAATTTCCATAATGACTCAATGACATGACTTTCTAGAACATTCTGTATAGGTGTCACATGACTGTAAAAAGTCAACCAGAATTCTTGGTGATGTCAATCAGCAAGTGTATTCGTGGCAGTGAACAGGTAAGTAAAACATTTTCTTGAATGTGTTATGTTAATTACCACACATAGTTATTACTGTATAATAGTTACTGAATGATGACACAAAAATAAATAACCGTTTTATAGTCACATAATATTACGCAGTAACAAATGGGGTAACTACGTAATTACTCCACCAGAGAGAGAGCTTAGCTTGGCAGAATGATCTCCCTTCATCTGTTTGTATCTAACAAAATCAAGAGATACTGAAATATGTATGGTTTATACTTTTTTGAATATGCCAGTTTGTATATTTTATTCGCGACATGTTGTACTGAAGGTATGAAAATATCAAAATATTTGCCAGCTGCATTCATTGATTGAAATATTGTTTCTTCTCCAGTTTCTGTATTTACATATTTAACGACCCGAGGAAATTTATTATATTTCCCAGTACCACCAAATTTGCAATTCTGACTTGGTGTAATAGCTCATAAATTACCCAAAGAATTATATTTTAGGTCAGAATTAATATGATCGATAACAAAACCCTTTTTAATTGCTCCTTGAAAACACTCGTACGTGAAACTATGAGAGTAATTCTTTTTTCCATCAACACCAAACATTAGATAACCATTATTATTAACAAAATCGACTGGGTTTTTAGTTCATAGTCCCTGATGATAACATCTCGAGATGCTGCATAATTATTGATGATAGGATGTTTTACAAATTCATTTTGCTCCATTTATATAATAATATTGACTAAATAATTGTTTTGAAAATCTGGCTAGATAGTCATCAGCAATTTTTATGACCTTGTCATTAGCAGCATTATTGTTAAAATCATAATATCATTTCAGCTCTCTGTATTTTTTATCACCACATTGCACACAATACTGTGTTTTTCCTCTAATCCCAACACCACGCTTCCAACATGGTTTTCGTCCTAGACTGCCTCTTGTACGCTTCGAATCATATAGATAATAATATTTTAATTTAAATAATATTTGAGCTAATTATATGAAGGAAGAGTTTGAGAGATTATCTACAATTGAGCCTTCTTAATATAGATTCAATCTTGACAGGATAAACCCTGACTGGAGGCAAGCTCTGGTTGATCCAACAAATATGTTTGTATATCTATCTATCCACATTTGTGTATATATAATGGATCAAAACTTTGTCTATTTAAAATGCTGTTGATCAGAGCCATACAAGTGACACAGTGGTTTGGGTGATTCTCCAAGGCATTATGTCATTGTAAAGCCCATAATTAAAACTAAGCAGACCGTGTGCATAGCAATGGCAAAACTTGAGTAGACCAAACTGGTGGGGGTAATATAATAGAAACCAAAAATGTGTGCATTTTTCTCTTTTCATCTTCTGTCCATCCATATATGTATTTTCAAGTGTAGTCAGCATGCATGTCCACATGTCTCTTATCATACATGTCCATGTGTGTCTTTCCATGTGTATTCAACGTACATGTCCATACTTGTCTTTTCATATGTATTCAAAGTATATTTTCGTAAGTATATGCAAACAACGAACCATATGTTGAAGGGGTTTTCATATGAAATTTGTTGTACTCTTGCATTTTATTTACAAATATTTGTTATCAAACATTTAAAAACATTGTGCTTAATAAGTGTGTTAATGGTAAATTTTAATCACTCATAATTGTAGATATTAATTAGTTAGATATCATACGTGATTAATTAAGAATTAGTTTAATTGGAAATAGTATTAATTAGTTTGATAGAAATTTGAATTAGTGTTAAATAGTTTGTGTTTCCCATTATCATTTATAAATCTTACAAGTAATAAAAAAATATATGGAAAATTGCCATCAATATCAGCACATATATTCCCACTGAGCCCTTTTAAATTAAATGTCTGATAATCAAAATGCAGATTCAATCAAGATTCTGAATTTTTCCCATTTTCTTTCAGGTTCCTTAAAAACCACACAAATGCTCCATTGCCAACTTCATCTCAGTATTTTCAACAGCCAAGAGCTACTGAATCCCAACCATCAGTGCCATCTGGTGCAGCGTATGGGCAAGGACAACGATACAATTTTCTTTCTGTAACCATACAATTATCATGTAACCATACAATTATCATGTAACCAAATAATTAGCTATGTAATTACTGTCTAACCATGTAAATATGCTACCATGTAATCATGGTGTGAACACTTAAATATTACTAATTTGCTATCATTACTGCAATTATTTTGTTGCTTTTTAATCATGTTTCATGACAAGGATATAAACTGAATTTACAGTAAATGTAATATTACACACAGCGGTGGCTGTTAGCAGTTCTGGTTTATTCTGGAGTATTACTATCTAGTTCATAATGATGATTACTACCAGCATCATGCCATTTCCTTTTTATGTAAAGAAATTACCTTGAAAATGAGATAACAAGAATATTGCAGATTTAACATTATTGCCTTCTCAACTTACTGTATTTTACAGATTACAGTATTGTTTTGTTTTTTGATGCTTAATATTACAGAAGTAACAAAAGCAACTAAAATCAAAGTTCTTGTAAATGACAAGTTGAATGAGCAGATTGGTCATAGAATCAGTTCAGGATAGTTCACACGGCCCATGAAATCGAAACAAATGTTTGATTTATGTACTAAGGATTAAGATATTTGAACAGTACATACTAAACTGCATGTTTAAAAGTTGGTTACACAGTTATATAAGTATGCAAGCATATGGATCATACTTCACTGGGATGTCGCAGACATTTTAGAATCTACTTGCAGTATGGTGGTGTTGGAATGGCCACTTGTAGTATTTTGCACTTCCCTCCAGTCTGGTGTTCGATTGGTCAATTGATGTATAATTGTTAGCTGTCTCCTCCAGTTTGGTGCTGGATTGGTCACTTGATCTAGTGCAATTTTGCAGTTTCCTCCAGTTTGTTGTTTGACTGGTCACTTGATGTAGCATTATTTTCCGTTCTTAGATAAAGGTGTTCGATAAGTCACTTGGTGTAGCATTGTTTTCACTTCCATCCTGTTTTCAGTTCCTGCTTAAATGTATTAGATTAGTCACTTGATGTAGCATTGTTTCAGTTATCTCTTGTTTAGTGTTGGATTAGTGACTTGATGTAGAACTGTTTTCAGTTTGGTGAGTGGTTAGATAACCAGTCAATTTTGTGTTGATGTGTTCAATAATTATGAGTGTCAACAAATTACACGTTGTTGTCATTAAATTATGGTAAAATTGTCAGTCTTTTTCAGTGCTCATCTCATCCAGCTTAGTGTTTCAAAATCTTCTCAGAACTTAAGTATTATTGCTAAGTTGAGCTCCTGGGGATCAGTTATAAATAAATACTTTTTGTTGTTTTCTCTAGGACAATGGTCGGTGAGCTCACTCATTTATTTGGTTCCTGGAACATTACCCTTATTGATTTCATTCTTTCCACAACAGCTGTAGCACAGCATTATAATGCAACTGACACACTCTGGTTTGTGGTTGGGCAGTTGGTCATTGCTTATTGGCACTTGAAACACATCATTGTATATATTTTGCTGAGGAAATGGAAGTTAAGTGTCTTTGCCAAGGATACAGAAATACACCAACCTAATATGGCATGTTTGGGTAGCATACCTTTGTCTGTGACCCCTTAAGTAATTAGTCTGCCAACCCTTTATAATTAATGCTGGTTGTAGGTAGGGGATCGTATGTACCAAGTTAGCACCGAAGGATGAGATTAATAAGATGCTTACAAAGCAGTTCAAGTCTTTTGAATACATTCAGATTCTTAGCATCATTGCATACAATTCCAAATCTGCATTATGATCATGCTTGGGCAGGACTGTAACCTAAAACAGGTATGATCTTAAGATTAAGAAATTTATTCCATTATGGTATTGCCAACTGATATTAGCTAACCTGTCCGAGGGTTGAAGATTAATATGATGCTTATAAAACAGTTCAAGTCTGTTGAATGCAGTCAGATCCTCATCCATAATCCTATTATCATATGATGTGCCATCATTGTGTACAGTTTCACATGGATTATGCTCACACTTAGGTAGGACTGTAACCAAACAGGTGCGATCCTGTGGTTCACAAATTGGGACTCAAGAATATAATATTTGTCCTTTGATTAACAGTCTATTAACATCTTAAAAACTGATGTTAGCGTACATGGCGAAGGCCAAGTGAATTTATGACATGGCCTTATGTATGATGTCCATCATTCATCCATCAGCAATTGTTATTACTATGCTGGAATCCACCTCTCTGATCTAAGTCAAAACTAGAATATGGGTTTATATCACTGAATCCTTAGGTAAAATAATTGTGAGATCCATACATCTTAGTGTGGTGATCTTGTCCCTGATTGGGTAACATTCATACCACTTTGGAGGCCATATTTATATTTCTGATCCAAATTTTATAAAACCTGGATTACTCAATACTTTTAAAGTATGTAATGCCTTAGATCCATGCACATTAGTGAGTTGATGTTAAATGGAAGTGGCTGAGTTTGTTACCACTCTAGAAGCCATATGTAGGGGGCCCCGAGTGGCCGAGTGGTCTAAAGCACTCACCGTTCCGGATCACTGCCATCTCACCTCTGTCTGCGTATGTTTGAGTCCAAGGCTCGGCTAGCGTGGATACGTGGGAAAGCCTGCCAGTAGCTTCTCGTGGGTCGGTGGTTCTTTCCTGGGTTTTCCAGGGTTCTTCCTCCACCAGTTATACTGGCCGCCATATATGGCCTATCTTGTGCTGAAAAATGGCGTTAAACCCTAGAACAACAACAACAACAAAATAAGCCATATGTCTGATCTATATGAAATAAAAAGTAATCTATTCAAAACATTCTGAATTCAGGAATAAGTTATAACCCTGCTTATTATGATATGATCATACATATGATTTCCCTCTGGAATTTACATTTCTCAATCTATTTGGAGAAAGCTAATATATGCATATATTATCAAGATCGTGGATGAGATCAATAATGGGCAAAATCCACATAATGTATACTCATGAGGTGATCTTGTGATGTGATGTGATTTTGATTTTTAACGTAGCTTTAACAATTTTTCAGTCATATCGCTACAATGTCTGCAGTGTGCCAGTTTCTAGTGATGTCTAGCACTGGGGCATCATGCCGCAGACATATAGCATGATGTCCCACCCAGTCACATTATCCTGACACCAGGCCGACCAGTCCTAACACTAACCTCTTAATGCTGAACGCCAAGCAAGGCAGCTGTTAGTACCATTTTTTAAGTCTCTGGTATGACTCGGCTGCGGATTGAACCCACGACCTCCCCCATCCGAGGCAGATGCTCTAACCACTAGGCCACCGGAGCAGTAGGTAATCTTGCATCGGATTGGCATTAGTTGAGGTCCAGTACATGTATGAAAAGTGGTTCCTCAGTTTGTTGCAAGTTTGTCCCCCCCCCCATTTCGCATTTACTAGAACAATATTGGTATCTACAAGCTCGATGTAGCATTTGAACTTCCATTTCATTGTCTATGCCGGTGCACCTTTGAGGTGTTTTTATACTTGTACATGAGTGAATGTTTCTTCTTGATTTATTAAGCATTGTACAATCAGATCCTCTCAGTAGCTTTGCTTTTTCCAGTTTCTTTGCTGGACCCACAAATTAGGCGATCCCTGAACAGGATGTCATAGAACTTAGAAAAAACTATAATTTCAATGCATAGTTTTATGTTGATATATTGTCTCATTTGGTCTTGACATTTTGTAAAATATATGTACTACTCATATATAGTATCCTTGCATGAATTGCAACACACTTGGAATGTCTCCACAACACATTTTTGAACTTCTTAACAGCACATTTGTAGTTCTGCACAACTCACTTTCAGTTTCTCTGCAAGTAGCTTTGGACTTATCCACAACATACTTTAAAGTTCTTCACAGTGTCTTTGAATGCCGTTTTGCTATGAACTTTAAACGTCTCCACAATGTGCTTTGAACTTCTCTACAACATACTTTTAACTGCTCCATGACACGGTTGTGAGCTTCTTCACATGATCCATTGGACTTCGACAACAACACACATTGGACTTCTCCCCAGTATGAATTGAATTTCTTTATTATGCATGCTGAAATGCTCTACAACATGCATTGAACTTCTCTACAACACAATTTTAACTTCTACATAATACGATGCATTTGGCAATTTCATACGTCAAGGTAGGCAATGCATATTTAGATAACTGTTTAGAGCCCACAGTAATTATCTCCCTTGTATGTAAAAGGAAAATAGTAGCGTGTTTGGAGTTATGTTTTTTCATCTGATCCTTTGTAAATTATTATCAGGTCAATCCTCCATAGTACTTGTGTGTGTGATTTAGATTTATAATGTAGCTGTAACAATTTTAGTCATATCACTATGATGTTTGTAGTGTTACCGTTTATAGTAATGTCTAGCATGGGGGCATCACACTGCAGACATTTAGCATGATGTCTACCCCAGACCTAACACTAACCTCTTAAAGCAGATGGACAAGTGAGGCAGCTGCTACTACTATTTTTATAAGTCTTTGGTATGACTCGGCCGAAGTTTGAACCCGTGACCTCCTGCATCTGCTCTAACCACTTAGGCCACTTGGTTGGTAAAGCAGAGTACAAGCAGTTTTCAAGTACCACAGCTAGATGCTACCGTATATTTCTAACGATTATTACTGGAAATATTATTACAATTTGTAATAGATGTTAGCAGCAGGGAGGGCAAACAGACCAGGGGTTCCCGACAAAGAATAAATCTTCCACAGAAAACTCTCTCGTAGAAATGTTCTGTTTACCGAATAAAAGCTTCCTGGAGAATCTTACTCATTATTGAACCTTGTTCCATTAATGAAACCTTATTTTGAAGATTTAGCTGAGAAAAGAAAATACTCTACGTGAATTTTAATTTTTTTTTATTCTATATATACGGCCGACTTTAGGTAGGTGCCCTCCCTACTGCTATCGTTTAATTGAGTAGAGTTATAAACAGAAACTTACGCAGAAGATTACACACAAAAAATATTACATAGAAAATTATATAATTAAAATTAATATTGATTTAATAAATCATGGATGTTGGAGAAGCTCATCATACAAGAATAGCTCGAGAAAGACAAGAAATTTTGAAAATATATATACCTCTGCGAGAATCAGTTAAAAGAAAAATGCGTGAGGTTCAAGATGCAAAGGAAGGATTTGCTGAGTCGACTCAATTATTATTAAAACCAGTAACTGAAACCACTGAAAAAGTTTTATTGGGTGACGTAGAGGATCCTGAGGTGAGAAAGCATGGTATTCTTCCTGTATTAAAAAGAATTGAGGAGCAAACTAGACCTCCACCTGTTGCACCTCCACCTGCACCTGGACCTCCACCTACAAGACCTGGACTTAAACTAAAAAAAACTAAAATATTATATAAACCTAAAACTAAAACTACAACGATAACTGGAGCTGAAGCTGCTGAGGAGGAACCTGAGGATGTAATTGAAGAATCTGGGGATATAATTGAAGAATCTGAGGATATGTGGGGAAAAATTAACGATGATAGTATGCAGATATTAAAAAAAACTTCCAGCTGGAAATTTAAATGATTTATACGCTCTTCGTGATTTTGCTCATTCTTCCTTTAATGAGAGAAATAAGTTTTTAAAACCTGAATATCTTTCTAAAGTTCGAAGCCGAGATGATTGGGGAAGTTTAATATATAAGGCAAAGAGATCTTAAACGTTTAAGCAAAGATAATGATTTTTATCAGGCTTTTGATAAAGGATTTAGTGATGCTGCAGAAAGAAAAAAAGAAAGAAAAGAAAGAAAAATACAAGAAAAAGAACTAAAACTGAAAAAGAAAGGTTTACTAAAATCTAAATCCGAACCCGAAATATCTCAACCTCAGCCACAACCTAAATCTTTACCCTCTACACGATCTTCATCTCCTATACCCCCCTCCCCACGAAAGAAAAAAACTACATATTTATTTACCAATGATGCTCTTGATACTTTTACAGATAAAGATAAATTAATCCAAATTGCCGCGCACGGTTATGATAACAAAGATAAATATCTAAAACCAGAATATTTAAATAAAATAACAGATAAAAAATGGATGCCATCATTATATTTTGCTTCTACGGGCGAGGAGTATGATATAAAAAATTGAAAATTTTTGGAATTTAAAGATCGCATACGTGATGAAATTGAAAAATCTCAGCGACCACAATCTCCAGAAGAATTCCAGGATGCACCTGAAACCACAGGTAGTGGTTATAATACTATTTGTCCCGATAGTGTTGTTAATGATGCGTCCCGATTAGAGGTTTTAATTAGAGGGAAACGAGCCGGAAACAACTCACACGAAATAATCAACGAGGCAGCTGATATCTGCAGAAGACTATTTCAGGGTGGCGTTATTGATATAAATATCTACCGTGATTTCATTGATGAGCTAGTTGACGACTACAGCGATTAAACAATCAGATAAATAAATAAAATGATTATCCATAAATATAATCAACGACCAGTACACATTCGAGTTCTTAACTCGCGGTTACCCGTATACAAATACAAATATGGGTCAGGATTAGGTGATCTCTTCACTAGAATAGCCCCTAAGGTTGGTCCTATTGCTAACCAGTTATCAATGAAAGCAATAGGCGTTATTCGCGATAACGTTTTTAGTACTGTTGGTGATGCTGCTGGTAAAGCTTTTGATGCCATCAGAGAAAAATTATCAAATCTAGCACGACGAAGAAAACCACCAGCGAGATTACCTATCACCGCCGAGATGCCTGGTGATGTAAGATAATAAATGACGCAGCTAATAAAAAACTAGCAGAGTTGGCACAGCAAGAAGCCCTAGCACAATCGTTACCTGAGCTAACACAACCGCTACTGGTACAACCTCAGCAGGATATAATTAATACCAGCGCATTCAGAGGTAATATTCATTTTAGAAGATAAATAATATTAATAAAATGTTTTCAGTAACATCCAATGACACTTTTGATATGTTGGTAGAGATATATCTGTTCAGGATTATCAATTTTATTCATATGATGTAAAAACACCTGATGCAGTTGGACGAATTGAATTACAAGTACAAGATACAACAACATATTTGTTCCCTTGCGAGGCTTTTATTGAGGTTGTTGGTGAGATCGTCAGAGCTGATAATGGCAATGCCTTTGCAGATGGTATCAGAGTCGGATTTGTTAATAACGGTATCATGGCGCTGTTTAATAGTGCAATCTACATGGTAGATGGAAAAGAAATCGAATCTATCAATAATAATTTAGATATTGCTACAACAGTTATTGGCCTAGCAAGATACTACTGATGATTTTATCAGATCAGCCGGTCCCAGCATCATGTTTGCTAAGGATAATTCTGATAATGCTGATCACAGACAGTTTACTAAGATACGGATGCATCACGATGCATCGACTGATGCTGTAGATGGAACAGTACCACGACCAGCTGCTGCTTTCACAAATCTTCATAATACCAATGACAATTATAACCTCAGTTATTACACACGTAAAGCTATGCTAAGTGGAGACCGCAGAGAGTTTTCTTGCGCTATTCCATTATCTCATATTTTTAGATTTTGTAGATGGTTTAGAAAAGTTATCTTTGGAGCCAGACACATGATAGTCTTTTATCGAAAAGCTAATAGTAACGATGCTATTTGGAGAGAAGATACTGCTGGTGTGCAAGACGCAAAGGTTGTATTATCTAAATTATCTCTGTGGATGCCAGTGATGACTCCATCACTAATTACTGAGTAACAAAAACTATTATCTTTTATGAATCAGGGTGGTAGGGCTGTTGTATCATGGTTAACAACTATTACAGATAGCATCACCTCGAGACCGGTAATTATTTTACCTGGAACATAGCATCGCAGCAGGGTGTATCTGCACCGAGGCATATCCTTATAGCTTCTTCAGCGAACGGCTAGAAGAACAGGTAACAATCAAACTCAAAGTCACATGGTATTCGATAAATACGGTGCCAGCGAGATCTCACTGCAAATAAACGGACGTCAAGAACATCCGAGGAGATCTCAGTAAATTATGAACACAACTCGATACCATGTGTGTATCATAATTTATGGAGCTTTATGGGACGAGATCAAAATGTAGACACCGGTTTACAAATATCTCAGTTAGATTTTAGAAATTTATAACCTATCTATTACTTTTCACTTGGATTTGATAAAACAATCAGTTGTCGAATTTATTTTAAGGCTAAAATAAACAACGCCGGCCACGAGGATTTTACCGCATTCGCTGTTATACTCAGCAACAGGACTATGATTCTTGAGGGTGTTGGCGGTCGTATGAGAATAGTTGACGCTCTCGTGTAGAAAATGTAATTTAAATCAATCAGTTTATTTATAAAAAATGCCATATGAGCACGTTAGCATTACTCTGACTCCGGTTCAGATAAAAAAAAAATTACAATCGAATACAACAAAAACCTGCGGGACAAAATTAACACTGAAAAATAATCAAATTAAGGGTGGACCAAATAAAATATCTTTAACTAAAACGCAGCTAGCACGTTTCAATAAAGCTAAATCAGGTAAAACAGGAATCCAAGTTAATTTATCTGCTGGTGCCATTAAAGATATGGTTAAAACAGGCGGATTTTTCCCGCTGTTAGCTGCGATACCAGCACTAATTGCTGCAGCTGCACCAGCCATAGCAAAAGCTGCTGCGTTAGCTGCAATTGGAACATTAGGAGGATTAGCCGTAAAGAAAGCAATTGGTGAAGGATACGGCAAAAAAAAGGTCAAGGACTTTATCTGAGAAGATACCCATACGGAGGACGCCTCCGATTAGCAAGACCTACACGGTACCACCGATGTCAAATTTAGATCTAATTGACGCCACTAAAAAACAAAAAATAAAATTCTTCAGAGGTGTATTCATGCGAGATCAATTACCAGCTCACCCCAATAAATATGAAACAGGAATTATAAATCTAGATAAAAACACTGGACCGGGTACTCACTGGGTTGCTTACGCAATAAATCCACACGAGGTTATCTACGTTGACTCATATGGATTAGCTCCACCTCGTGAGTTTATTAATTATATATCTCAGTTAAATATACCAACATGGTATTCTACGTTACCAACACAAACACTAACTGATCATCCGATCTGCGGTGATGAAGCAGTTAATATACTTGATGCAATATCTAAATCTAACAAACCGTATCATAAAACAGTCCACGAGTACACGTCAGGTAGATCAATCAAATATAAATAATGGTTGATATTTATGGCAGATCCCTGATATCACACATGAAAAAAAAATCTGTTGATGTTGATTTATCTAAATACATAACAAAGGATTATATAAACAATCTTTTATCGATAGCAGGAGTGGGACCTGATGAGGTTGTTGTTTTTCAGGATCAACATGGAAAACTAAAGACCAGCAATGCTAAGATAGGTGATATAATCAAGCGAGACGAATACAGTACTCACGTAGGTGATTTTAATACTATTAAAGCGGATACTAAAAAAAATGATGACTCCATCAAAAAGACTAATGAAGATATTGGAATTATAAATAATTTTGTGCGTAAAAAAAATCGATATATCATTATATGATGGAGAAATTCGCGATATTAATGCAAAAATTAATAATTGTGTAAAAATCACCGGCGATACAATGTCAGGAGAACTTAACATGGGTAAAAATAAAATATCTTGACTAGGGGATCCAACAGCAGGTGAGGATGCTGCAACAAAAAAATACGTCGACTATGTAAATTTAAAATTAGGTATTTTACGTGAAGAATATGATGAACACCTAAATACACTCTCAGCTTTTACAACTTTTAGAAGAAATACTTTAGAACTAAACAAAATAACTATTGAATTTTTTGGAAAACCATCTATAGTTAGTATAAAACTCGCAGAAATTAAAAAATTGCTTGATGATGTAGTTCGTGTGGTATCATCATCTACATCTGTAACGTGGAAAAGAAGAGATAATACAATAAAATATACTCCAGCTGTTACCGGCATATACAGATTATCAGTAATTAGTCCAATGAAATTTAAGGTAATTATAGCTGGATTATCAATTGAATCGCCTCACCCGGTAACAGTTGAATTACAAAAAGAAACTGAAGCAGTATTTGAATTACAGCCATTTGATAATGTTTTATTTGCAGCAACTTATTCATACATGTTGGAGTTTATATTTAAAACATCCTAATTAATATAAAATGAGTGCATCAAAATACAGATACAATCAGGCTCGTGCGTGGCAGGAGTCTCTGAAAAATATATTCGATATTTATCAAATAAAAAAATAAAAATACCAGCGCAGGTTAGTCGTAATTGATGATACCGTTTACTTTGAAGTGAGTTCAAATTACAGCGTAGATATATATGCGAGTTCAATAAGAACCATACTAGGTTGGCCTGAGGTTGCGCCGCCAATACCACCAGCACCACCAGAACCTAAGAGAGAAGATTTTGTCACAGACAGACAATCGACTTCAACATTGTTTTTGATAATATAATGAAGAAAGAAGCTAAATATCCTAATAAATATTTTACATACTACACACATCATCCTGAATTTGGTGGTAGAACAATGTCGTGGAAATTTTACAGACTACGTTTACGAGCGGGATTTTTTCCTATAGGATCTGATGACGACATTGAGGAAGATTCTAGAACCCTTTACACTAATGATGTTACCAGAATGTTTAATGAACACAGTGAAAAATATCGCAGTGAATTAGATCATTTGAAACGACATTTTAATGAGTGTATTTCTGATGTATCAATTTTATGCAATGAAATTATTAAAAACATTCAAACAATGAATTATTTAACGTCTACCTTAGAAGAATTTCACCGATTATTAATTCAGATAATAATTAATGATAAAACAGATAATAAAGAAAAATTTATGAGAGCATATCGGATAACTGAGGCTGAGTTACCAAATTATAAATTACCCGGCTATAACGCAGATGATTTAAAAAAATCTCTCAAAGATACCATTGACGAAATGTTTCCTAAATTACACGCTGCATGGAGAAAAAGATTACCACCATCATCTATTCTTAAGCGCGATAACGCACCAGATTGGACCGGATGGCATATTTCGTCCGGTGTAATAAATATAACCAGCGTTGTCGCGGTTAATGTCAATTGTGATATCGTCGAAAACAGCTACAGCGCAGATGCGTCTGTGTCAAATCGGGCCAAACAAGGGTTTGTTTTATATTCGTTTTTACCAAAAGAATCACCAGGATACTTCATTATACAAGAACCAATTAATCCTATTTATCTTCGGTGTCACAGTAATTTATTGTCGCAGGTAAATTTCTCACTAACTGATCAGTCTGGGAATTTGTTAGATATACGTGGTGAGACTCTGAGCATAAATATGTTGATAAAATCTTAATCTTGTCATTATAGCAACAACAAAAAAATAAAACAAAAAAAAATTATGTAGTTTTTTTTTCTGCTAAAATATTTTCACTAACATTCCATTAGCTTTCTTAGCTGCCTCGTACGAGTATCAATCATTTTTTTAGATTCATACTCGTCAGACAGCGCTGATCGAATTCTTTCATCAGCACGAGCTAACGGGGTAAAATCTGATACCTGTGTATCTTCGATGTTAATAAGTGATTTATACATCGCAGATTGTATCTTTGTGATAAATTTGTATTCGGACGATAAAGTATATCTACCTTCCTGTTTGTTCTGCATTAGCGTCTCGAAATCCATGGTGATTTTATCAGCATCTAGTTCATCTGATAATGGAATCTCTTTAATCTTCAACACCTCAATAGATCTAATTATTTCGTCAATATTCTCTTGGTTCATTATTTATATTAGCTTAATTCTAAATAATTTTATTCATCTAATATTAGAGGATAATAATTGAATTTGACCCATACTCCAAATCGTAACGAGAAGGTTGATTTATATATTCCCTCTGCAACTTTACGTACTGAAGCTGAATCAATACCAAAATATTTTGCAGCTGAATACATAGACTGAAAATATATCTCTTCATTAGTCTCCATTTCAACTGATTTAACCGCCTTAGAAACTCTGCGTCCACCTGTATTACCTTTCAGCGAGTTTTCGCTGGGTGTTATCGCCTGAAGGTTATCTATGGAATTATTGAGTGGATTTCCATCAATATGGTCAACTACTAATCCGTATCCAATTGGTCCACGGAAACATTAGTAAATAAATCTGTGGTTAAAATATCTTTTTTTCTCTTTATTTACGGTAAATTTTAGGTAACCAAATTTATCAGCGTTACCAACCGGTTTTTTCGTTTTAATATATCTGACTGTTCCATCACTTGATGCCTCATAGTTATCAATGGATGGATGTCTCATAAATATGGTATTCATTATACAATATCCATTCGTTTAAATCGGAGTTTGTCCGAAAATCTATCTAAATAATCCTCCTCGCATTTGATAGCGATATCACTATTTTGTGATTTTTATTGTAATATCGTTTTAGTTCTCTGTACTTTTTTCGCCACAATCTAAACAAATACGTGTTTTCCCTCGAATTCCAACATTACATCTGATACATCTGGTTGGACCAACTCCGCCTCGCTTTATATAAGCTAAATGTATTCCACAGTATTCTTTTCTGCATGATCTATTGCAGCAAGTTAAGGATCCGATCATCAACCATTTGCATGTATTCATTTTATTTATTAAACATTTGTCTAAAATATAATGAAGATATTCGACCTCGATGATATTGAATATGATATTACTGAAGTAAATCTCGCTAAGAAAGAGTTCTACGATGACGGAGCAGCGCATGTGTGGTCTACGTGGAGAACAAACGACATTAATAATACCATGAATGATACACGAACTAAAAAGATAATTAACTTACTCGGTGATGACAAATATATACTCAGAATAAAATTTATTGTATATAACAATAATGACGTATGGATTACTCGTGACAAACGTGATCCTGTAATTAGTGGAAAAAAATCTGCAACAGTAAGTAAAAACTCTAAACCAGGATTATTGACAGGAATAGACAAACCATACTACGTGCGAGCTTATCCTGTTACCGCGGTTGTCTATGGTATATATAAATTAAATAAACCCACCGTTGAAAATCTTGCTAAGATGAAAATGTCGGCGAAGATAAACTGCGTCGCTGAGCGAATACTAGAACACTTCACAAACGCGGAAACGGTTTACCAGATTTACGACGAGAAAAAATAAATACCTGGGCTGAGTCAGTTGCTGATGGAGCATCAGTAAGTGACGTCGCTGCGTTATCAGTAAAATTAAAATTTCCAATTATAGTAAAAACTATATCAGGTGAGATTTTATACTCATCTGCGTATAAATCCAGAGGAGCTCCTATCGAAATAATTGATCATAATTCTCATGCATGGAGTAGTGCAGTAAACATTTTCCCCCGAGAGCGTATTATTAAATTTTACAGCGGATATATTTTTGATTTTATTCATGAAATAAGTAAATCTGACCCGGTATCCGTGTGGTTATTCTCTAGTGATCAGAGATACGATCAGTTCGTGCGGCCTAATGGAGATTCATATCGAAGTGAAATTTTACACGATTCTATGATAAAAATAGCAGAAAAAATACTCTGCGAATAAAGATTCATTAGTTAATTGTTTTACGATTCCATCTGTTGTTGCTCACACAGCAAGAGAGAAAAACTCATGGAAGCCAACTCGACGTGAATTTCTTAAAGATATACAACAGAGTTGTATTGAGTACGGTCACGGTGAATTGTGGAATACTGAATATAATCCTATCAAGATGATTTCATTTGTCATGATTGCATGTTATCCCGTCAATTTTCTCGGATTAGGCGAATGCAGTAAGTATTTTAGTCAATTTGGCCATCCTTGCGACGAGATGACCAGAGTATCGATTAATGGTCCTCTGCCAGAATTTCCTTTGACAGGATTCGCTCGTGTTGTATCGTTTAAGTTTAATGATGGTTTGCATAAAATCTGTTACGTCTGGTTTGGTAAACATTTCTCAGAACAACAGTGGGTTCCAATAGTGTTATTGAGACATATGTTGGATTCTGCGATGTTAACGTCGTTGACGGTCAGCGAGGCTATCATATCATGTAAAAAACAAAATGACGTTTGGCTACCAACTGAACATGATGATGCAAAAGATTTAGGTAGAAAAATTATTGGTAAGTTTACTCAGGGTGGTTCGTGTGATCATTAGCGACATCACTGTAAATTAATCATGGATGAAGCTGAATTAGATTTTATAATCGCTGATACCGCTGAGCGAGGCATATTTTGTGACCGAGAACATATTTATTTATCAGATGGAAAAAAATTAGGTACCGTGGTTAGTTATCTCGAAGGGGAGTCGCCGCAGTATACTCATTTAAGATCGTCAATGTTGGCGTATGCGAGTATAAATCTGCTATCAATGATAAACAGATTCCCCAATGATGCTGTTAGGGTAGCTACTGACTCATTCTATGTTGATGAGAAGCATCTGCCAGAGTTAGAAAAATTAACAGGTGATAGATCGTGGGGCACGTGGCGAGCAAAAGATGAAAACATTTTATGGTATTGTGAAAACGCCGATGTACCTGTTGAGGATAAATATTACTCAGATAACGTATCAGAAATATCAACAGCACCATCAGTTGATGATCCCGCATCGAGAATTATAGAATTATTTAAGAACTCTGATGTAATTGTGTTGACGCCGACACATAGACTAGCACTAGAAATGAGACAACGCGGCATTGACTCATGTACGTATCACAGCTTTTTCAAGTATAATGGTGGTATATGGAATCCTTCGCGAATGGGAGAAAAATACGTGAACAGAGTAATTATATGGGATGAGATCTGCACTGTATTCGTTAAAACGTTAAAAATGTTTCTGGATTGGTTGCTAACAAAAAATACTGCTATAATCATGTGCGGAGACTTCGGCCAAACTAATCCTATTGATGGAGAATCACCTTATGAGTGGTTGAAGAATTTTGTTGATTATTATGAAGAAGTCAACACCGATTATAGATCTCTTGATGGCAGATTAAGCGAATTCAAAAGATTAATTCGATTACAGTCAAATAAAACTCAGTGTAGTGTGATGCGAGAAATAATTCCAAAAACATCCATGGAAGATTTCTTATCAACGTGGACTCCAAGTGACTTAATTGTAGCTAGCAGAAAAATAATACGTGACGTACTTCAGCAGAGATTATTTAAGTTACATCAAGAAAATTTCCTCATATACCTGTACCGCTATGCTACAGACCAGCTGATACCAGATTGCAGAATATTGATGTTGATATACCAGGACAAGCGAAACAAAATCTTGTGCTGAATGATATTGTCACTGTTGATATTGATTTTGTTAGTGATATGTTGAGTGCAGAAACATCGCCGTGGACGCTAGGATATGCTATGACAATTCATTCTTCACAGGGACTAACTATAACCGATACTCGAGTTTGGATTGTAGATGATCACATAGAATGGTCTAATCTGGTATATTTAGCTGTATCTAGAGTCAGAAAAATAAGTCAACTAGGACGAATTGTTTTAGATAAAATAATTATTAACGATGAAATTGACGAGTATGTTATTAAAAAAATTGATCGGTTATAAACAAACTGATAAAAAAAAACAATCATTAATTTGATTTAGACGTTGAATTTATTTTATCGCTGAAAGAGAAACAAAATAATCACTGTGCCGCTTGTAACTGTATAATGACATGGAATTATCAAAAAAATGATTCCAGACAGTTTATCGTAGATAGAATAAATAATAATTTAGGTCACAATCGCGATAATGTTACTCTGACGTGTTTAGAGTGTAACCAACACGGAGTTGATTATCTAAGCGACTGAGGTGGTAATTGAGTATCAGCTGGTATTACCTGTAATTGCTCGCGAGTAAATCCACGTTGAGGCGCTGACGAATCGAGTATATAAATTGCTGGCCTACCCGATGATCTTGTCACTGATACTATCTTATGTGTTATCGTGCTCCAAATAGGATCTGTTACTCTTTTTCTGCCACCCTCAGCCTCACCTGGTTTGTATAGATATCTAACGATAACACTACCAAGAACAGGTCGAGCTGAAAAATCGCGTCGCTTTATCGGTATAAAATCTTTCTGTATGGCAATCGCTGGTTTCATTGATATAGCTCTCGTTGTCTCGTTATTTATCGCAGATATAACACCGGGTAGCCTGATAACCCAGTCATTAGATCGTTTATTCTGAATAAATTCCATAGCATACTGATAACCAAAACGTCGTTCAGCTAGTGTTTTATTAAATCTCTCCACAATTGCCTGATCATTGTGAATATTAACCTTACCGCGTCTTATTTTTGTATTTTTCTGTTTCATTAATGAAGTAACCTCGCCGAGGAATTCCCGTCCAGAATCAACCTGAAGTAAAATCGGATATGTTAGTGGTCCTCGTTGATATATTTTTTCAAATGCATCAGCTACCTCAGCGACTGTTTTCTTGGTTAATGGTTCAGCTTCTTTGTATCTGCTAGCAATATCTACTACGGTCAGCACATATTTATAGATTTTACCATCAACAGTATCATGTGGTAAAAACATTATATCAGCCTGATGAACTTCGTTTGGTACACTAACATCAAAATGGGCGTATTCAATTCGTTTAGGTGGTGGTAGATAAATTTGCCATATAGCCCGTTTAGATAACCAAGCAGCAGCCGTAGATGGTTTTACTCGAGCTGCTTTTGCAAGTTTTTTGATAGCTGGTTTGTCCCGCCAAAATCCAGCAGGAGAATAATAAATCGCTTCCATATTAATTACCAGCACCAAAAACTAATTTACCCTTCATTGCGTTTCTAATTAACCACGAATCTAGTCTTTCCCTGATAGATTTATTTTTTATAGAATTTATTGCGTGAATTAAATTTATATCAGCAAGATGTCGCTGTTGAATATCTTTATTTCGATATGCTATATCGTGAATTAAACATGCTTGATCAATCGCATTAATCGGTTCCTCACCTGAATTTGGTTGATCCTGATCATTTAATCTGATATCGAGTCTGGTACCTGGTCCGCAATAGCTGTATCCTGGTAGGTGTTTTTCTCCGGAGTATTTAGCCCAGGGGAATCCTGGTAACGACGATAACTTTGAGGTGATATCACCTCCGTGGATTCTTTTTTTTTAGTTGATGAGGTGAATCTAAATTTTTTTGTATTGCATTTTGCACATCTACCGGTAACGGCTGATCTGTTATTGCGAGTTACAACTGTAGTTAGATCTATTGTTGGTGTACGTGTTTTACATTTAACACAATATAAATCCATATTATAATTATACCACGAATTTAATTGATTTTTCAGCTACAAAAAAATCCGTTCCTGTTAAACATCATGCCTCATTACCTAATTCGATTAGAATGATAATAATTGGTCCATCAGGGAGTGGAAAAACTCAATTATTATTGAATTTAATAATGAGATGGTTGAAGTGGGACAAATTATATTTAGTTGCACCATCTGTTGATGATCAACATTGTTATCGGGTATTAAGAGAGTTTAATGAGAACGCAGCGTTGTTAAATGACGGTAATGGTATTATTGATTTTATAACAGACATTGAGGAGGCTCCTTCAGTTGATAATATAGATGGATCGATTAATAATTTAGTTGTTTATGACGACGTGATGTTAGATAAACAAACTAATCCAGCTAGAATATTTTCCCGTGGTCGACACAAAAACACTGATGTTATTTATGTAACTCAGAGGTATACTCAGATACCAAAAGTGATCAGAGATAACTGTAATGTTTTAGTTGTTTTTAACGGTGTTGATGCTCATACACTGAGAAATATTCATCAAACTTGGTGCGGTGACGACATGGATATAAATAAATTTAGAAACTTTTTCTCACGAGCTCAATCAACTCCTTATGGATTTGTAACAGTAAATTTATCCGATCCCAGGTCAAGATATCGAGTAGGTCTAGATAAAATCTTTTAATGTTGATATTTATCTCTGATATAAACTTCTGACTGTAATCTTCTGCGTAAGTTTCTGATTATAACTCTATTCAATTAAACGATAGCAGCAGGGAGGGCACCTACCTAAAGTCGGCCGTATATATAGAATCCAAAAAAATTAAAATTCACGTAGAGTATTTTTTTTTCAGCTAAATCTTCAAACTAAGGTTTCATTAATGGAACAAGGTTCAATAACGAGTAAGATTCTCCAGGAAGCCTTTATTCGGTAAACAGAACATTTCTACGAGAGAGTTTTCTGTGGAAGATTTATTCTTTGTCGGGAACCCCTGGTCTGTTTGCCCTCCCTGCTGCTGATGTTTGTAAGAGTTAATGAAAACTAAATCTTATCAATGAATCAGTGAATATTTGTTAGATGGTGATAGTGCTGCCAGTGTTGTTATCAAGAATTTTGCTAGAATTGTGTTGGAATTTTTCATTTAATCATGGACTCTACATACCAGCCTAGTTGGCAACTGGTTCAACATGCAGTTCTAGTTGATATTTTTTCAATTGTTGAATACATTTTTAATATTTTCTTAATTTCACATGATTTTAAATAAAATTATGAGTTATTTATAATAGCATTCGATAGAAATCAACTATGAAGTGTTACCTGCTTAAGCCAGTCTATGGTAGCTGCCTTAATGTGTGCACAGGAGAGGAAAATAAGATTAATTTCCTCAGTGTGATATAGTCAGTAATGTAATAAAACTGCCATTAACACTAAAAAAATTAATTTTATTATACTCGAATTTTTTTACCATACAGGAAGTTTATTGCTTTTAACAGTATTAACCAACCATTTCAGCAGGTGGTGCCCTAGCAGTGACTATGCCATCGCACAGGGCATTACCCTTAGGTTTCTATGGGCATCAGGGAATTATCTATACCCAGGTATATGCATGCTAATTGTATATTATGTTAGTTTTAATGTCTTATTTAATGCAATTTTGTTTGATGCTTTATGTTTATATTTGAAAGAGTTCAGTTTCTTGTGCAATTCTTTATATTTACATTGGTAAAAAATACCTTTAATTGGCAACATCTTGCCACAATGATTTAGCATCGTGCATATGTTATCCCCCTATTTAACCATCTTTTACATTTCTGTCTGTGTTACTCTGGATAAATGACAGGAAAGGCATTGGCTAATTTCATGCAGCAAGAGTCGATACATATAGTTTTACAACTCTACATTTGGAAAGAAATACTATGCCCCTTCTTAGGTCTTCTTAGGCCACAACTTAAAACGATATGTTTAACTTTCCACTTGCAGCATTTAGTTAGAGTCATTTATATCAGTAACGGGCCAATTCCATCTGGTAGGACAGATATCCGCAGCTCAACAGGTCTCCCTTCCAGATCGATCAACAGCTTCTCAAGATGAGCCTTTCGACTTTCGCTGGGTTTATGGGAGGGGGGATAATTTTGCCTTTTGAAGCCTCGCCACGACAGATGAAGTCTCCTCCAGTCCGGTTACCAAGAAGCTCTCTCAATACCTTAGTGGACCGGATATGGTATCTACATGGTAAGGAGATGTACCTTCCTCCACCTCTTACCTATTCTCCTAAGGTATTATGATTGGCTAACGTATTCGAAGACTAAACCAATTTTTCCTAGTGTAAAATGTTTCTTGGAAAATCTTGACCCAATCACAATACACATACACCCAACTGGCGTCCCCACAGTTACATCCATGAAGAGCATGCTCTCAGCTCAAGTAATATCTGGGATATTCTTACACTGTGCCACCAAGTCTTATATGTAAGGGCAGATGACTTTGCTCGACCTCCAAATAGGTCAGCAGACAACTTTTAGCTCCCTTTTGCTAAATGTAGTATCTGTGAGGGCTGGACTTGCGAGATAGTGTAGTTCTTCTAAGGTAATATGATTGAGTAAGTATTTTCAAGAAACATTTCTTATTATGAAATCTTTTTTAAAAAAATTAAAATTTAACTTGTTTCCCTTGTGTTATTTGATACATATTTCAGATGATAACATGACCGGCACTTTTATTTGTATAACTTTCCTACTGCAGCACGAATATACTACATAATAAATTAATAATACTGTAATATTAATGTATAATACTGGAACATGAATGCATAATACTGGAACACAAATGTATTATACTGGAACATGAATGTATAATAGTGCAAGATGAAAGCATAATACGGTAAGATGAAAGTATAATATGATATCATGAAAGTATAATACTACAACATGAATGTAAAATACTGGAACATGAATGTATACTACTTCAACATGAATGTTTAATACTGGAACATGAATTTATACTACAACAACATAAATGTATATCAATGGAACATGAATGTACACTACTACTGCATGAATGTATTATACTGGAACATGAATGAATTGAAAGAATATTCTTCCCCTATGTTTAAAAAGGACCACAAAAAAAAGTTAAAAAAAGTATAGATTTATAAAAGATAAAATCTTCTCAAATACATCTGAAAAACGTTTTGCACTAAAACAATCATCTTTTTAATGCAGGAGCACAAAACAATGGAAATATAGAATAATAACAAAAGCACTATAGAAGACATCCTTATTATGAAGTGTCATCTGTGACGGTAATGCCAATATTTAAATATTGGCGTATTTTCTAGGAGCTGAATTTCCTTGACCTCATATGCAAAATTGCCGCGCATATTTGGTTATCTTTCGTGATATGACGTCATAGTAGCGACTCCAGCATTCCGACTTTCAGGTGCTAGAGTAAAAGACAATGCCGTTTTGTGTTGCATACAGGGATAATAGCACATTAAGAAAAGGCTGTTTTTCTGCATTTTGTAAATTCTTTTCCAAAAGATAAAGGCATAACGAAAGTATGGATACATTATTACAAGCGAGTCGATTTCAAAGCAGTGCCATACAGCACTCAGTGCTCATTACATTTCTCAAAGTAATGTTACAAGAGAGACCCTGAAAAATGGCAACTCTAAGATACGCAAATGCTAGGCCTAGACTAAAAGTTGGCGCTGTTCCAGACATACCATTGGATATTTTAAATCCTGGGAAAAGTGTTAAAAGTGTGAGTTACAAAAATAGGCAGAAGGCCGAGTAAGTATGCAACAATCAATTCCCAGATCTGTTATCTACACCAGCAGTGCTAAAAAAAATCTGTTAGTCCGACACCAGGCCCCTCTAATTTTAATTTGGGCCCATCCTGTATTCAAAGTGAGGTGCCCGTCAGGCTTGTCGAAAACAAAATTGTTTGAATGAGGAAACTTTGATTGCGCTGATGAAGTGATTAAATTTAATTTCATGATGTTGACTTACATGCCTTAACACAGCACAATCTAAATCAAATTACCACTGTCCTTAGTGAAATTGAGATCGGATTTTAATCAAATGGAAACTTAGCTAAAAATAATAAACCCCCTAACACAGTTGTGTTTTGAGAAAACAGTTTTCAGTAATCTTAACGAAAATATTTTTAAAAAATTATAAAAATTTTTTCAGTATATGCCTCTTACACGTAGTACGTATAAACGTTAATCTGTAATGATTGGAACTGATATAAAACTATCCCCTGGGCAGCTTAAATAGCAACAACTAAAAGAAAAGAGGTCAGATATATAATCAAAGTTTCACAATAAGTAGCTGACAATATAAATTGGGGGGTGGCGACTATTGACCCCACCCCTTCCTCCACTGTGCGGGCGCCCATGGGACGGGCCATTTCTCCTTGTGATACCCCTTATTATTCACCAGGACAACACACTTTTTTCATATTCTGGTCAGCTGTGGCTGAACTGCATAATAGCTAAATGTTAGACTTAAGCACACAAGCATAGGGCCAGCGTGAAGAATTAACAATTAATCCTTATCAATGCATTTATCTGGTGAAAAGGATTGCCCTTTGGACATACTTCAAAGAAACCATATTAGACAGTGTGTGTATGTAAGCACCAGCAATTGATTGGCAAACTAACGATGCATTTTCTTGTAACTTGCGATGCCTATGACTTGGAAATACTAAGAAAATTGGGAGGTTTTTCTCCCCAGTTGAGAGTTGACTGGTATGAATAGTCCGATAAATCAACCCCACAAATCTGCGTTGATACTGACGATTGATGTTGTGGGTATGATGTAACCTGTTCATTAAAATTTGCAATTTTATTGCATGAAAATCATTCTTGAACAAACCCGCGTACACTTTAGACACATAACTGTAATTGGTAACAGCCATATCAAGCGCGAAATTCCAAATGGCCACAGGATAGATGGTTGTGATATTCCAGGTGGATTTACAAGGAACCAAACATGTGATTTGCTCAGGAAATATAATCTATATGTCACCAAAATAACCCTTCAGCCGACGGAAGCTGCACAGCCATGAGAACATGTAAACCTATGTGTGCAGCAAATTTGAATGCAGATAATTGCAGCTTTTAATGAATAGGTGATATCAGCCCCTCACCCGAAAGCCAGTATCATCATGGGTGAAGGGCTGATATATCGGCCTAAGGTATGAACTTACCTGGCTTGAGGAATTTCAGTCAGGTATAGTGAGTTTATTTAAGTCACCAGCCTAGGGCCTGTGCCTAAAAAAATAATTAGTTCAGCACTGACCAGTACAGTACATAAACTGTTTATACCAGCTTTTTTCAATCCACTAGTTGTAGCCTGCATGTACAATGCACTGTAATGGAATCATAAGCTTTTTGATATTTAAATTAATTACTTATGACTTTTGCTTTGCAGATCTATTTGTGGGGGTTTTGTGTGTAAAAAAACTAATTAAGTTGCGACAGATGAAAACTGTTCTCAATGCCTTTTACACCTCCCCGGTAATGGATATTGTTTCACATACAGTTCGGTACCCGTTCTAGTCTCTTCGCCCTGAATTCAGTATTATTTCTCAGCGTTTCAGTGTTGGATGTATATTTTCAAGATATCAGTACTTAGGTGGAGTGTGTGTGTGTGTGTGTGTGTGTGTGTGTGTGTGTGTGTGTGTGTGTGTGTGTTGGGGGTAGGTAAAGAATATGTCATTTACATATAATACGATTGAACCTCATCCTAAAATGAAGTTATTGCATTGTGGTAACTTTTTAATTTTTGCACTGGGCACCATCACTTAATCCTTATCACATTTTTACACAGCACACAATGTATAAGTATTTATTTTAAAATTACATTGACTTTTTTACATTCCAAAATATGAGCACCTTCTTACTATTGTACTTTTCTGCTGTCAGGTCTTAAACACATTGTTAACACACAGTTCAATGGATATAATGATGAGCATATCTCGGAAGCAGATTAAACTTTTGAATTTGCAACCCAGATCTGTTCTCCTCCTGCCTGTCTCGATCGCCATGATTCTGTTTGTATTCAAGGCCTGACTAGTATTACATCACGGGACAACGTGATCTGTCGTCTCATCAAAACTTTACGTAATCGTGTTAACTTTTGCACAATATAATCATTACCAGCCTACGATATTTAATTTATAAACATTAAAATCTAACTAATATTTGTAGAGAACTACATACATAAAAGGAAATGTTTTATTTCTGGTCTCCTTTAATAAATAAACTTTACATTTTATCTGGTGAGAGATAACCATACAAACTTTTTGACTCGACAATTGCATCTTGTGACCTTGAACATCATACTACTGAAAGAGGTTCATCAGTGATAATGAATGCTTTATATATATAGAAATCAGATTAAGTGATGCTTGGTGTATTCTACAATGAGAAAACACATGGCAGTATACATATATAATTTTAATCATGGATTGTAAAACAGTTTTGAATTTTGGACTAAGCCTCTCTACATTAAATTTATTCATGAGAACGTTCTATAATTTGGAAGTATAACATTCTTCATTAACTTAGGTCACATGACATAAGGCATTCAGTACTTTGGGACTAGGTCACTCTACATTAACATTTATCATAGGAGGCAAGACATTTAATAATTTTGGACTAGGTCACAGGATATTAACTTTTGTCATATGTGGTAAGGGAATAGGTAATTTTTTACTTGTTCACTTTACATTAACTTTATTCATCTGGTCATGTGGTGAGACAATCAATAGTTGGGACAAGGTCACTTTATATAACACATGTTTCGAATACGAGGCGTCAGGTAGTAAATCAGTGAAACATTATAAAGTACATATCACATTCAGCATGAAGCTATGTTACAAGTTGAACTTTTGAAAGTTATGGTTTGCACTGACTCGTTTTCTTGTCCTTTAACATTGTTTTCAGATGCAGTGGACTTTGTATCCATCCATTGTATGATAAATTTTAAAGTTTATTATGATTTCACTTGCTCTATCTCTACATGTCTGAATACATATATTGTATCAAACATTGAACTCTTACGTCCCACCGAATTGTACCATTCCGTCTTACCTTTCCATTTCCATTGTTTCCTTTTTGCCATACCTGTGCCGAAACATGTAATCAAGACCAACCTTGTTCTCAGACCCAGGAAGAACGCACTTTGATTTGAATTTTGGTCAGCGTGAAATTGTTCCGAACTATGGAACTAGGATACCAACTGTTAGGAATGTTCCTAAAAATTACGGCTACAAATACAGAGGCAAACGGGGAAAATTACACACCGACTGCAAAATCCAAGAATGGATGCCCAATCATCGAACGAGTCAACTAGTGAATTTTGGGGTAATTAGAGAAGTTTTGTTGGAGAGGATCAACACTTTGTCCTGACCACCTAAGAACCACATAAATTTGTATAGTTACCACTTACTAAATCATCAATCGCCCTTTTGGAAAATTGTATTGAGTCATGTAGCAGAAGAGAGTGCGACTTCCCACTCACTTCACTATACCGTAAGGACAAGATGATATTGCCCGGCATATAAATGGGAAGAATTCCTTGACCTATGTTTCATTTACAAAGAGAAACCCAGAGCTCGAATGATGAATCATTTCCCCCAGACACAAGCAAATGAGCGGTTCAAGTTCAGTGCTGAACTTAAGTGCAGTGATGTGCCTTGCATTGATGCCATACCCTGTGACATCATGAATTTAGCACGACATGGACACTTCTCTACTACCACCATAGACAGTGAAGATGTGTGTGTAAAAGCCTACGGGTGCGAAAGTGATACCGTTTATTTCTATCAATTAGTCAACCGATTGTATGCTACACGGTCATTCAGTTTTACTCATGAAGTTATAACGTGCGTCTTCCACTCTACGGATCACATGGATGTCTGAGCAAACTACTTCAGAAAAGAATACTCATTCCCTGTCGAAGTCGAGTCCAAACGTTCAAAGGAAAGCTCCCTTAATATCTGGAATGACCTACACCCGAAGAATTAACCAGAGTTGGATTGTTCTACTTGGGAGAAGTTATTAAGGTCAAATGCTTCAGTTGCGTTTTGCCACTTTACGAGTGGGAGCAGATATATACGGTTTACCTTGAGCCTGCACAATAGTCTCCGCACTGTCACTACCTTCTTTTAGTGGAACCCAAGTAATATGTTCGTGGATATTCTACAAACAAACATTTGTGGTTTGCCTCTGGAGTTGCGGTAAGGCATTTACAAAGAGTTTGTCTAGATACATGTGAAACTCAAAGAACAATTGCATCCTTTACATAACTAATGTTTTAACCAATGGTGTCTGAATGCTATAAAATGACTGGTTATTCTGAAAGTGTTCAAATGGTTAGGCACTGAACAGGAGATTCAAAGACTTTATATGCTACGACTTCTACTTACGAGGTGAAAATAATACACATAATTCCAAAGGAAGACTTAAGGGATTGCAACAAAAGTTTAGTATTGCTTCAGGCGGAAGCTTCTGTTTGACGTGGGGTGTGCGAATTAGTTACTATACAATTTCGGTCCGACGCATTCATCCATTTCTTTTTAAATCTATTTTCCAAAGTATACAAAGACTGAGTCTTGGCAACGGTGTTTGAGTTAGTTACTGTACAATTTCGGTCCGACACTGGCGTAAAAGAGACTTTGTGCAAAAGATACATCTATTACCTCCAAATGAAAGACATTGCTGTGAATGACTTGTTTAGAAGAGTACATTCAGAATCTGCCTCTGGAGCTGAGAGAACACATTTAAAAAGAGTTTGTCAAAAGACTAGTTAAACGCAAACGCATTCATCAATTTCTTTTTAAATCTATTTCCCAAAGTATACAAAGACTGAGTCTTGGCGGATACCACACCAGCCACAAATATAAAAGGGGCGGTATTCCACGACCCTGCGAAGACTGATTCTTGGATTACACTGTATCTATCACAGTAGGTATAAAAGCTTACTACCATGTCATAGCCTTTATCAGTAGTGTTGCAACGGATTCACAGGAAGTCAATGACCATATTCAAACCTTGGAGCATTACCAAAACCTTTTACAAGAACGGTTGCCTTTCAGCTTTAGATTCCATGTGATGATCATGGCTGCTCCTTTAAATGTACACGCGACACTCATTATGTTAAAAGCATTTCGTTTTCATAATGATACTTCTCAGCCTTTGTATTAGGAAAACATTCGCAAAACGTTATCGATATTGTATGCTTACGAAGATCTGTGTAGCTTGTGACCTATACCCCACCTGAAAAAAAATGTACGTGACTGGAAAAGTGTTGGTTTTGATGCTTGGATGCTAGAAGTGGCTAACTATGCCAAAGCCATATGTAAATGATCCCGGAAGAAAGTGGGCTTGAAACATAAAGTGCAAAATGTTACATTTAAAGCTGTGCTAGCCAAAGTGATAGAATAACCAGACACAGAAGAAAACCAAATTCAGGACAGCAATATTGTCGTTGACATCGACACGAACTAAAAACCAATCTGGGAGAACAATTAGAGAGTGTCAATAGTGCAGAGGGTTCAAGAACGTTAAAGTGTGTCCCTTTAAATTCTAGGATATCAAACATTCATCGATAGTGCTGTTGTTCATATTCCACTTGCTTTTCATTTTAGCCATGTACTTAACCATTTGCCGCTAATGTATTTTTGTATTTCGTATCAAGGCGCAATTTTTAACACTCATTAAAGATGTCATGAAAAGTATAAAATTTCTTGTATATGTCATTTTCAAAATTCTGAACACCTTCACTACATCTTCCTCCTCTACCTCTTCCTCTCCTCTCAAAGTCATTGACAAGATAGATCGTTGAATTTGGAAAGCACTGTATCTTCGTCATTCCTTTGACAGGTTGAATGCTGGACCGAGTGGTTTCGGCTAAACAAAAGTTATTGCTGTTGTTGTTTGTTTTAATGCCATTTTTCAGCACACGATAGGCTATACATGGCAGGCAGTATTAATGGTGGAGGAAGAAGCCGGGAAAACCTCGGAAAGAACCACCACCCCATGAGAAGCTACTGGGAAGCTTTCTCACATACCAACATTGGCCGAATCCAAGACTTGAACCTACGCAGACAGAGGTGAGATGGCAGTGATCCGTAACGGAGGGCGCTTTAGACCACTCGGCCAGTCGGGACCCCACAATAGTTGTCAGATCTTTGTGTAGTGCTGCAAAAGTGTGGCAATCGGTTTAGAGCCACCTCCAAGAAAGTCATGAGAATCCAAAATCTTTATGGAAGGCATTCCTCGCGAAGACGACGGGATCGTGTCTGACACGAAAGGGCATCATCTTAATGTCAGTGTCATTTACATTTACATTACCAAATATTTCTTTCAACAAAGCAAAGTCCATCGTACCATGTCTTAATGCTCATTATGCCATCTTGTTTAAAACTCAAAGAAATAAATCGTAAGTGCAAGTTTTAGCCAAATAGCTAGGAACTCCTTCGCTGACTTACGCGTACGACGATGCCACTCAAATATCTCACGCATATTTAATCGTTGATTTAATATCCACCACACCTAATTATTGCGATTTCGTACCCATTTGCTTCATGACTGGTGCCAAGACACAGGACAAGTCGTTTCACACGTCCCAGTCAGCTTAAGGAAGCTATAAAAACCTCCGACACGTTTGTCTGTCTCACAAATCGCCAATGTGAATTGCTTTCAATCTCATTAAATTGATTCATGCCCTGTTCAGCATCAATCGCGAAAGAAATCCACAAGTGTGTTCTCCTATCTTAGAAGCCAGTCGCAAAGAAGTTTTATTATGGTTTACGTTGACAGCACGTCTATTATTTCAAAGCATCTTTCATATCTCTCATCAAGGTAAATGCTTTTTTAAGAATCAGAAAGTGGCCTTGTCGCAACATAATTATTCATCAAACCAAAAAGCAAATCATTTAGTAACCTGGAGGTAGTGGTTCTATTGGAGGTGTCATCATTCGTTCCCTTTTAAAATGGGATCCTATAATACCTCAGCAGCCACCCCCAAGAGAAAGCCTTTCCTCTTTTATGTTCCAACAAGAAAAGAGTGGTACGACCAGATCATATTCCCAGAAAAAGAAAAGTCCCAAGAAAAAAGAAAAGCTCAAAGTTAACACCTTCTACCCGAAACTACTCACCCAAACCACGACAGTCAGTGTTCGTGTCTCCAGCAACGTATTTCCAAATTTGATAACAAATGGAAACCCGTTTCTAAAGGAACTTCTCCACCAACATTTACCTCTTCTTTAGCCACAAAAGCAGCCAATAAAAAGTATCCTCCACCAAGAACAAAGACTTAGAGAGATATGAATTTTAAAGAGTTTGCTGCACTTATCCAAACAAGGACTGTCGCCATTTATTCCGTTTCAAACCCCCTAAGTATTCGAGTATTCCCCATCATGAAGATGATACCGTGTACCGACCATCAGTGCAGTCTCATTCCAGTATAAAAATATATCTGTGCCTGGCGATTTGCTTGAACGTTTTTTTTCTTTTTGCCTCTGAAATAAAAAAGATGGTACCCATAAGAACATAAGAAGTGAACATCGCCACCACTCTCCTACCCAAAAATAAAAAGACAAGGACTGCTTCCTAGTTTAGTCAAACATTGTGACATTTTATCTGTTTTGTCAAAAGCCAATCCACCCATGCAAAAACAAATCATTCAAACAGCCCAGAAAGAAATCATCGATACTGTGTGTGAATATTTGAATGTCGTGAAAGGAACAGTACCATTGTCCAAATATCAGAAAGAACGCTTAGGAAAACATCGAAACGTTCTTCGCCAAATGGTCAAAAATAAAATACCCATCCGTCAAAGGAAAGCTATACTGATAGGACTCTTGCTCACATGAGTGGCGGCTACTCTGTGTAGATCACTTATTGATCAAATTTTAGAAAGCGCCAAGAAGTAATGAGGAATCAGGATAAAAATGAGCCATCATATAATAAGTATCAGCAATAACAACATTAAATTTACACAGTCGGTACGAAACCTAGATGTCACGCTCGACAGTACGCTCTCATTCCACCAACACATAAAAAACATATGCAAAGCTGCATATCTGGTGCTGCGATGCACGAGCTCCATTTGCAATTGTCTCTCGGTTCATGCCACTAAAACACTCTTGCGTGTTCCTTTCATAACTGGACTATTTTAATTCATGTTATCTGGTTCTTCTCGGTATCTTCTAGAGAAACATTACTAGGATTAAAACATAAATAACTGAAGAAAACTGTCATCTGCTCACAAGTTTGCGGAATCGCAGAATGAATAAAAGCAGAAGGTAGTATCATTCCTTATGACAAGTCCATCTCTAAATCCCCTGAAACTACTGAAAATAACAAAACGAGATAAACCAACACATAAAGCGGAGAAACATACCAAATGCAGCCAATATAAATGAAATCAACTCTCCAAATCAGGTAGATTAGAGAATGCACATTTCACAAGCCGTAGTTGTATTTCCAACACTACAATATCCATAACTGTGCAACGAAACTGAATTCCATTCGGACTATACATACCCAAGACAATATCGTAAACACAGTAGTCTCTACAGGGATGATTATGGCCACAAGGTGACACGATCCAGCTGTAACAAAATGCTTTATTCCCAGTGGACAAGAAAAACAGCTGGCTGCATGCAAAGCACGAGTGATTATACTGTTTATTTATTAATTGGGTTTTGAACAGCCGTTAAAATATGTATTTCTGTCTATTATTTAGTGTTTGAAATGCTTTTAGTAAGATGTTTCTTGTATCTGGTATTAGCTGTGTGAAATGCTCATAATAGGATGTCATTCTATATAGTATTGTTTGTTTTAATTTTTTTTTAGTAAGATGTTTATTCTATCTAGTGCTGTCTGTTTTAAATGATTTTTGTAAGATGTGTCTTGTATGGAGTATTCGTTGTTGGAAATTATCAGGTATTGGCTCTTTGAAATGCCCTTTGTAATATGTCTTTCTATCTAGCTTTCTGTGTTTGAAATGCATTTAGTTAGATGCTTCTCTTATCTAGTATTGGCTGTTTGAAATGCCCTTAGTAAGATATTTCTGTCTAATATGTGCTGTTTGAACTGTTTTAGTAAGATATTTATTCTATATATTATGGACTGTTTGACAAGCTCTTAGTAAGATACCTTTATATCTAATATTGGTTGTTTAACATGATCTTAGCAAGAAGTATTTCTCTAGAATATTGTCTGTTAGAAATGCTCTTAATATGATCATTCTTCTATCTAGTTGTTGCTGTCTGAAACGCTCTTAGTAAGACGTATTTCTATGTTTTATTGGGATGTTACTAAGATGTGTATTCCATCTAGCTTTACTGTTTGGATTGCTTTTAGTAAGATATTTCTTCTCTCTATTATTGGATTTTTAAATGCTTTTAGTAAGATGCTATGTCTGAAAGTAATCAGTTCATAGAGTTAGAATATATTTATTCATCACATATTAGTCTGTTGTAACTTCCTTTCGACCCGTTTTTATGTATTGCAGAGAAAACCTTCTAACATTGTTGTTGATTATATTTCAATAACTAAATATATATATATAAGACCTAATTGCACATGATGACAACCCTAGCTATTAAATCTCACATGATCACGGTGCTTGCTACGTAATTGCACATGATCAGAGTCACAGTCATAACATTAGACAATATGATTAAACAAATACGAAAGCAAACACGGGCTAAAAATATAGTGCCTTCCAAACAAACGCAAACAAGAATCCTTACAAAATAAATGTGAAGATATTAGAATGCAAAAATGTCTGCGAAATGTATATGAAAGGTATATGAAAAGATCATAGAATAGCCCCAATGCTAATCAAACTGTGTTATATAAACTGCATCTTTTTAAAAGTACAATAGAACGTGCTTAGAATTGTTTATTGTCTTGACATAGTAATATAGTATAATTTGTAAACCAATATGTATGATAGTCTCTAGCTTTGTGTTGTAAGTGTGTGATGATGGGAGTTCAATATGTTAGGACCGCGCACTAATTCAATTGAATTCCCACCACTATGGCTTGGCTTTAATTTGTGTGTATAGGGGAAGGTGGAGTGGTGGCATATTTGTATTAAGTTTATGAAGATTGGAAATGTGTATATTTACCAACATACACAATCACTATCCAACCAGCCAATATACCTTATAAATAACTACGTTTCAATGATTTTTCTCACACATAAAGACAGACGCACATATCTAATTTGCGCAAAATGTTTGCTTTTACACGTAGATCGACATCACCGTCATTGTATTTTAATTACTAAGGTTTCAAACCGACCCGTATTCTCTAACAATTGTTAGTACAATCATATTCCACCCCGTTCATAAAAACATTTAACAGGAACGCAAGGTTATCGTAATATATGTCTCGATATAAATGATACATATTTGCGTTCTCGTGTCTTCTTAAACTATTTCACAGAGCAGTGAGAAAAAACCAAGGGTTTCTGGAGTATGTCCTGTCTGGGTCGTTTCGCAGTTCTATCGGGGTCATAGTATACACATTTTCATGGTAAAAATCTTTCGCATCATATTCGTCGTCGTGGGATGCTGCAAAGCTGGGAAACGAAACAAAACAATGAAGCGCATGAACAAATTCAGACACTGTGTTACTTTAATAATGTAAACTTCTATTTATTTGTATCATTATGGGTGCTAAACATATAAGTTACAATCGTTTACGATATTAGTTAGTAATGCAAAGCATGTCTAAGTCTCTTCACAAGGGACATTCAATTATCCACTAGTTTCAATTGGTTATGAGGGCACCATCATTTAGATAATGTTATAAAATCACCAGCAAGTACTATTAATAATTAATTTTTCATAGTAACATTCTGTATTATCTAGTAGGTCGTATCTTAAAAGCGTTAGGGATGTATATAATCCAATGAAGCAGATGTTTAGAGTTAAAAATTTCAATACTTTCATTTTTCAAATTTGATATGGAATTAAACTATTCTGATGCAATTTGTAACACATTCCTGTTTCAGAAATTATAATGAATGCTTTTAGCTGCTTGGTAGTCTATTCTTACTCCAACAGCGGAATATTCATCTCATCGCAGTTTTCTTCATACATGTTTAGGATTGCTCAGACAGTGTATCAAGATCAGAACTTCAGACAATCACTTCACTGGCAAATGTTATATGCAAGTTACAATTTATCATTTTCTTAACGTTCGCACCTCAAATCCAATTTTCATCAAAATGTCGTGATTTATTTCAGAAATGAATATTAAGCAAAAGAATTGACATAACTATCCACAAAAACATTTATCTTAGATCGAGAGGACATTTAAGCTTATACATTCAACGTTGATCAAATAGTCTATGTTTCTGATGGCTCAGATTATACCACCATCTGGATCTTAGTATATGGGAAACGTGAAACCCTGAGGAAATCGCCAATCTTGATGAAGTCCATTAACAGTTGCACATATTGAAACACTCATTATAATATGAGGCAACATAAATTGTAGGCGACTAAACGAAAATGCGGATGACAAAAATAGCGCCTGGAGTTGATTTACATATGTACAAGTTTGGCTGCTTATGTCCTCACAAAAAGAACACAATCAACTGTCCGTATAAGCGAAGTTCTCAGATCCAGGTCATACACAACACCCTTGAAGCTCAGACCTGAAATTCAAAAGGAAAATAAGATAGATATATTACTAGAATTATTAAAGGCTAACTTTCAAATGTTATCAGCTTTTCTGTGCTGAAAGGGTAAAGGTGACTGGTTACGAAAAAGCGCACACACTTTGATTCTCTCTTCACAATGAAAGGTCATCATACATAAAGTTCACTTCATACAGTGTAAGGAACATCATATCTCCTGTACAGTACATATGTAATTTCACACTTATCACGTCGACATACATATATATACTGCTGCTGAGACTATACCATATGCTAATAGCTATATTTGTTGCCCGACGTGTGGTTGATTCTAAACCCGGATTTCGTTACGACGAAACTACAAATGATTTGCCACGTAAGCACAAACGTGTTTCAAAACACCCCTTTATACTGATGAAATGTGCCTTACGCATATAAAGTCAAATTAAATCCAATGAAATTTAAATTTGGAAACTGCTATCAAAGGTGTTAGTCGCTTTCAGTATGTGTTTATCGTGGTGCAAAACCTGAAATGATTACTCATGTTACAATGCAATATCTATGTAACTCTAAGAGGTGGTGACTTACGATATTATTTAAACAATGTGTGGAACAAGAGACACATATATAAATTCTTACAAACTGTGATACATAAGACTTCTGAAAAGGAACAAATGTAGTTCTTAGCGACCGTATACTACAACAAGCGTATAGTCAACATAATCAGTAGAAGATTACTTTATCAACTCACTAGAATGCTAGTATGTCTTACACTCTCTGCAAATGTTTACTACCAAAACTGTGGTACCAGCTTGAGTGTATCATCCTTGGTAGCGGACATTTACTAATTAAATAAGAAATGTGTTACAGCCATATGTTAACCGTTTTATGAATTGTATCGCAAATTATTTGTAATAAATAGAAGCGATTTAGGATGTAAGATTATATGTGTGTGCATGTCTCTATATCGCCCATATCGTTATCAGTAATGGAACGATCAAGCAAGTCATGCTTGAAAAAAAGATAAGAAGAATCTATTTTCTTCTCGAATATCTTTAATAAGACTAGTGCAATTATGTTGTTATAATTTATAGACAAAATTCTGACTGTAGTAGAGAAACATTTTCTATAGACCTTAATATATTGACTATGTTCCATTAAAAGAAACGAAATTTGTATGAAGCCTAATGGATGGTTCAAACGGATATTCTAAAGAAACTTTATACGGGGCAGATTGTATAAAGGTCGTTTGCATTGCAAACTGCAGCACACACACATTTGGTTCATTGTTGTAAATACTACGTTCTTAATACTGACTTGAAAGAACTATGTTCTGTCACGTGCTTTGTTATTATATATAGTAAGCTCATTAGGTCTATAATGGGAAATATGCTCCTATGGATAATGCTAGAAACTCATAAAATATGAATGCTTCTGTAAAGAAGAACATAAAGGACCTTGCGTGAATACGAGAGCCACTTAGTCTTTGTTATTTTAAACACCAGAAAGATAGTCAAACACATCTAATCACATCTCACAACGTTTGCTTTTAAAGTCTGATCACTCGTCAAATCATAACTTATTTGGGTGTCTTGCTTATATAATGTATATCTACAAGTATTCGTTATACTTGTACACAAGTATTTGTGACACTGATTCAGTATTATTCCAAAGTGTTACTGCAATCAATTATTTTTTCGATGTTTCGGTTACGGTAAATAAATATGTATTGCCTTTGTTATGCTAACTCATTTGACCCATGTTGACCAAAGCAGCCAGCCATATAAAATCTATTGTACACAACTACTATGAAGCTCTGTAGGAACTTTATCCTCAGATGATTATGCAATTGTTCGGCCATTTATATCACCCATTTCAAGTCTTCTCTGTTTCGTTGTTTTACCTTTCTTGTTTGATTAACTGCCTAGAGGTTATTTATGTTTAAGCTTAATAACTGTTCTTGTAAACAATTGCTTCACAGCCCCTACACCTAAATTTTGAAGAAAATATTTTTCTAATTTATGAGAAATTCTTTTCTCACACTTTGAGGTAGGAATGGCATTACCGTGTAATTTTATGTATGTCACATACTGCATCAAATGTCGTTAATTGTGGTTCCTTCCGTAATCGATTTATTAGAACTGCAATGTTTATAACCACTAATAGGTATTAAATCATCTTATTGTAAGGTTCAAATTGGCTTAGCATTACAGATATTACAGATTGGTGTATATGTATTTTTCTTTAAATACACACACTCAGATCTATCTATCTACGTATCTATATAATCTAACTATCTGTATGTCGGTATGTCTATCTATCTATCTATCTATCTATCTATCTATCTATCTGCCTACCTACCTACCTACATATCTATCTGTCTGTCTGTCTATCTATCTATGTATCTATCTATATATCTATCTATGTCTATCTATCTATCTATCTATCTATCTATCATGTCCGTCTCTCCATCCGATCATCTATGTATCTATATATCTGTCTATCTATCTATCTATCTATTTATCTGTCTGTCTGTCTGTCTATCTATCTAACTCTACACATATATATATATATATATATATATATATATATATATATATATCTGTCTGTCTGTGTCTATCTACCTATATATCTATCTGTCTGTCTGTCTGTCTATCTATCTATTTATATATCTATCTATCTGTCTCTATATATGGTCCAATTGTACATCAGTATCTTCTGACTATTCGATATAAATTAAACGTTTGATATAATCAGTACAGATACAATTTAGCAAAAATATTTAGCAAGTTAAAGGCCGCTAAATGTAAGTTTGGATGTACTCTAATCTATACACTTGTCCATCGGGCCTGGTGTTGCATCTGTCTGACATTTTATAATTGGATGGCCTGTTGTAAAACTAAGCAAAAAGGAATTTTTTGATTATAAATTTTAAGCTGCTCATGTCAACTAGGCTTCTGACATAATAAAGTGTTATTATTCTGAACAGTTTGTCTAAGGTCATCTGGCGGACTTTTTCAGATACAAAGGGCTGACGAACTTCAGCTAGGTACATGTCGTGCAATTTGTTCAGCGTGACTTGCTGTGATGAACATACATGCATTTGAAACAGTGTGTGAGCGGATGTATAAAGAGATTGTTTGAGTTATATACAGCATACATGTTCAGACAAATACAAGTTTATACATTTGTAGACATGCTTATTCCTAAATCTTAGGCACTAGTCTGGAGTGGTATTACAGCACGAACACCTTTTGTTGGTATAATGAAGCAATATCATACATATGTACACAAAAGTCCTATATTATTTCTTAAAATTGAGCGTTACCTGAGTTTTTCCCTCACTGTTCAGATAACGTTATCCTTTGTTCACGATGCTTGGTGATCGAATTCATTCGGACGCGTTGACCGCAAAAGTTTACTTTTCGTTGAAATCAGTTTTTTTTTTCTAATAGATTATTTTAAGTATGTGTTATATATATATATATATATATATATATATATATATATATATATATATATATATATATATATATATATATATATATATATATATATATATATATAAGACATATATTCTTTAACATATATTCTATATATACACTTATACACTTACAAGAGACTTGTCCAGGGGATATCTATTGATAGTTACTGCATACTGATTGCAAAAGGAAATACAGTTTGCAAAGGTGTTTTACAATGATCAACTTTTTAGATACAGTACTATCAGATATGTACTAAACACGTCTTAGAAGGCGAAATAAAAAGTGGCATATATGCAATGAAATTACATTAAAAACAGTATGGGTACTCATTGTAGACATGTATACTACGATCGGTTATATTGAAAGTAAACTAAAATATGCGAAATTCAATGTACCGTCTAAATTAGCTAACACAAAATGCGAAATAATGTGCCGCAGTTCGTAATGAACAAAAAAGATAGGATTCAATGGGATACATTTCATCTGACCCTGGTACAAAGTTACATTGGAACTGATGGCATGCCAGGCATACTAGGGCTCGCTCTACAATTATGCATACGAGATGAAAGGTGATTCTTTGAAACAGACTTTCAATGTTACAAACACTTACGTGGAGAAGCCATACTATAATAAATAACAACCACATCATGATATTCTGTCTAAAGAATGCTGATCAAGCAATACAATAAATGGAATAAAGCCTCTGGAAATTGAAGGAACATATCAACGGAGGAAATTCCATAAATAGTGTACTGTAAACCAAAAATAGATACATTACAACAAAGCATAACGGACAATGAAAATATTTATTGTATGAAAATTGTCATGTATTGCGACTGGTAAAATGACCAA
Organism: Sinohyriopsis cumingii; assembly: GCA_028554795.2. Taxonomy (NCBI): domain Eukaryota; kingdom Metazoa; phylum Mollusca; class Bivalvia; order Unionida; family Unionidae; genus Sinohyriopsis; species Sinohyriopsis cumingii. The sequence goes on from CM068833.1 coordinate 83,806,025, forward strand.
AATAACTGAAAAGCTACCAATAAACGTTAAGAAGACTTTGTTTCATATTATATCGCTTGCATTTTTGCAACGTAATATTTGAACATATTTTTTTTATTGATTTTCATGCAAGTTTCCAGTTATCGACTCTGTGTGTTGCTAGATACTTTAAGCTTGACCATCGTACAAACTTCTGTTGATAGGGTATAATTAAAGTATTTATAAACTGTATATTAGCTTTCGTTAACCAGCTATTATGTTATTACTGGTAATTTGCTGCGGGTTAACTGTTCTGTTTTAAATTCTTAACTTAGCTATTTAAGTTTATTATATTTGTAATGTATTATATCATATATTCTTTAATTGAGTTGCATTTATTGTAATCAACGAATGACTGTTTTCTTGAATTTGTATCAGAGCAGTTAGTACTGGGTTTTAATTTGTATCATTTTTAAGACTGTTTTGGAAGAGATTTGTTATTCAGTGCGATGTACTACAAGGTACTTTCTCTAAATGTTGATTCCTCCTATCTATTTCTCTTTAAAACCTGCGAAATAACAGTCATCCATTGCTATAAAGCTTATTAATCGAATGATCTTCTATTCAAAACAATTCTTACTCTTTAAAGTGAAATATGCTGATATGTCATAGGCAACGTGTGTCGTCTTTAGTTGATTAATTATTCGCGTTTAAATGTTTAAATACAATCAGAAACGTTAAAGTGAAAGTTTTACTGAAAATCACACTCACACATAGACAAAATATACACATAAAAGCACACACACACACACACACATATATATATATATATATATATATATATATATATATATATATATATATATATATATATATATATATATATATATATATATATATATATATATATATATATATATATATATATATATATATATATATATATATATATATATTCGTCACTGTTGAAATAGGTGAGTGCATACCCTAGGTCACGTTGATACATCTGATACCATGTCGGACGCGCAATTAGACCATGACCGATGGATTGTTACGACAAATCATTTGGGAAAATACCTCATTCCAATTGTCCCGGCAGGATATAACATTTATGCTGATATATGTTTTAAACGTTCTGAACAAATGCGATCAATATTATATATAATTGTTTGTTTTATACATGTGCGTATTTATCACATCTTAACATAATAAGTTATAATCCGAAAAGATGGGTAAAGAGACAAAGACCAAAATCATCGAGGGATCTGCCAATCCCAGTGCAGACTCAGCCATCCAAAGTCACATCCGCTTACGTCTCGCAAGGCAGCAGGGTCTGAATATTAATGAGAATGGTGATTATTAAAGATCAAACAATACCGTGAGTAAGTGTCACATAGAAAACAGTGCAAGAAGGAAGGAAAAACAGGGGAAACAGCCCGAGGGAAATCAATGGGCGTAAGTGGGAAGAGACCGCACCGAATTACATGCCAAAGAGCAACTACAAAACTGGCGACTGTAGAGGTCATAAGCTCGTTTTAAGATTCGGAGCAGTATATATCAAAAGAGGAATTCAAAATAGGACTACTTCATCTGTAACTAAATCTAGATAAGACAAAACAACACTTTGATGACCACGCTGATCGACCGCCTAACAAGGACAATAAGGGCCTTCAAACACCGTAAACAAATGAAGCTAACAATAAACGTCATCGACTTGAATGCAAACTCAGTCAACATTGGCATCTTTCGTTCCGTCAACGATCGTTGTTTGAGAGCACACAACGTCGTGCCGGGCCGTCGTAGACAAGGATAGGTATCGTGTGATTGCATTTGCCAAACAGTGGTCTTGTATCGTGTAATATCACATAATCTAGCGTCAAACTTCAACACGTAATGCAAGACGGGGAATATTTACCTTACATGAACTAATCCCATGCAGATAACATTCCACCTACTGACCTATCGAAGTATGACAAATAGGGCAGCAATGCATGTGAACTTCGATGAAGGGGAATTAATTCATGCCTATACAGTGTAGGCTTATGGCAGATACTTTCCGGTTTAAAGTAATCAATGGGGCAACGATATAAAAGAGGGCACAGCAACGAAGTCAGATTATCAAAATTGCAAAATATAGTCGACTCGACGAATAAAACGGAAGCAGAGGGAACCTTGGTGTACAAAGAGAGAAATACTTGGTAAATCGATTGTTGAAATTCCTGTCATTATACATGGTGACGCAGATTATCGATATCGTGAAAAAAGTAGACATTGAAATTAAAATTTATGTAGAATTGAGTGTGTAACAAGACAAATACAGGCATATTTCCACAATGGTAGCACTATTAATAAAAACAACAGACGCAAAGATAGCATGAATTACTGTCTCTAAAGAAAAATTGAACAATGACAAATGTTGTAAGGTGTGACATTGCTGTAGTGATAATTCCCCACTGGGTAATATATATATATATATATATATATATATATATATATATATATATATATATATATATATATATATATATATATATATATATATATATATATATATATATATATATATATATATATATATATATAAGCATCGATGTTTTCTTTAGAAGTGCACCGTTGTATGATTGTATCAATGACTATGTTTGTATTTATGTATGCATGCCTGTATGTTTACATAGACCCCGGGTGACCGTGTGGTCGTAAACTGTCACCGTTACAGATCACTGTTTGGGTTCGAGTCTCAGGCTTGGCCGATATGTGTAGATGTGAATGCTTGCCAATAGATTTTCATGGGTCTGGGGTCCTTCCTGAGGGTTTTACGGGTTCTTTCTACATCAGCTATACTAGTCGCAATGTTGAGGCAATCGCTTGCTGAAAAATGGCAATAATGCCCGTAACAAGTGCACCACCAGTAACATTTTCCTATGTGTATATGCACGTATATGTTATTTCAAAGCAAATTTTATTATCCTATTTTTATATTTCTCATTTGCTTTTTATGTAATTAGTTTGTTCTTGCTAAAATGATTATTCCTAATTTGATTTCTACAGTCTATGTTTAAAATTTAATGCAGAGTTATAAAAATAATCTTCTTTATTTATGCGCAAAGAAATGTTCATATTGCGCGTATATAGAAACCTGTTACTAGCGATAGTATAATATTTAAGAAAATATATTTCCTGTCTTGAAGAAATAACAATATATCACGAGATCACAAGTATTTACCTAAATCTCTCAGCCATTGTGGATTTGAAAAGGTATGTATTGAACTTGTAACATATACGGTTCCCACTCGACATAATCAAAGAGTGTTGTTGTTAATGGAAAACAATGGTTAGAACCACTGAACAACGGGATAATGCTAGCGGATCTCTTACATACCCACAATGGCTTAGACCGAGATTCGAACTCACAACGATGGAGGTGAGATGCCAGGGCTCTGTAAATGAAACTGATTTAAACCATTCAGTCACACGGGTTCACATGGATGAGCTTTGAATTCAATGTTAGAAAATCAAAAATGTACAATTTACCTCCTTGTTTTCTTTGTATTTGTGAACTGTTCAGCATGTAAATTGACGTGTGAGTTCAGATGAGAGATGAATTATGTTTCCATGCCAGGTCTAACGGATGGAGCTTGATGTACACCTTGCATGAGCACACATATGAGAAATTATGGTTTCTTTGTTGTTACAATAATGGACAATGTGAAAGAACATTTCACAGGCATTTATGATTCAAATTCAAATTTTTCTTGCAATCACAGTATAAAGGTATACGAATTCTAGATCCTGAGTCGAATGATATATGCATTAACTTATATGTTGCGCTCTTTATGCGATTCCAAAACATATTACGCCAAAACATTGACTTAAAATACGTGCTGGCTATGTTCACGTACCTAGACGTTAATTATAACTTTTAAATTAATCCCTGATGTGTGCTAGGCTTAAACATAATGACTAATACACCAAAACCACTGTCGTCCAAAGTTAATGGCCAATTCTTGGCAACATGTTGTAAATATACTACAGATACATACATCGAACGTCTAGAATCCTTGATACAATTTGTGGAATTTTGTTTGTGGTTTCTGGTTGATTGCAATAAAATATACCATAAACAATGAGGCTAATCTGACATTGAAGAAACAAATAACCCCTTAATTCACGTAAAATCGCTCTTTGCTTCATTTCAATTCAAAGCATACGATCACAAAATATCGACTAGTATCGTTGTATCCTCTGATGTTCATAGTCGAAATAGATTTTTAAATCAGTAATGAAATTGTAGTTTAACAGAAAACACGTGGCTTACCTTCTCAATGTCTTATCACTAATCAACATGCAAACGGATATCGGAATATCAGATCTGTTTAAGGAGATCTTGATAAATAGAAAATGAATATTCTATATTTACTCGAATGAGCATTGTTGATAATTTCACATAACAATTCGACGCTGATAATCCCTTAATCAGATTCGGATATATTTCGTTCACGGCAACGTCATAACACCGTACATATCTTCTTTCTCGTATTGGTAATAACATCTAAGACTTATACATGTAAATGATTTCAAAGTATGAATATATTACAGATTCTATTACGTTTACCTGCGGCTGAATTTATTTTTTGTGTTATTTATTTTCAAACCTTGTTTAAGATACTATTTCGTCAGTTACTTTTATTTATAAATCTGGTGCAGCATGTTTATGGGCACCATATCTATCAGATTTATGTTCTACATCAAAAATGTCTTAATACTGTCATAAGATTTATCATACCAGTAAAAACTCACAATTCTTGACCAGTTACTCCCCATCTATCTGACCATAAAATAGAAACGAAACAAACTTGAAAACGGATAAGAGATGTAGAAACCGAACGAAGTAATCATGTCTGTATAATATACGATGAAAGAAAATCCTACGTAAATGACATGAAAGAAGTAGAATACAAACGTAAATTGAAAGTTGTATTGCATACCGAACATGCAGAATAATAACTTACGTGTAACTAACATAGAGCTTGGCGAAATGAATTTAAAACTAAATTAATAATACCTATATAATATATATGAAAGCTTTGTACACAGTTGTACGTTTCAACTGTTGCAGTCATCATATAGTGCGTAAATGAGGTGCATTTGAAAATTTTATAAACTAAGGATCTGAAGAGAAGAAATATGTAGCAATAAACGTAATAGTATTTCAGTCAGGTTTATACTTTCAGCTTGTGTTGTCAATTTCATATGATGATATTCAGAACATTCAATTTAGAAAGGAATTAGATCAAATCTGTATCGAACTGACAGTTAGTCAGGGTTGATCTTCGTTATAATTGTTTTAAGTCAAGAGTTAACTACGTTAATAATTAATAGTTTTTAAAAGCATTTTAAAATAAATTTAAGATAACTTCAAATCATCTTTATGATAACTTGATATAAACGATATATATTCTGAGTAACTATATTACATGTCTGATGTTCCTTGAAAATAAATTCTAGGTACAAAGCTAAACGGAATACAATTCCAAGGCTCCCAAAGTGTCAGAGATGACAGTCAAGGAAGTAAATTGGCAATTCAGGTGATCGTGGAAGACAACTTGGAAAAAGTTAACAGTAGCAATGTAATAAAAAGGAAGGACAGAATATATGCGTGGTTATGCTATTGAAACATGACAATTAAAATGCAAATAAATCCAGAAATGCTTGAGGTTGTCAGCAAAGACGACAGCACGCAGTCATTTATCGCGGACAAAAGAAGAGACCGAGCGAAATGCAGAAGTGGCAAGCGCACCACATCTTCCGACTAGTGTCAAGAAAATGCAGCATATAGTTGAGTGCAAATTTTGTAAGATATCTTGTTGTGAAGTGGGTCTTGACTTATTCACTTGGATTTATCTCCTATTTAAAACATTAAAATGAAAGCTGAGTTGCAGTAATATATATTCAGGCAATGCTAGAAGTAGGATGAATGTTATCGCTGAACTGGTGCTGATGCCAGATGTATCAGCCTAGATCATTGTATGTATCATTAACTGTACCAAAACCTTAGGCTATGGAATGCCATTACGACTCTTACTCCCAATGTATTGGTTTAAGTTAAGTGTTTGAGTCTGGCAGGTGACTACTTTGGTTTTAAGTATTTCTTGCACGTTACTCGTTTACTTGTAATCATTAAGCCTTTTCGATAGGATATGCTTTGATGAGTGGTACAAAATCAGCACAGATGTGGGCAGATTAATTTGATATTTATTTTATCCTGGCCATGGACAACCAATACAGAAGTTCAACATGAGCTGTATGGACACTTTTAGCGTTAAATGTTATTCATTCCCAATACAAGATAACCGTATAGTTTACATTTTCATTTCTCTCTTTACAGCACCTTGCCGCGTATGCCGCCGTTCTCTCCCGAACTTCTTGCAAAACATTGCCATATTTTATTTTATGTTTCTGTTAAATAAAAGTAAATATTCTTTTTCATTTTGTATGGATTAATATAGTTATTTTCTATCATGCAACATATTTTATGATTAATATATTGCGCCTGAGACGGAATAATGTCAGATAACAAATTATTTTAATATGACATCCAAGAAAAGCATTGAGTTATACACACACACACACACAGAGAAAAAGCGTCGAAGTGGACGATACAAATAGCAAACAAATTACATAAGCCTAAACGAATCATGTTTAGTTCGAGACCTATAATAAGTTGTAATAACTTGTAATAACTTGCAATAACTTATAATAACTAAAATGTATTGTATAGGATCGACTGATTTGGTTTACATTACTATTTTAGAATAACAATTTATTTTGTATAAATGTTATAAAAGCAAGAAACCAGGACAAGGTAACAGTTTTCCAGAGAACGTAATTTTACAATAAAACCTTTGCGATATGGATGGATGATAATACACAAATTTACCTTCTTGTTACTAAGGGCATGTCGTCTGTTTTAAAAACTTCTTACAATATTTTTTGGAAGTATTATACAGCACACAAAGCGTATCAACATTTAAATGTTTGCCCCAAAGGTAATAAGTAAATATAATGATGTAAAATATACAATGACCAAAATGATTGTCGTACAAATGAAAAAAAAATGAAAGAACAAATTCTTCATATATCCTGTATGATGAATATAGGTCTAATAGGAAGGGGACAAAATATCAAACGGGTGATAATCTTAGAATATCGAAGACAAGAAAAATACATCTGATACAAATATATAGACCAAGAAAAGAACAAAAGGAATGTGTAACATACTAAATATAGGACCAACATACTTTATTTATAAAGCATAATATATAAAGGAGAAACACATGATAGTAGACTATATGGAGCTGAACAAAATCTAGAATTGTGATGCTTAGATGAGAAGGACATTAACATCAAAAGATTACCCAGGAAAATGCATTCGCTTTTTAAATGGATTGATCATGGTCCTAAATTTAACTGTTAACATATGTAAAAGAGCTCCTAGCGTTTATATAGTTTTCGTTTAATATTATATGCAACATATTATTTGTATAATATCATGGATTTAAGATGTAAAGTTTTATGTGAGAGTTACATATAGTACTAGTTAGCTCTAGTGCATATTACTTTATTCAAATTATAAGCAATGCATAATTTAATATTGAATAGTTAATACAACAGAAAAAAGTGAATGTAATTGTCAATAGTTAAACATTGCCACATGTTGCATAATCAGATCGAGAGAGAGAGAGAGAAAGAGGAAGAGAAAATATATTAATATAACCAATGTATACATATACACTCATATATACGTACCAATATCCACGAACGGATGCACGTCACCTTTGTTACAAAAGATTTATGCAGTCTTCACTCTTATTATATACAGTCAATATTGTTTTGCTCATGTCATTTACAATCAATATTTTCTTCACTCGTGTTATATACAGTCAATATTTGCTTCACTGATGTCATATACAGTCAATAGTTACTTCAGTCGTGTTATATACAATCAGTATTTGCTTCACTCATGTTACATTATTTGCATTATATCTTCCTGATTAGTTTCACTACCAATTTAGAAATCTCCTGTATTAACATCTTTGAATTTGCAAGTCAACATATATCCCGGTTGATATTTGTGGTTTTATTTCCTAAACAAATTTATTGTTGATTGTTGATGCTAATTTACTACTATTTCTCTTATACTACAGTTACTGGATTCTTAAATGTCTTTCATATCATAGTTGATTAAATGTTTATTAGGGAAACTACGTGCCTCAAAAATGCTTAAACATAATCGCTCTGTGAATGTTTATTAAAAGTCGTTTCGTTATGAGAGTGATGTAAAACGTAAAACGTAAATATCATCATTTTCCAAAGTAGTAGCAATTATGTTTGATTGGGGGCATTAATTTCAAAGTCTTGACTCATATGTTATGTTTATGAAGTCCTCAATGTATGTACATCCTCAATATTTTGCTATTATTATTAGTATTACTTTTATTACTGTCGTCGCTATTATTTTCATTATTATTAATAACGGTTTAATATATGTTAGTCACTTTTACTTCAGTTGCCGAGGATTAATATCAAACATACATACATACATACATACATTATCCACAATGAGTGAGGCACACTGAACATTAATGCAGAAATGCATTAGTGTATACAAAGATACATACAAAAATGTATACATAGACACGTATACGTACATCAAGGTAAACCATACAGAACAATGAGGTTTAGATTATATTTTAAGATCGCTATAACTTGGTGGTAGATATACTTTTAGGGATTTAAAATCGGGACATTTGAATTCACCTAGGAAAAAATATTCGTCCTGCCTTTCCCAGATAGCGTACTAAAATTAATCTAAAGGACCTAGACCATATTTGTGAATATAATGGAAAATTCCATTAAGTTACAATAGTTTCAGAGAAAAATTAATATTACATCGGCCAGGTGGAGATGTACACAAAGTTGTCCACATCGGTGTTTTCCCATTTATTACCTTAACGCCAGTCATAGCGGAAAACGTTCCCAAAGTTACTAACTTGAACCAAAGAACACGGCACTTTAGCTGTCAATCCTTGTTGTACTTAAGTTTAGACGAATAGGTTGTGAGAAATCGACACGTGTGATGAAGAGATTGGACCTACCTTTCTCAACAACCAAACCCCCAGGCAAGTAAATCTTATACAACTAGAGTCTAGTTTATGCGGCTAACAGTATGTCATGCGACGACACATATTCTTTGAGTTAACAATGAAGGAATGTGCTTTTCTTCTTGTCATTGTTCTCTTGCCTTATATACAGCCAGGTAAGTCTTTCTAGTTATTTTATTTTAAAAACTAATATATTCTAATTGACCTTGAAAACTTTCTTGCTTTGACAAGGGTTAAAATTACCACTATATAAGTCGATAACATCATATTGTTTCAGCCATTATATTCGAGCAATATAACATTTGTTTATTTGGATATGGGTGTGTTCTGAATGTTAGGACTAATTTCTTTCCGTTATTTATCGATTGTCGCGTTACGGCGAAATGATTACACGTCACCTAGAAGTCGGCAATGTCTTAATATCAAAAGGAAGATTCTGACACTTTAACGTTAATTACTTTTCCAGGTTTGCATAGTTATCACCAACTTTAAGTCCTTACACATCAATTAAAGTCCTTATTCATTATGCTATTTTTGCGATCTGAATGCATATCATAAGCATTTGGAATAACTTAACTTGTTACCTATCAACTTTATGCTCAAACTGAGTTAATGATATTAATGAATTAGAACAAGAGACAGAATCTTGCATGGGCTTGCAATGAAACACTTCTTCAAAGGCTAAGCCCGTAAGTGGCATATATTAACGAAAACAAGCACGTTAGATTCGATATGCTAGCTCAAGCAATGCTATATCTCCTCCGGGTGTACCGAGTTATGAACAATCGTATCAGAGATTCAAAAAGAATCGGCTAATTATATGTTTCTTTTTCTATTTTCCCCAAACATATCACATATCTTATGGAGTAATATTTACGCAGTTTCTGTACTTTATGTTCTCTCGTAATGTGTATAAAAAATAAAGTAAAGGAAGTAACGAAAATGGACATCATTATATATGTCACTTGAATTTCATAACTGATTCCTTGGAGGAATTTGTTTATACAATTTGAAATGCAGCAGTAATTATCACCACTAACGTCAGTATTATCATAATCAAGACATGAATTAACCAGTGGAAACAAATCTTTACTAACAGTGCATTTATTACTGATGCATATTAGATTTCCAATCATGAAGAAATGTGGAAGGTACTTTGTAATTGATAACATGGACACATACTTTGCTAGCTTTGATTTGTTCCGACGTCATAATATAAAGGAGAACAGTACGAAATGTATATCTGCTAAAAGCGTTTAAAAAGGAGATGAGTATCATACAGTCATAACAACCTTGAGCTATAGCAACTGCGTAAAGATCCTCTTGTATCCGAGCATCCACTAAATATGTTTGTTATTCCAATGCAACTCATCTGTCTGGATTAACACGTAGACTGAGTCCAGTAAATGTGTACGATATGTTCAATAGTCATTGATGTTCACTAGAATCGAACTCTTAATACGATCTAATGAAATTCGCCTAAGTATGTTTGATAATGAAACAAAATATTTGTAATAGTATTAATAATAGTATTAATAATAATAATAATAATAACAATAATAATAATAATAATAATAATAATAATAATAATAATAATAATAATAATATCATTGTCATAACTTTAACCAACTGTATTAATAGATACATGTCCATGCTAACATATGCGTCTTATACAATATTTTTTTTATATGAATAAATTGCAAGTAACTGACAGTCCAAATACTTTACATATCTCGGTAATTTGTTCGATCTTTCGTTTTTCGATTTTGTAGTATCAGTTTTTTACCTCTACTTTGCCAGCACCCACGAGATCTGACACTATCTGGTTGAAAGAAGTGACCACAAGATTCCGAACGGACAACAGGATACACAGTGATGTTTACCTCCCTGATCACTTGACCTTTCATCTCCGTAGTGGTTCAGATGCCTTTACCTTAAATCTGGAGAGGAATCATGACATCAATCCAAGCACGGACATCTATGTTGTACATAAAGTGAAAAACGGTCGTTTGCGGATCGTAAAGTCCAGGAACTTGAAAAAGGAGGTAATGTTTTATGCACCCCATCAACCTTTATTGCCGTAATCTCCGTCTTCTTAAATGTACATGCACTGATATATATATATATATATATATATATATATATATATATATATATATATATATATATATATATATATATATATATATATATATATATATATATATATATATATATATATATATATATATATATAGTACGTGCTCAAGTTCACACAAACACATGATTAAGAATTATGTGCCCTTCTAGTGAAGTATTTGGCGGAACAAAAAAACATAACCAAAGATAGATACATTAGTTCAGTTCATAATATGAATTACTTTATAATTTCGCATCAATTTGTAACACATTTTTATTAAACTAAAGAAATATATAATTAGAAATTTACAACATTATAAGATATTAAATAAATTGCTTGAATCAATGCTTGGTAAGGCACGGCTACTTTTAAATCTATTTGATAATATGATAGCTAATTAAATGACCTTTTTGTTATTTTAAAGATATTAACAAGAAAAACAGAGTTGAAGAAAATTACCAACATTAATATATATATATATATGCCCAACTTAGAATTGAAAGCATAATCAATCCATGACTGTATTACGTACCCAATTACATATACACCAAAAATCACCCATATACATAATTACTGGTGTAAGACACTAAGTTTAATATATATATATATATATATATATATATATATATATATATATATATATATATATATGTATACAGACTGAAATACACACCTATCTGCATTCATTTATACCTATGAATTTATATTTTAATGTATTTACTTGCATAGAATGTAGCTTACTACCAGGACAGGGCGAATGGGGCATCCATGACTGTCAGATGTGTCAAACGACGAAGCTTACATTGTGATCGAGTCATCGTAAGAACATTAATAATATTGCATTGTGCAAACAGTGTCCGGCTCCTGTGGCCACGCCATAAATAGCATTTGCCGAAATGTTGTGCATCGCTCATGCATACCTTATTTCTAGTGTCAGGAATTAGGACATATGATAAGATTTCCAATACAACTGTATATGGCGTAGATAACGAAATAACATACAAAAATGATATTTATTGATCCATATGTCAAATGTAATTAATTTTTTGTTCATGTTAGGATGTAATGCCTTCTATGTCGTAGCACGTACTCTTTATGACTAAGTTATATGAATCTATATATAGGCATGATTATTAATTGGAGTTCTTGTTTCCTGTATCGTTAATACCACCTTCACCAATATTTAAAATGATTAGAAAACTGATTAAAGGGATAAATAGAGAGATAAGGAAACCATGCTGACTAATCGTATTGGCTATATACTCAAATATGTGCATTATTTTCCAACCTAACATAGAACGGAAACATTCGAATAGGAGACAGAAGTTACGAGCTTAGACCGGCTGAGGGTGACGTCATATCAAAAAATGTGTTCGAAATTACCGGCGTTCTTGGCAAACGATACGTTTTGCAGGACAAAACAAATATTCGAAGCGAAAATAAAGGTTTGCAATATTTATAATAATTATAGCACTTGCTATCCTGATATAGCATTAGTATTTGCTTTTATTGCAAACCCGCAATGCTAGAACTGCTTTCTGAACACAATTGCAGTAATACGGCATGCGAAATATGACTCGTACATATCTCATATATCTTCCTGTTTACCGCTATATATTATCTGTTAAGGAATGATTAGTATTTGTCCCTATATAAGTTAAGTTTTCTTTTTATTTGTTTCTTGATTTAAATAAAAAACGAGAATAGTAGATATATCAGAATGACTAAAGTCCTTTTTTTTCTATAAGCATTTTCTTTAAATCCTATTAGATTTTATTTATGATCACGGTTGAAGACATTGTCAAATAGAAGGAAAAGTCAAATAAAATTATGTCACTGAATTTAATGTACTAAAAATATTATCTTGCAGACGAAGCAAGTTTTGGTGATAACAAAGTAGATACAGAGCTTACACCTCTACTCCGACGTTTACATGCAGAAAGCCAAACGCTGTCATCACAAAATACAGACAACATAGGAGCAACATCTGATTATAATTATAGTGATCGAAACCACGAAGAAGGTACGATATTATTACATTGCAGATTGCAACATAAATAACGCATATAAGAAAGTTAAACTCCCGAATGAGAAAGATAAATTCAGTTATGTGATATGAAACAATTTCATTATTAATTACGTGCGTACTAAATATTCACTTGTTCGGAAATCTATAATCTTTTACACTGAATGTTTTGTTAATGGATTCACAGTAATGTTTATACATTATACACACAGACCCACTCATATCTCTCTCTCTCTCTCTCTCTCTCTCTCTCTCTCTCTCTCTCTATATATATATATATATATATATATATATATATATATATATATATATATATATATATATATATATATATATATATATATATATATATATATATACTGGCTATTATAGGATGGTAACACTATTTTGTCTTCTCATTTCGAATTCTATCCATAGTCATGACTCGTTGGCCTAGGAAAACATATTATGTAAACGTCGCCGTGCTGATCGATTCAAGTATATGGGACCTGTGAGTAAATTGACTTGCATATGTGCTTATATATAGAATTTTGCATAAATTAATACATAATTGTATATATCAATTCACACACATCCCAACGTCTGTGTACGTATATACCTATCTACATATCTACATACCACCCAAACTAATACTTAATTATTCATCCATCTATCCATCCCAGCCAGTGGTGAAAAATACATGTTCTTACTATGTTTATCCTGTTATAGTACCTGGAAGAAATCAATAGAGCATTGGCTTTGTATCACATACCTCTACGTGGTTCAATTGAGTGGCTATATATTAACGAGTGTCCAATAATCAAGTGTCGTTATATACGCATTCAACACATCTGGACTATAAAATTTCGACTACATTTCAAGCTATAGTTGTGCTCATTCGCCTATCCCATGGATGATATTATTAGCAGTGAACACAGTGTGAGGCTTAAAATCATATATTATGACGCGTTTAACGTCATCTAGAATCATTATTGTGAGTAAAACGTCATTAAGGTAGCAAATAAATCGCGACGGATATCCAGTCTTTTATTTTGTAAAAGAATTGCTACTGTTACTTCTTTCTTGAGAATGAGAAAATTTTATAAAATTTACTGATTCATATTTAAGGTCTTTTTCTTTACGAATGCACAAAATCCCCATATAAAATTGTCATCGTTAATTGCAGATATGCATCGACTGTACGAGTCACGAATATATTGAAGAAAAGAGATGAAGTAAACAGAAAGATAAAAGAAACATACTCGCACATCATGAACAGCGTAAGTAATGATAGCGTATCCACTGAGCTCATTAATATTGCTTCAATTAACATAGAATATTAGAGATAAAAATTATAATTTGGAATTGATCAATCCGTCTTTCAACAGAACATGTAAAATGTCGTGTTCATCACCTAAACAGGTTATATTTTGGATTTGGTGTATTTTTCTATCCCTCTATCTAGATTTACTTTTTTTATAAATATTTATTAACCTGTCCCTAATGTAGAATATATTAATTATCAGAAACCTTTCATATGCAAGCTGGAATCCACTGGCTATCTATCTTTTTGGAGCATTTCCATAATCTCCTGGAATATGGAAATTCGATAGTTGGCAACCGAATAATTCTTGGAGATTTCAACATTCACTTTTTCTAGGAAACCCAAACATATCGAAACTCCTAGATTCATTAATACTTTCTACATCAAACAGTAAGTTAACCAACCCACCCATAAACATGGCCACACCTTAGACTGGATTCTTCATAGACCTGATATTATTCTACGGTCCTCCCTGGTATCCCACGAACTTGCATCAGATCATCTCTGCATGATATGCAATCTTGACGTATCATTAAGTAACCCTCCACTTTATTTGCTAGTTAAGAAACCTTGGTATGATACATATAACCAAACTAATGTATGACATCAGATCAAACCAACTTCCTTACCTCCTACAGCAGAACAACTCGATAACTGCCTGCGTTCATTGCTCGATAAACATTCCCCAGCCATCATGTGCAGAGTATGAATTAAAATGTGTTTTCCATGGCATAGCAGTGTTAGGAACCCACTTCGCAGTGCGAATAGAGACCGCTGTAAAGCTGATAGGCTTTGGCTTTCCACCAGACTCGCTATTCCAGAGCAAATCTATGATGCTGCTAAGAAGAACGTCACAAAAATATAATCCATGCAGCGAAATCATCCCACTACAGTACTATTATCTGTGAAAGTTCAAGCTGCAAACAGCTCTTTGAGATTACTAACAAGCTAATGTCAAGGAACAAATGGACGCCACTTCTAGCTACATTCTCTCCTGTCGACATTCCGGACCTGTTTGCAATTATTTTTTCCGTGACAAAGTACAAATCATTAGAGATAAGCTTGACAACACAATTTCATTTGACTCTTCGTCACCATACTGTTGTGATACAGAATTTCAGCGGCAACCGTAAGCAGCATATGATTACAGTCATCACCCGCCTTGATTTGTCTGCAAAATTTGACACAATAGACCATGATATATTACTTCACCATATCTAGCATGTATTTGGCATTCATGATACAGCCTTACTGTGGTTCAGGTCCTACTTGGTCAACATGACACATATTTTGTCTGGGAATTGTCTACACTCCAGCCCAGTTGATGTATGTTGTCGTGTTCCACATAGGTCTGTTCTTGGTCCTGTTCTCTTCATTCTATACACGTAGCCGCTCTCAAGCGTTATAGATCCTCATCCAGTGTCTCGCCAATTGTACGCTTACGACACCAAAATATACAAATCTTGCCACCCAACTAAAGTTGATGATATCATCCAAGGTGAAGAGAGGTGCATTTCTGATGTGAAATCATGGATGATATGTAACAAGCTGCAGATGAACGATGAGAAAAATGAGGCCATACTGATCACAACACAAAGACTTTCACATTTACATCCTTTACCGCAAACAATAAATATCAGCAACACCAACATTAAATTCACGAAGTCAGTACGAAACATATGTGTTAATCTGGAGAGTACTCTCACATTGCTCCAACATGTCATGCACACATGCAAGGCTCCATATCTTGAGCTGAGACGCATCAGCTCCATTCGTAAATATCTTTCAGTTGATGCCACTAAAACACTTCTGTGTTCGTTAGTACTTTCAAGACTGGACTATTATAACTCAATTCTGTCTGTTTCATCTCAATATCTACTCCAAAAACTTCCAAAAGTTCAAGACACAGCTGCTCGTGTCATACTTAGAGTACCACGTTCAGAGGACACCTGGCGATCCAGGGTCAAACACAAAATTTCTTCTCTGTGCTAGGTTTCACTGACGGACTCCAGCCCAACTAACCTATCCGACCTCACCCATGTGTACACACCAGCAATATACCTACGCTAATCTTCTGACAATCGGATACTCATTATTCACACTATGAAAACGAAATATTATGGACAACGTTCTTTTGCATACCAGGGCCCAGCAACGTGGAATGAATTGCCCCCTAAATTTAGACACAAAGACAAAGTGATCCCATTCAAGCGTGCTCTTAAAACTCACTTTGCTTTTACTGCAAGAACAAATATAAAGAATTTTTCCTACCTTAAATATATTCAGCATATTTTTTATGTTTTCTTATTTCATGGTGCTTTTTTGTTGTTTTAATCATATCATATCATTATATATGTTTCGTTATGTTATATGTGTTGTCTAATGTTGTAAGGCGCTGAGAGCTTCTAAAGATTAGTCGCTATGCAAAGTCCTCATTATTATTATTATCAATAGCATCACCAAGTGTTTGACTCCTGGTGTGGATTGCTCGCTATATGTTGATGATTTTCTATGTTATCGATCAAAGCACATGCATACAATTGAAAGACAACTACAGCAAAATATAAACAAGATTCAAAATTGGGCAAGTACGAACGGCTTTAAATTCTCGAAATTAAAAACTGTTTGCATGCATTTCTGTCAGTTACGACAACATCACGATGAACCTAAACTCACGCTGAACGGAACACCTATTCCAGTTTTTGAGGAAACAAACTTTTTAGGTGTAATCTTTGACAGAAAACTGACTTTTATTCCACACCTAAATAACTTGAAAGCTCAATGCTTAAAAGCACTTAACCTACTTAAAGTAGTAGCGCACACTGACTTGGGTGCTGATAGGAAAGTCATCCTGAATTTATATGGAACGTTTATTCGCTCCAAACTGGACTATGGTTGTGTTGTGTATGGTTCAGCCAGAAAATCATATCTTAAAATGCTTGATCCAATTCATCATCAGGGAATACGACTGGCTCTGGGAGCATTTAAAACATCCCCGTGTGAAAGCCTACTAGCTGAAGCGAACGAACCACCGTTATCGCATCGTAGAGAAATGCTTTCCGCACAGTATGCTCTCAAATTAAAACCAAACCATCTGAATCCTGCTTTTTCGGCTGATTTTCAATCCAAATACAAAACCTTATACGAAATTAAACCAAACGCCATACCTTCCTTTGGCATTAGAATATCATCCATCCATGACAGTACAAAAACAGATCGTTCTAAAATTCAGAAAACGTCCATCTCCGAAACACCACCCTGGCTACTTAAAACAAACCAAAAGTACTTTTTACGCTACACGATGGAACAAAATCCTAAACAAACCTTCTGTCTTCCACAACTCTTACTATGAACTCCTCATCGAATTTAAGAACTACACAAGAATTTACACTGATGGGTCAAAGGATGAGGAAAAGGCTGCTGCAGCCTTTGGTTGTGTAAATCACACAACGCAAGTTCGCTTACGAAAATGGAACATCAATTTTTTCATCCCAAATCAGAGCAAATATACCTTGCTCTGCAACATATAGAAAACAAACGTATTTTAAACAGCATCGTCTTCTCTGACTCACTATCAGTACTTCAGGCACTACACAATAGAAAAATACCAAGCTGAGTGTCTCCCACAATATAATATACTGTTAGTTACCTAGCCATATTGGTATTGAAGGTAACGAACAAGCAAATCGCGCTACTAAAATGGCCCTTATTCAAGACCCATCTGTTTTTAAAATACCGTATACTGATTTTAAACCTAGTGTCAGAAAGTCCTTATGTCAGAAGTGGCAGGCATCATGGAAAGATGCAGTGAATAACAAACTTCATGCAATTAAGCCAACTCTAGGAGAATGGACTCCTTCCTACAGAACCATGCGTAGGGAGGAGATAGTCATTGCAAGAATCCGAATTGGTCATACTTATATCACCCACTCCCATATACTAAAAGGTGAAGACCCACCATAGTGCGTTTCATGCAATGAACCATTTACTGTTAAGCACTTTATGATATAGTGTTTTGACCTGCAACCTACGCGCGATCAGTATTACAATGTGCATAATATGAAGGAACATTTTGATATTATAAACATCACTCGTATTATAGAGTTCCTGAAAGCAGTGAATATTTACTCTAAACTCTAACTTTTATGCTGTCACCTTGTGCATTTTTATGCAATATATATACCGTCCCTTTTTTAATACTTGTTCATCATTCATCATTAACATACACCATTTACATCCCCCGTTGATCGGGAAGCTTTATTTTTCACCGTTATAATCTTATCGTTTTAATTTCAACTATTCGTTTTTTATATCGCTGGTCGATATGAGACATTTTATAATTTTTAAAAGATTATACATATAACATTTTGTTTGGCGCTAAATAGCCTAACAGTGCTGATACGCCGTTAAAGCTAAATCAATCAATCAATCATTATTATTATAATGTGTAGGACATGAAGTAACATTGTATGTGCTACAAAACGACAGTGCAAATATGAAGCAGACCTACATAAACTAGTCACCTCTCTGAAATGGCTATGTTACTTATGTCCGTTTTAATTATGTTTACAAATATAACAAGACCACGTTTGATGAAAAATGTATATACATATTTGGCCTTCTTTTCCCTTCTCTTTGTTAACGAGGTCGTTATCATTAATATCTTATCCAAAAGTTATAGTTGAAAATAATGCATTTTTTGCACATTTCTTTTTTAATTTTGTAAACTATGAACATCGTGAAGGAGTTTATTTGTCTTTCCTACTAGGTAAACCTGCTCTACAAAGGAGTTGAAGATACAAGCATGATGATCAAAGTCAAACTTTGTGCATTCATATTTTTCCAGGTAAGAAATGTGTGAACTGCGGATGCATTACGCGTCCTTGAGTAATTTGTAAGAGCCATACATACACGTACGCGTTTCACTGCTCTCGACAGTTTTAAAATAATGACATAATCATAATGTGTCTTGTTTTATAGCGAATTGTTACGTCTAGCGTTAGTTTATTATGTACTGTGGATGGTCCGATATTTGCAACAATCATCGAACGTAATAGCATCATTTCGCGCATGCACTAATTGACAGACGTTTTGTTTGATTATCTGCTAACACCCCAAGCTTTACAAGTAGTTTATCTCATGTATTATAGATGTCCTAAACTAACTGGTCTGATTATGTTTACATTGCAGTATTTTATTAAATTTGCAGCTTAAGTAAATGCAAACAAAAATATTATACAGTCCTAATATTCACGGGCCGTTTTGATTTTGCATTAAATTTATTTACATATGCAAACCAGGTAAAAAACACGTTTTCTATTGAACCTGTATCGTGAGCCGTTTGCTCATAAATGAGGAAATACGTCGAAAACATACTATATTGTTTCTAATTGGTTCTCTATTGAATAGATGGAAAGAGAATACCCACAAATAGCAATTTATTTATATTTCCTGTTCTGTTTGAAGCATACCGCCCTATTTCCTCACAATGGTTCTGCAGTGACAATAATTAATGGAACAACACGTATTGCAGCTTATCAATATCACACCGATCTCAAAGACTGGGACATGAAATACGGCGTTAACTTTCAAATTCCATTCAACCACGCAATGTTATTTACGCGGTACGTATATGCACACATGGTGTAACCATAAGTATGTGGATACGCTGCAGCTGGTGTAATTAGCAACGGAAGCCGTTCTCGTTTGATAATGCAAAGAAATAATTTAATGGATTTAACTTTCTGCTATATGAGATGAGTCTGTGTTATTTCCGCCTATTCGTTTTGTTGTCGTTTATGTATTTTATATTTTCGTTAACACATGTTTGTATGTTTCTTCCTTTTTCAGCCTCTTTGGTGTTCACTATGTGGTAGATTGTTTATTTTTTTTTTTTTTGTTTCTTTTGTTGCTCATGCTAGTTGAGTTTCTTAAGCGTTCAGGATTGTTGCATAATAAAATACCTTTGTTAAAAAGAATTACCCTTTGACCTAGTGACTCTTGTATTACGATAAAGACTGGGATGTGACGTGTTCACTCCGTACGTCAAAACAAGGATTCCTGGTGTTAATCAGCACTTTGTGGAAAACGGAATTTTTTAATATTATAAAATATGTTTAGTAAGTATACTGTATCTTTGATTTACTACTCGTCGTTTAAAATGTATAAACAAAATCCTCCGCAAGCGTGCCTGTTTGCGCATATTTCCGAATTCTTCTCAAAAGTATTTGCACCAAACATACCTCATCTCATATGTTGCATCCTACGTTTAGGCGACTGTTGATAAAATACGTGCTTGATTATTAATTTAAACCTGGTAAAGTAGGTTTTAGAGGAATGTCAACAATTACACATTTCAACATTAAAATGAAGGGAAAACAACTTCAGACAAAACTCTCTTTTCTAAACCAACATGATACCAAACTATCAAAGTGGAACAAATCGTCGTTGAAAATTCTTTTCTAGCACTTTGTCAAAACATCACTCTCTCTGTGTCTCTGTCGGTCTCTATGTCCGTTAGTTTATGATGTTCTGTCTGTCTCTCTATCTCTATTATTTAAAATAACCAGTGCTAACTATTTCTTTTCCAGATTCAATGACGTTTCGGTTCTCTTTTTGTCATACATAGATTTTTTTTAAGCCCGTTGAAATGGACGGAGGGACTCATCACGTTGGGATGTTGATAAGAGCAAAGTACAAACGATAGACTTATGTGAATTCGCTACATTAAGTACTAGAGCACAAGATGAGCCATCTTTCTCTCATTTCTTTGCTAAGTAACGTGGTAGTACGTATAACTATAGAAAATATTTAGTGCGCTAAAATCACAATCCACATAACGTTCTCATATGGCAACTATCACATATGTGGAAGAATGCGCAAAACGTGTATCAAGCCTGTCACGTTCAGGATTTGATTTTAAAATTAATAGTTTTCTTCCTTTTTAGACATCGTGAAATTTTAATTTCTTTTACTCGAATATATCCAAGTATATTTAGGTCTAACAAGTTTATCTACGATTTATAGGGCTTGTCTGTGAATCACCATGGAATAGGTTTACCACAAAAACTCATGGTCTACAAGTGCTCATAAATACTTTTATATTTTCAGCCATGACTTGTATAGAGGTTCTATTGCAGATAATGATATTTTCGGTAAGGGCGCACGCGCAAACAAACATATACAGACTGTCTGTTTTTTCCATTTATTATAAGTCATTTTCTATATGAATTCTTAAAAGGCCTAGCATATGTGAGTAGCACACATCATTTTTGTCAGCATATATCCATTAATAAGCACTAGACGATTCGACTTATTTGGTAGTGAACATTTGGAGAGCGTTTCAAAACTGTTTCTCCATTTTACATTGTAAAATACCACTATAATGGTATATATTTTCAAGGTTAGACGGATCTCAATTTCTAATGTAGCACGACGATAAGAACGGATTTCTTGGCATATAAATCGAATTTTCTGGTTGGCTTTAATTTAATTTTGAGAATCGCTTATATTTCGACGAAATTTCGACGTAATTCAGACGTAATAAGCAAACTTTGTGACAGCTATTGATGGGAGTGTCATTGAAACATTATATACTTTCGAATTATCACTAAAACGATTCAATTCACTGTCACGCAAAATATATTTTACATGCCTTAGCGTTGTTCAGTATTGTTGTTTCCAGTGCTCATTGTACATGTGAAAGGCTGTTTGTAACATATGTCAGAATATTATCGCCCGCTATCCTTTCTTGTAACATTTGTCATGCCTTACACCATATGTATGCTGTAATCCATGCATATCTATTACACTGTATAAAGTTACTTAATCGAAGATGTGGACTCATTCCTAAGACCCAGTATACTTGCATATATGCAAAATTATACTACATATACATTCATTACTAATTTGTTAATCTGGGTCTGAACTTGTTTTCTGCTGACCCCTGAATTGATAGGTTTTTAATTTTTTAAACTAATTTTTATAAAATTTGATTTTTTATATTTAGAACGCAGATTTTATACGTATATAGGAGTATTTTGATACAGGTTGGAGCTTACGTAACTAATCATTTATAGCTTTTTTGTGTAATCAAATACA